>JARFIY010000332.1:1665000-2265000 GCA_036346155.1 Sinelater perroti | reverse complement strand
TCACTAGGCGTCATTGATTGGACCGCCCAATTCTAAAGGTTGTTCTATTTCTTTGAATCTGAATACTTAGTAAGGGTTATTAATCAGCCACTAAGGCTCTGTTACCTCGAAACAAGTGGTATTAGGTTATAACCCCCCCCCCCCCCCCGATGTTGGGTTGCCGAAGCCTAGTTATCTAACAGAGTGTATCACATAGTTTTGTTCTACCTTTCATGGCATTTGGGCTAGATGTAAACAATTAACTCTAAGAGAAATTGAGCTTAGCGCTGTTGCATCGCAGGAGTAAGAATTATAGTAAGCTCTATAATTGTTTATTTACCATTCGAACGGTCGCATGTCTTATCGAAACAATTTAAAACAGGGAGAAAAGGGAATAAGATTTTTGCCATTCATCTTGTGTTGCTATCAAGAGAAGTTCTGGGGGGGGGGGTCATTGTGCAAACTTGAATTTTTGGGCGGCACCCCACATGATGAGTTAAAATATGGAACATTTAAAGAAATTATTATTTTTGTTTTTTCAATTAACAATCACGCATTTCACTTCCGGATAAAAATTGCCATATCCTACCATTCGTGTTTTAGGTTATTAACTTTCAAAATAGCAAAATACACATTACATGTCTACAAGAATTGAAATGTATTATGCGTATGAGAAAAAAACTATCAAGAAACGCTTGTTTCTTGTGATATCGGCAAGATCTTCTTACAGAAAGAATAAAACACAAGATTTGGCTTTAGATTATTATTAATGATATTTTTGACCTAAATTATATATTTAATAATGCTTGCTTGCAAATAGATATCCAAACGTCAGTATTCCCAAAAATATAGATATACTTAAAATTCACCAATTTTAGGTAAAATTTGAAGAAAAGTGAACTACATAAATACAGTTTTTTATTTTTCTTTTGACACGAGTTTATTGACGTTCTCTGTATTTTTGTTTTCAATTTTGTTCTCTCTAATGCTTTCTCAGTCCGGACTCAAACATTCTCCAAGCCCGTTGATTTATTGTTGCCTTAATCTTTCTCTCTTTATCCTCTAATTCTCCTACTTCTAACGACATTTCGGCATATACTGATATATATTTTTTACGTCGTGACCATAGCAATCGCTTTATGTCTTATTACAATTTACAGCTCTTGAAAGATGTTTTCTAAAATACTATTTCAATTTAGTTTAACTTCTATTAAAAACTTCTATTAAAAATTAACGCCCTGCACATGATGTCATAGCACATAACTAGAAATGTCAAATAAATTAATTATTTAAAATAAGTTTCTTCCACAACAGGAAATTCAATCTTAAAACAGGTAAGTTGAGATTTTTAAATCTTGTCAAAGTACTAGACACCCAAATTTAGAAATTTATTTTCTTCTCTTTTCTGGCAGTACAGCCGTTGGAGCTTTCCTCTACTATTTTTTTGTTCCGTTCTATTTATTCTATATCATTCATTTATCGCTTTCTTGATCTTTTCATCCTTTATCATTCTCGGGCTTGTCGGCGTTTACTTTTTGACGCCCCTCCTCTGGTTTATCATCTGCCTCAAATTGTAAAACTTTTAAAGGGTGGTCCAAATTGAACTTTAGGATTTGAACTATGCGTCGTTTGCGTCCTGTGAATGTTGGAAGTTTGCATTGGCACAGTTGGTATCTAATTCATGGCAAAATCCACCAAAGGTCACCAGAAAAACCATACGTTTGTGAACCGAATTTTAGAGAACATAGCAGTTGATGCTTATTTTTGCAAAAAAAAAACTTTTATTGAGGCTTAAAGCTTATTCTTCTGCAAATGGCTTTGTTATTCGTCAAAATTGTCGCATCTGGGGTAGTAGAAGACCAAGACCAAGACAAAAAACTAGTGTATTTACAAAAATGCATTTTTTGGTGTACATTGTGGGCTGGTGTTACTGGTGTACGTTATCGGGAGATGATAAACATTTTCTTTCAATAAAACTAAAGATTTGAATTTAAACGACATGTGGTTTCAACAAGATGGACCCACGTGAAAAGCACGCGAAACACTCACTTGGGCTATTTGAATGAAACGGTTTATGGCAACAAACCATCAGACGTGTGACTTCTAAAAATAGAGCCGCGTTTATGGGAATGCATTATGGACAAATTCGCCAAAGGAATGTTCGCGTGCCAGGAGAATCGTAGAAGGCACTTAGCCGACATCATATTTCATACGTAATTCCCAAGTCTATACACTGATAACAATAAAATTGGATTGTTCCAGTTTTCTATTGATTTAAACGGATAAATGATTTTCCTTTATTTTTATCTTGCTCTTGATATAGATAAATTAAAATTACACATATCTTGCGGTACTTGCTGCTATCATTTTTATTGTCGTGATAAATTTGGTGCTAATGCTAATGGAATGACTTATCTAAGGAACAAGTCATCTACAATGGAAATGCATATGTAAGAATTACAATCCTTTACTTCATTTAGCAAGAATTTTTTTATTCGGAACCAAGCAAATAAACTACGGAGGCCACAAGAAGGGAACGGAAGAATAAAGAGGCGAAAGCCAAAATCAAAGAAAAAAGAAGCACGGAGTAGATTTAAAAGATCAAATACCGAACAAAACAAACCACATTCATACGCGAATGAAGCAAAAGAACCGTAAACCCAGGAAAGAGAGAGTCCTAAAAGCCTGACGCAATCACTGTAGAAACAAAATTAAAGAGAAGAAGAAAAGAAGTATCTGTGAAAAGTACTGGGAAGAGAGATAAAATAAGGATCAGTAGTGTAAGAGACGATTTAAACCAACTAATAACAAACGAAATAGATAAAAAAAAACAACCCCAAAATAATACACGAAATGAGGGAAGAAGGAAACAGAACAAAAGCGAGACTTCAAGTCCAATAAAATACCAGGATTAAAGAGCTGGCTAGGAAGAAGGGGAAAACATCAGTGAAGTTAGAGGAATAGCAAGGGACCGAAACAGAAAAATGTATAGGTCCCAACGCTGTAAGGCATCATTGGAAAGCGAGAAAGGGAAAAGGTCAATTGATTTTGCTACTAAAATATTAATTTTAATTGATTTGGCAGTTTACCTCATTTAAATTCTTGTTTTTCTTTGTAGAAATAGAGTGCACTGAAACAACTAGGATCAAGACAAAAAATGAAATTCGGTCGTCTTTTGAAAGATAAGTCGTATAAAAACTCTGACTATCAAAGAACTTCTTCAAGTAGTGCTAGTGCTCATCATTGCTCTTACTGAATCATCTTTCTCAGCAAGTAAAATTTCAAAAATCTAGACCTGCTGCCTATTCCCAAACTTTCTCAATAGTCGTACGCACCAAACCATCATTTACTTCTTTACTGATTCTAATGTACATTTTTGCAACATGTAAGACAATCTATTGATACTGACCGATCTCCGCGGTTGTGGATTGTTAAGGACTGGAGAAACTTAGGTCGTATACGTAATACAATTGTAGCGCCTGTTTTGTTGAAGTCGAAGTCCCTGGCTTATAGAGTTAGGACTAGGTTTTAGGACACGTTTTGCTGGTGTTTGGGCTAAGGCGCGCCGAAAAACTGGATGAGGATGTTAGGGTGGTTGTGACAGAGTAGGAGTAACCTTTTTGGTTGCTGTTTCTGTCAGGGATGATTCTGGATAATGACTTTTCTCTTTTTTAGGTGTTCCACCGCAACAACCAAGTCGAGGTCGCAGGTCAAAAATCTTGCTCTTGTCGCTCGAAGTTCCTAGAATATATATAAGCGTCATTAGTGGCTATTAGGGGCCCTTCGTCAATTGCCTCACAGCTAGGAAAGGAATGCCATTTTCAGTCAATTTTTTGACATTTAACAATATCATTAACCACAAAATAAGTGAATTCTGAAAAGAACTTTACAACCTTTGATGGTGAAATTTAACGTTTTACATAGTAAGGCATTTGAGATATCCGTTGAGGTTTAAATTTATAATCACAATTTGACGTTCTTTACTGTGATCCACTATTACGGACAAGATGCTGGAAACTTTTTTCATCATCATCATAATACACAGCGTTTAAATATTTCATCTTTGGACATACATCTCCCCATTGTGTTCCTGCAACCTTATTGATGTTGTCTCTCCAACTGGTTCTCGATTTTCCTCGTTTTCTTCTTCCTGTCCTTGGCCCCCACTCTATCACATTTTTGCTCCACCTACCGTCTTCTCGCCGCATAAGATGACCGCCCATTGCCATTTCATGGTTGCGATGCGTCGTGTTACGTCCCTCAACGTTGGTTTTATCTCGAATCATTCGATTGATTTTCTGTCCTGCAGTTGCACTGCCAACATCGATCTTTCTATTCTTCTTGAGTAACTTTTAATTTTTTCTTCGCGGTTTCCGTAAGGGACCACGTTTTCGTGGCATATGTGAGTATTGGAAAAATGCATTTATTGAACACTTCAGTCTTAAGGTATTGCGGGTGTTGGTTGTTTTAAACACATTTCTTAGATTTCCGTAACCAGACTAAGCTAACTTTATCGTCCTTCCATGATTCGGATATTGTGCTTGTAACTAGGCACTGGTTAAATAGTGTTTCTAGATGACTTAGAAAAACTCCCTTTCCTGCTTTTATTAGTTCTAATACTATCCCGTCCGGGCCTGCAGCTTTACTATTTTTCATTCGCTTTAGTGCTTGTTTTATTCTATGTTTACTAATTGTGGGGATGTCCTTTGTATGGTGCTTGTTTTTTGTTTGGGCTACTTGGTGGTTCTTGAATCTTTGATGAGTACAGGTTTTTGTAAAATTTTTCAATATATTCTAGAACCTTTTTGCGATTGCACAATGTGTTCCCTTTGTCATCCATTATTTCTACTATTTTTTTCCCTTCTTGTATTCTTCTCCTAAATACTTATGGTCCTTTGTTTCTTTCAATGGTTTCTCTAATAATTTTTTCGTTGTACTCCGTGTACCTAATTTTACTCGCTTTCTGATGTCTTTGATAATTTCTTTTATCTCTTTTTCTGACATATTGTTTTTCTTTGTTTTTTCGGTCTATTAGTTTTCTTGTTTATTCTTTAAGTTTAGTACGTCTCTTGGTTTTGTTTGTTTTTTTAAGTACGCTGATGATGTAATTATAAAGATCTTCAACATTTATGGCCCCACTAATTTACTTGAAAATGTCTTCTGTAGTATCCTCTTTGTTCCACACCTCTGTATGGTCTATGTTTCTAGTTCCTTTTTCAATCAATGTTCTTCTCTCGAATCTTGTATTTATTTCTACTGTTCTCTTACCATTCTATCGTCGCTTATATTTATTGGGTTGAAGACGGATAACTTGTACCTATTGCTCTTACGGTCTCAGATGGTAAAATCGATCTCGTTTTTTTGTGCTTTTCTACATCCATTTCCGGTGTTCTTTTTTCAGAAAGAATGTGTTCATTGTCTTTAATTGATGCGCTTCAAGGAAGTTCACGAACGCTTTCCCTCTGTCATTACGCGTTCCTACTCTATGCATACCCATGGATGTATCTCCTCTTTGGTATTTCCCAATTTTGATATTAAAATCTTCTAAAAGTGTGCAATAGGTTTTCTTTTTCATCCATTGCCTTCTCTATGTCTTCAAAGAATTGAAACTTTTCATTAGTGTGTTTAGATGTTGGTGTGTACGTTTGAACAATTTTTATGTAACACCGATTAGTTATCTTAATAGTGATGTATATAACTCTTGATTATATTTATACCACTGAACAAATATTTTTCATTTATTCTCTGTTTGTAAAATTCCAACAGCATTCATACTGGTGTCTTCTTCTCCCTTATAATATAATGTGTTTCCTGTTTTTAAAACCAACATTTCTTCTCTTCTTCTCTTGACTTCGCTCAGTTCAACAATATCCCACTTAATATGTATTAGTTCTTCTTCCAATTGTACTAATCTGTCCTCTGTACATAGTGATTTTACATTCACAGTTTCAATATTCATCTTCACACGACGGTCTATTCTTTTGTTTCTTATTTTTTAATTTCTGTCTTCCCTAGAATCCTCGAGGCAGACCGAAGTACTGGTGTGGGATTGTGGGCGATTAATTCCACCTACCTGGGATATTTGAGTTTTAAAATTCTTCTTTATGTTGAGTTGCCTAGCGGGTTAGTGAGTTTTTAATTAGCCGCTCCTCTGGAGTCAGACACTGTGTGTAGCCGCCCAGTATGGGTGCAGACGCCAATATTAAAGTTTGCTCCTCCGCCTCTTCTATTGTTGGGAGTTTATTTGTCATACTTCGTCTTTAGAGCCATTGGAATTTTTCCCCTCTAACTCTGGGTTGCTGAACCCTAGTTTTTTAGTGAGGTTGTTACTTCTTTCCCTCCTTCTTTATCCTGACTTGGGACAGGCAGTGGTAGTATAATGATCGCTTACGCTTTTTTAAAAGATGTTTTCAATGAAAATCTAACTTAAGTACTGAGATGGAAGACCTTTATTATAAGTCTGAAAGTATAACTTATATGAAAATAAGATCTTTGCGAGTGATATATAAAAGGGCTATATCAGAGACCAAAAATCTATAAACTAGAAAGTCAACAATAGCGAAGGGAGGGGGAGAGTAGAGGAGCAAGACCAGAAGGACAAGGAAGCAATAGATCAACGGCCTGGAAAAAACTTAGGAGTGTGAAAGCTAATAACCTGGCTTACAACGAGTGGAGATGGTTCACTTTTTTTATTCTTTTCGATGATCCTGGTGGAAAACGCACAAATATACAGTCCAATATAATGTTCTCTTCTAGGACGCAATAATACCAAGCACCATCTCTCTAGGCTTCATGGTTTTACGGGTTATAGACGGCCAAACAGATAAAGTTGAAGTGTAGTTTTTTTTAGTTACCGGAGGTGTTGCAGTATACAAAAATAACAAAATCGTTCCTATTGTGTTACACATAAAAAATCCCTTTTGGGAAACTTTTCTAGATAATAAATTTTCAAGTGTAAAATTAGCTGAGGAACCTGAGTGGATGATGAAAGCCCTATAGGTTCACCGGTTTTAGTGGTAATTCCAGGAGGCGCCAAAGCAGTGCTTTTGAAAGCCTATAAGGCGTAGACGAAAGTTAATGTGAACACGATCCTGTCTGTCTGTCTGCGTGTCTGTCTTTCTGTGTGTGTATGTGTCTGTCGACACAATATCTTCAAAAATAATTGACCGATTTACTTTATATTTGGTCAACAGATAGGTAATCTTCTTCGATATTAAATTTCAGACCTGTAGCTCTCATTCAGCCCGAGATACGGGAAGCCCAAAATCACATGCATGGCACCTCGTTTTCGAAAGTTGCCTTTTCGGATTTTACACCCGTCTTGTTATATAATATAATATTATACAATACGTAAAAAACAAACAAAAATCATTATGACTGCTAGAAAAATTAACTTAAATATTAAATATTTGTTTTATTAAAAAACCGCCCATTGCATATAACATTGCTAGTGTTCTGGGCATTCTTTCAATTATTTTTTTAAGTTTTCGAGTAAGACGACTCCAAATATGATTTTTCGACGCTTCTTTCTTACTGTCAGGTACAGCTCATCCCATAACAACTCTATGGTATTGAGGTCCGGGCTCTGCGGTGGCCATGTCGCCATTTTAAGCATTTGTTCTCCTTCTTGGTTTGCTAGACAGTTTTAACAAAACTATAAAGTATGTTTAGGATCGTTAGACAACGAGAAGCATTACGCAATGACGTTGTTCAAGTACCTGCACGTTAGGAACTGACTTGGAGTACATTTCCTTTTCAAGTGTCTCTAAAGTAATAGGTAATAATCAAATAGTTTAAGTTCGATGACCCGGTAAGGATAATTGTCATTGAGACATTGGCAAACGTTAACATTAGAGTAACCTCCATCATGCATCAGTAACATGAATTATCGTACTGCTCATGGACGCCATTCTCAGGAAATACAGATATAATGGGCCATTTGACGTGCAAGAGCAACTAGTTCAAGTGGGTGGTCACCAATAATCCTAGCCCAAATTGTTACTGATCGTGAACTTCAACCATTTTGCAAAAATTGTTTTTAACCAAAAATAACTCTTGTGTTACACAAACGACAAAACACCGCTGCAAATGTTTTGTAAGTCTATATTTCTTTGTAAATCTGTGTGGCCTCTCGTGCTTGTCTATGCGAGTGAATAATTTCTGCGTTTTTCTGATATAAACAATGGGGTATTTTAACAGCACTTCAGAACAGACGTTCACTTAGGAATACATATTGTAACGAATATTCGAGTGCTCCCTGTAACAGCAGTAGAGATATATGGTTAAAGATTTTCTTGTTGTGCTCCACATTCACGGTCGAGAGGCCGTCAAAATGCTTTTCAAGAATTCAGCCGCACGGGGTGCACGTGCAGGGCCCAAATAATAGAAAATTGTCAGAGTTTACGAGGAAACTTCGTGTACCTTCTGGAACCGGTTTTGAGCTATTTAAATAGTACGCAGTGATGCAGCCTGGGCAGTAATTACAGGTATTACAGATAAAAACAGTGTAATTGCACGTTTTCAATTGTAATGTGTTGTGTATATAAATAGTGTAAATAATTTTTATAACCTGTAAGTAAAGTAAAAAAGTAGTTTAAGTAAATTTGCATGGGTAATTCATCAATGTGAAGAGCAGACACATTATAGTATGGAAATGAAAAAAAATATTTAAACCCACTATAACTAAGATTATGGGGACTGGTGCCATAAAGAATAATACAGCCACCTGACGAGCTTTTTTGTTTCCTTTTCTATTAGGAATCATCTCATGATGTTTATCCCTAAAGCTAACATTCACTGTGTATTTAATACGTTTGTAATTTAAAATGCTTTACTTTTGCGCTAAGTACTTTCGAACTGGTTTAATGCGAGGCATATTTGGCAAGTCTATTGAACAAAATCAACAATTATTTCCACAATTGATATTTGAAGTCGATGAGTGCTTTTATCGTGCTATCGGGTGTTTGAGAGGTACAAACGTAGAAACTTTTACAAGGATTTACGGTGAGAATGTTAAAAAAGCAGATAGTTAAGCGCAATATTGAAGTATACTGATAATTTTTTGCGTTTCATTGTTTTCGTCAAATGTCAGTATATACAATAATAGATTTGTAAAATTAACGAGAATGCCTCAAAAACCTATCATTTTTAAATATTTTAATCTACATGCGCTGTTTCGTTGAAACAGGCTACAGGAGCGTCTACTTTGTTAATTTATGAAAAACGGGGAAGGGCCAACTGGTGTGGCGGCCTTTTCGCCCTTGAACCGCTTGTGTACCGCGGCGGCATGCTGGTGGCTTTGATATCTGCGGCCACGTTTTGCTATCGCACACAAAACGGCATATGGGCTTTTGCTCAGCCGGGGAGTCTGCATACGTCGCCGGCGGCACCCTTTGAGACGAAAAGTGCTGTCGAATTAAGATTTCCTGCAAAGACCTACCGCTAAGCCAGGCGCGAAGCCCGGCGACATACTCGATTCACAACGCGGCCAGTGCGGTCGCATTTAACCAACCCGCAGATAACTACCCCGCAAGAAATATTCGACCCGCAACGCGGCCAATTCGGTCGTGCTTAACCAACCCGCAAGACTTTCGCATCGCACCCCGGCCAGTGCAATCATGTTCCAGGCACGAAGACATCGCATCAAGGTGGCCACCGTGAAACCAACGCCGCCGAAGCCGATTACAGGTGAGCGATTTGGCAATTACTCATCGGTTGATATCGGTAGCCGCCCCCATCGATTTGGGCCTCAACGTTTTACTTTTCAAAACGGGCCGTACTTAGTTCCCCACACCGCACCACGAGGGCACGGCTATTTACACGCCTGTCTCTCCACCAACAGAAGAATTAAAATACAATATAATTTTGAATGAAAGAAAGCACTTGTAGAGAAGTTTAATTTCAAAAAATTATTGCCATAAGGATTGTAGAAATTTGTATTGAATTTGGTAGAAAAATTAGTGTTTTCATCATTAATATAGCTTGAATTTTTTTCATTATTCATTTTTTGGGCTGTGATTCACACGGTTGGAACTGTGTTCTTTAGTTCTATTGGCAGAATAATTGCAGATGATCCAATATAATTTTAAATTGTAGCTATCAATAATTTAACACTTTTGTAGTTCTATGTCTCCTTTGACTTGAAGCCTGATGATTTTGATTTGAAGGTACTGATTTTTGCCAGCAGTTTCGTTTCCGTTTCTAAAGACTGAGGACCATGTCATGTGTGCTTACAAATTTTTCTCCGCAGTTTCAAATTCCAAGAAAATTATCAACGTTTGCAAAATAAACAGCAACTTTATAATAACTGGAAATTATCGGAGAACGAGGAGGCAAGTGCCATGAATAGGGTGAAGAAACTCTAAATGCAACTAAATAAAATCCATAAAATGTATGAAGAACTGAGCAAAAAAAACAGACTGTCTAACAATACCGAAGAAAAAAGACAATTGAATACCACACTGATGAAGAGGAACTAGCTTATGAGATAGGGCGGATTCGTCAGAAAAATAGAAAAAAAAAGAAAAATGAATACATCGCTAACACCTCCACAAAACAATCAAAACATTTCGGAAACAAAACAATCGGTAGCCAAAAAAATACGCCCCCCTCCCCCTATAGTAGTGGATATAATTGAAAACTTCAATCAATTACCATACATGAACAAATTAGTAAAATGTTAAATGACTCTTAAGTTAGGATAATTAATGATAAAAACATCAAAATTAACGTCACGGACGTAGAAAGTTTTAAAGTGATTAGAGCAGTACTAGAAGATGAAAAATATTCGTGGCACTTCTACGAGAACTTGCCAATCAAAGTACTAGCGAATAATTTACACCACTCCTGCAAACCTAAGCAGATAGGCTTGTGTCTCAGAAATAGAGGTTTTAATCTGTTAGAAGCAGTACCTAAATTAAAATACAAAACCATACAACCTCTGAATATGTTTATTTTAGCGTTTACACATGATGAGGATATTAACTAAGTCATACAGAGATACTGTGCAAAAAACCCAGGTATGTCAGGTGCAGCGGAAAACATTTAACGGCAGATTGTACCTAGAGATGCAAACCAAAATGCGTTCACTGGGGCAAAGATCGCTCAGTTAAGTATCGTGGATGCTTGGTGACCAAAGAAATTCAGAAAATTAAAAACAAACAAACTAAGAAGTCTATTTTGCTTCGATAGTCCCAAAGAACCGAACAAGTAAATGTGGAAAACTGAAGCAAAAACAATCAGAATCTATGACCTACAATCAAGCGGTAAATGGAAAAATGGAAGAAAATTGTAATAAGAAAGCTGGTAGATTAGATTCAACAATTGAATCAACTTTTCAAAAAATATTGGAAAAATTAAATGCAATGGATGAACGTATTACCAAACTAGAATATGGCATTCAAAGAGCAATCCCTAAGAATAAAAATGGTTAACCAACTGAGTATAATAGAATGAAACGCCAGTCGACTACTGCAATATTAACAAGAGTTACTAATAGTCCTGAACATGAAAAATTTGATATATGCTTATTGCCGAAACACATTTCACCAGGGAGTCATATATCAAGTTTAAAGGATGCAAAGTATATCACACCATTCACCCTGATAACTATGCAAAACGTGGTAGTGCAATAATTGTAAAAGAATCCATTGTACATCACTAAGAAATATGATACCAAACAGACATAATACAGGTAACATCGATCATAGTTAAAACTAAAACATATGATGTAATGATAACATCAAAAAAGAATACTACCTTAATTTCCTTGGAGCACAAAGATATAGTCCAGCACCTCGAAATTCTCTGCTACCCCTGCAAGTTCCGGGAATCTGTCTTTATATAATTTTCCTAAGCATTTTTCCAGGTGTATATCGTCTGGCTCTACTATTACCATTTTTACAACTTTATTCTTTGCTTGGAGTGGATTGCCCACCTTAACTTCGGTATTGGTGTATGTCTGTTCATTCCAGTCCTTCCCTTCTATGCTCTTCCATTTTTCTAATTTTTTTTGTATCGTGTAAAGTGATTTTCTGAATTGATTCGGGGCCTGCTTTCCACGCTTTCGTTTATGTCGCCATTGTTTTAGTGTGTCTGATTTTCCGGCCTGTTTTCCCATTCCCTCTCTTTTAACTCCTCTAGCCAGTCCTTAGTAAGACCCCTCTTTAGCGTCTCTGTGTTCCTTTGTAATTTCGAGGATGTTACTTTGATTTCTCTTTTTGTGTTGGGGTTTTCTTCTACTCGCTTTTCTAGGTCTTATGAAAATTTTAAAATTGCATCTAGTATTTTTACTAATTTAGTTACCATAGCTTTATTTTTTTCTTTAGTGTCATCTTGAGACGTTGTTGAGGCGTTTCTCCTTCTTCTTTTCCATCTCTGTGTTGTCTCAGATTCGTTATTTCTTATACTGTGTGCTGCGGCACAACCAGAATGCGTTCTGGTTCGTTTTCTTTTTGTTTTTGTCTTTCATATCGTTCCACGAGTTGGGACGAAGAACAAGTCGCCCCTAGGGTGACGCCCTTTCCTGGGGAAAGGCGTTTATACTATGGGGTGCACCGGTGCCCCACATGGATTTAGAGGTGTTCTCTTCCTTTTTATAGAGGTGTCGTCATCGCAGGCCGACCGGTTGCAGGTCCCCGTGCAGCGTACCACTGGTACGCCCTCAAGTGGTTGTTCGAGCACGGGCTGCGGTATTCATTGAAACGCCTGGTGTTCAGGCGTCCGCATATACCCCGAGTGCGCTAATTTCCGTGCCTCCTGAGGATGAGCTGTCCTTGGTTTTCCCTCTCATCTTCGACCTTACTGGCGTGGGTGACCCTACCAGGATACTATAGTCTCTCGCCAGAATCGCTCTGGGGGTCATCAAGAGTACTTAGCCTCCCTCCCTCCACCACGTAAAGGCCTCACAGCTTCTTGGAGAGAGGGGGAGAAGCTTTAACTGCCTGAACAGTCCTAATTGAACCTGATCTTCTAAATCTTGGACGATCCTTGGCAACTCCAGTCTCATTAAACAACTTGATAGGAAAAACAATGTAACCGACTTGAAATTTTAGCAGTTGAACTTTAGGAAGCTTTTATAAATAAAATAAAAAATATTGAAACAATCCGAATTTTATTGTTAGCCGTTCGAAAAGTAATAATCATTTTGTTATTTAGTAACTAACATCAAATATTTTAAATAGTTTAAAAATTTCTTTTTAAACAAATACATTAACACAATACGATATTTTAATTAGTCTGAAATAAATTTTATATTTTAGTTTGTTATATTCTTTGTAGTAAACAACCATGGAATGTATTGTTACCATTATACTACTCCAATGGTAAGATTGTGCTTCATCCTGGAGGACAAAATTGCAATTCTTTGAGAAATCACATAAAATTAGGGTTTCTTCTTTTTGACACTGTATTTTCACGCCTGTTGCTTAGCTATAAAATGTTTTTTTAGAACTTCAATTTGAGAACAAAATGATTCTACAGAATCCTCGGCATCTTTAATTATTCCTTTAAAAGAATATCAATCAACTGTTATCCATTTTTTATAAGTTGCAGCCTCTTCTTTTTCATCAAACCTTCCCGAAGTTATTTTATCTTATTTTTACAAGACTTCCATTTTTTAGGTAACAATCCCCGTTGATTGCACAAACAAGTTTAAGCAAGATTTCTCTGTAGTTTTTTAGTAGTTTACTGTATGCTGTAAGAATAATATATAGGTTGTAAAGAAAGTTCTGTTACAGCTGCGAAAAATTTAATTTTTATGCATTTTTTGGCCATTTTTGTGCTTATTGTGTTACACCAATCTTCATTTGCATATCCTAGATGGCCATCGACAAGTTTGAGCTCCGGGTTTTAACACGCTACTGCTGGAAACGAGAGCTTTCAACAAGAACAGATACGGAAGCTTGTGGAACGATGGCAAAAGGTCGTGGACAGTGACGGACTATACTTTGAAGAATAATTGTTATTGTTTTGGTTATTAATTGGCGCATAAATGTTGGATTTTTTGCAGCTGTAACAGAACTTTCTTTACAACCTAGTATAATTTAACTTTTGATGAGTAGAGTATACGCAGACAGAATGAGCCCCATTGGTTCCAGCTAAAATACAGTGCATTGCTCGCAGTTCCAATATTTCTTTATTCTCCTCACTTAACTGTTTTCGGTACGTGTCACAAATTTTCCAACCATCTTTGATACCAAAATTTAAGTTCCACGTCCTGTTTGACATTTTGTTAAAACCAATCAAATTAAATAGTTGGTTTAAGTAAAAAAATCTTTTTTAGCATCTTCCGATAGTATGCACCATTGACAATGACAGCGTTGCCAGCTTTTCCTTCAAAAGAACTACGGACCAATGATTCTTCCAGCCCACTATCACACCAAACTGTTTATTCTTGTAGATGTATTGATTTTTCGTGAACAGTACTTGGATTTTCATTGACCCAGATGCAACAATTTCGACGGTTTATAAAGCCATTTGAAGAAGAACAAGCTTTATAATAAACTTGAATGATATTGATCCGTTGTTGCACAGTATACGGGGCCATAGCAACTTGGCTATGTGTTTAGATACCAACTTATAGTTCCCATTTGGCTATCTTAGCGTAAAGGGTCATCTGTTCGCTATAAAGTTCAAATAATCATATCGTAAGTGATAAAAGCGAGGCCGTTAAAAAAGTACAGCTGTTAAGATGTACAAGTAAGATCCTGTAGTAACTAAGTGGAAAACGCATAAAAGTGCGACCTCACGGTCGAGGTTAAGTGTGGAAATTTAGTTTCCTAATCAGCTAATTGAATGTAAGTGCCGTAAACTCAAATTATTATGGCTTTTTTCAATCAATCTGCGCCTATGTAAAATTCACAAGTTGCTATGCAAATAGATCAGAACTATCAGTATCAACAGCCACAACTAAATTATTAATTCACGCACCATTTGCCTTAAAATAAATTTTACCCAAATTTAACAGTAAATAATCTCCCGCAACCACAAAACGCAGGTCAGCTTTATCAAAATAATTTACCTTATTACCTCACACCTGCAACTTCACAACCGCAAGACGATGAATGGCACGTAGTTGAAAGCAAAAAACGACCATGCAATAATGACAAAATGCAAAGTCAAGCCAAACAAAGTAAAAATACGGCTTACTGGTTAAATCCCACTAACAAATTTGATGTCCTGGGCGAAAAAGAATCTGATGAACTAGGAAACGGCAGCCAACCCACAAATAAAAAGGAACTCAAACCACCCCCGATTTACATATCGGGCGTCAAGACTATTCAGCCACTGATTAGAAATAATAGCCAAAGAGAACTACGAAATTAAAATACTAAATAACGATGAGGTTAAAATTTTACCTAAAACCACTGAACATTATTAAAGCACTAAAAGAAAAAGACACCGAATTCCACACATACAAAAGAAAAGATGAACGAAACTTCAGAGTGGTTCTAAAAAACCTCCACCCTTCAACCGACGTAAATGAAATAAAAAAAGAGCTCAAGGCATATAGACACACAGTTACGAACATTGCTAATATCCGACAAAGAGTTACCAAAATACCACTGCCGATGTTCTTTGTTGAAATAAAACCGGCAGACAATAATAAAGACATTTACGCTCTAACCAAGCTAGCCCACTCGATAATAAAGTTCGAACCACGTATTGCAAAGCGGGAACTGCCACAATGCGCTAGATGCCAGGTCATGGTCATACAAAAAATTTTTGCAGCAGGGCGCCAAGATGTGTGAAATGCACCAGAAACCACCTAACGTCGCAATGTCAACGTAGAGAAAGAAATAACGATGTTAAATGCGTTAATTGTAATGGAAATCACCCTGCTAACTACAGGGGTTGTCAAGTTTATAAAGAACTGCAGCATAAAATGTTCCCACCACTACGATTTAAACAACTACCAAACACGAGACAATCACCATCGCATATGCAACAACAAAATCGCACCCATGCTCAAGTAGTTAGTGGCTCATTCGACCAAACTCTCAGTAACATTAATCAGCAGCAACACCAACAACCTTCAATTCTTAACGAGTCAAACGATTTATCTGAATTAAAAAAAATGTTAAAATCCTTAATGGAACAGATGGGTACTCTATTAAATCTTTTAACTATCGTCGTTTTCAAACCTAACCATGGCCTTGCAGCTTAAGTTGGCGGTATGGAATGCCAATGGCTTGACAAAACACAAAGATGAATTAACTACCTTCCTTACAAATCATTCAATAGACGTTATGCTGATATCAGAATCACACTACATAGACAGAAGTTATCTAAAGATTAATGGTTATACTACATATGCTACACAACACCCGGATGGTACTGCCCAATCAGGTTCAGCAATTATAGTTAAAAACTGCATTAAGCATTACGAGCTCCTCAAATTCAATACACAACATCTTTAAGCCACTATGATTACGATAACAGATCGGCAAGGCTCAATTAACATTTCAGCGGTCTACTATCCTCCAAGGCACAATATCAAGAAGGAGCACTTTGAAGACTATTTCCAAACATTGGGCAACCGGTTTATCTCAGGAGGAGATTTCAACGCTAAGCATGAGTTTTGGGGCTCGAGACTTACCACCGATAAAGGTAGAGAATTGCTAAAAGCAATAAATAATAAGGACTGCACTACCTTTCCACAGGTGAACCAACTTATTGGCCTACAGATATGGCAAAAATACCCGACCTACTAGATTTTTGCATTGTAAAGGGAATCAACCCAAATTATTTCAACTCCGAATCATGCCTAGACCTCTCATCCGACCACTCACCATACTGGTGACACTATACACCCAAGTGCTTCACAATGAGAATCCTCCTTCTCTTAGCAGCAGATTCACTGACTGGTCTAATTATAGGCAATTAATAAACGAAACGCTATCACTCTCTGTATCTTTAAAAACAAGAGAAGAAATAGAATTAGCTTTGGAAAACTTAAATCAAACAATTCAACAAGCTGCATAGCAGTCAACACCGCAAAAAAGGACAAATGATATCAAAGCAACTTGCCCTATAGAAGTTAAAAAGAAGATCGCAGAAAAGCGCAAGCAACGCAGAAGGTGGCAAACTACAAGACATTCGGACGACAAAAGGAAGCTTAACCAGCTGACAACTGAACTCAAGAATCTTCTTTCCACTACAAAAAATCACGCTATTCAAAACTACCTAATGAGGCTGACAGCAACGCAAGCCACAGAATATTCGCTTTGGAAAGCTACCAAGAAATTAAAAAGACCCCAGCAACATATACCGCCAATACGTCTAGGTAACAATACCTGGGCAAGAAGTGATCAAGACAAAGCTTCTGCCTTTGCTCAGCACTTAACAGAAGTGTTTAGTCCATCTGATTCGCAAATACCTGCAAACGAGGAAGATAAAATTCTTCAATATCTAGATGCTCCCTTTCAAATGTGCCCACCTATCAAACCGTTTAAAGTAAATGAGGTCAGGACCACAATTCTAACAGATCTAAAAAACAGACTTCTAAAGAGTCCTCAAAGAACTGCTGCAAAAAGGCTTCATTTATATCACCCACCTTTCTAATGCTGTTCTAAGACTCCGGCATTTTCCTGCCCAGTGGAAAATCTCAACAATCATAACAATCCTCAAACCAGGTAAACCTAGTAATGAGTTGTCCTCCTATCGACCAATAAGTCTACTACCTATATTATCCAAAGTGTTTGAAAATGTGTATTGTTAAGGAGAACAACATCCTGCCCAATCACCAGTTTGGCTTCAGAAGAGAACACGCCACAATCGAGCAAATACACAGAGTGGTGGACACAATTTTAAAAGACTTTCAAAATAAAAAATGCTGCTCTGCAGTGTTCCTAGATGTTGCGCAGGCCTTTGACAAGGTCTGGCACAAAAGCTTGCTATTTAAAATCAAAAAACTACTACCGCCCGACTACTATGAATTACTTACATCTTACCTCACCAATCGATATTTTCTGGTTAAATGTAGAGATTCCTATACCTCTCTATTTCCAATTAAAGCTGGTGTCCCACAAGGCAGTGTGTTGGGCCTGTTATTGTACCTCCTCTATACTGCCGACTTGCCAGACTCACCATTAGTCACAGTTGCTACCTTCGCTGATGATACAGCAATTTTATCATCACACTCCGATCCACTTGCTGCATCCGCATATTTAAACAATCTAGAACTATGGTTTAATAAATGGCGTATTGGTATAAATGAAACCAAATCTGTTCACGTTACTTTTACGACAAGGAGAGAAACCTGCCCGCCGGTTGTGCTAAATAACAAGCAAATACCACAAGACGACTCTGCCAAATATCTAGGGCTGTACCTCGACAGACGACTTACATGGAAAAAGCACATTTTCACAAAACGGAAGCAGCTGGGATTGTCATTCCGTAAGATTTACTGGCTTCTAGGGCGTAAATCGCAACTATCACTAGAAAACAAAGTTCTACTATACAAAACAAGTACAAGACCAACCTGGTCTTACGGCATACAGCTGTGGGGAACGGCTTGTAGATCAAATATAGACATTATTAGACGCTTTCAATCAAAAGTGCTACGATCCCTAGTGGATGTCCCATGGTTCGTCCCGAACGAAATAATACGACGGGACTTAGGCATTTCAACAGTAGATGAAGAGATACGCAAGTGTAGTGTCCGATACCGCGATAGGCTCTCTGTCCATCCAAATCTCTTAGCGGTAACCCTACTAGAATCTGATGACGAAGAAGCCAGGCTTAAACGATTTAAACCGATGGACCGTTTTGCTTAATGTTAATTCAACTACCGAATTGTTTGTGATTTAGTTGACATTAAATGTCAAATTATTTATTAAATGTTACTTTAAGTATCAGATTGTAAATGTATCAATAAATTACAAAAAAAGTGGAAAACGCAATGAATATATAACAAAAAACAGGTACATGCAATCGTTTCTTCCTATTACACCAGTGGCGTATCCAAATAATTTCTACAAATTATACAAAATACCCAACAAGCCATACAACCCCAACAAATGAGCTATAATAAGATAACTCACCAGTTATGGTATGAAATAGTTCCTCAAGTACCTTTTCAGCAAACACAGTATCAATTACTGCCTTCTACGTCAACCAATTCATCATAACTGGAATTTTACCCTCCACAAATTAGAAGAATGTTATCGACCAGTGAAGACGAACCAGATGATGCACAGGAAACTAGTAATATTCCATTGCAACAAGTAAAAAGTACAAAACGGAAAAATATCACTTGATTTACAAAGAACTATGACAATAATAAAATAACAACCAACAACAAGTTCAGCTCACTAGCAGTTGAAAATAACAACTGCCAAAACATCGATTCCACTGCAAAGATCAGCAAACCTCCCCTTATCTACATATAGGGTGTGACCGACTATCCAAAAAATGATAAACCAACTAAGAAACTGCTTAGAGGATGAACAGGATATGACGAAGTGCTGAGCTAATAATACCATTAAGATTAATTGCAATATTATAGAAAGCAACTGAAAATTAATTAAACACTTAAAGCAAGAAAATATTGTACACCATAGTTATCCACTGAAGAAGGATCGAGTCTATAGAGTGGTAATTAAATATTTACGTAATACTATCTCAATTTCAGAAATAGCTAATGAAATAACAAAACTAGGCACAAGGTAAGAAACATCAAAATGCTAGACATGGAACTACAAAGGAGCTCTTAAACCTGTTTTTTGTTGATCTCAAGCCAGCAAGTAATAACAAAGAAGTATACAACATAAAAAGACTACAAAACAAAATATTAAAATTGAACCACCCCACAAAACCAAAAACAATGTTGTGTACTGTACGAGATGTTAACTATACGGGCGCTCTAAGTTTTATTGCAATAGATGTGTAAAATGCGGAGGATCACAGCACTGCAAGCTGTGAAACGCCAGCCACTTGTGCTTGTACGAACTGACCATCCAGCCAATTATAAAAGATGAAATATTACCACAAGTTTATTTAGAGAAAACAAACAAGAAAAGCTAGTGCTCTAAAACTAACGACCTTCAAATAATGTGAATATCAGACCCAATTTTTACCAAGGCAGTTATAAAAATCAAAATAGAACATATAGCAGTGCAGTCAACAATAATCAACTAAATAATACCAATACACTAGAATCATCACACAATATACTGTCACGAGTTTTTAATAAATTTAAAGCCATGTTCAATCAATTAATACAACAAAATAGCATTGGTACTTAAATGTTAACAACGCTAATTAACAAACTGTCTCATTAATGGCTAAGTTCTTACAAATTGCAATGTGGAATGTCGATGGCCTTAAACAGCACAAAGAAGAAGTAAAAACCTTTTTGATAAACAATCACATAGACGTCCTATTAGCCAGTAAAACACATTTCACAGAACCAACATATTTTAAAATACCAAATTATGTAAATATAATACTAACCATCTTACTACAAAATATCAAAAAAATCTCCTACAATCCATCGCAACAAAAGTATCAACTTTACCTTATGATCTGACAATTGCAGCTATATATCGCCCCCCTCGTCAAACATTAGGCAATAAATTTCTAACTGGTGGTGATTATACCAGCAAACACATTAAGTGGAGGTCATGCCTAACAACAACCAAAGGCAGTGAACTGTTTAGAACAATAGAAGACCATAGATATTCATTTCTATAAACAGGTACACCAACCTACTGGGCTACTGACCCACGAAAAATCCCAGATTTATTAGACTTTTTTGTTATAAATGAAATCAACTCGACATACACTAACATTATATCCAGCTGCGACTTGTCATCTGATCACTTACCAATTATAGCAACAATTGGAACTTCTGCAATGTACAAGAAACCCCCACCTAAACTACACAATACTCGAACAAATTGGGATACTTTTCACAGTACATTAAATGATAGCGGCGATCTAAAAATTTGATTGAAAGAAACATAAGAACTAGAGAGCCACAGAAGCATTCATAAACTAATTAGCTGCACAAGGGTCTATGACCAAATGAGTAAAAAATAAAAACAAGCTCAAAGAAGTAAGAAACTAGGAGTTCGAGCAAGACATAACTAAACTAAGAACAGATATCTTCCATTTGGAAGCCAATTACAAATTTAAAAAACCTATAACTCCTGCTCTACCAATAAGAAACGAACCATGGGCAAAAAGTGATGCTGAGGAAGCATATATTTGCAGAACATATTTTGGTTTTCGTATTTTAGCAGATAGACAATGTAACAGACCAAAAATAGAACAAATTCTCTCTATTCCACTTGTAATATATAGGCCTGTCAAAGCACTGACACCAAAAGAAATTGCGGAAAACATTAAACTTCTAAATCCAAAAACTCACCTGGAATTGATTTTGTCACGGCTAAAATGATGAAGAAATTGCCTAAAAAGGGAATACTAAAGCTAACCTACATCTAAAATGCTATTTTACGACTTGGATACTGACCAAAATGTCTAAAAACGGCGGTATATACAAAGTAAGAAAGATTGCGATAAACAACACTATATAAATAAAAGAAATGAAGCCAAAGAAGCGGTACATAGAGCAAAACAAGAAACTTGGGAGGAATTCGGAAAAGAACTAGAGACGAAATTCAACGAAGATAACGGAAGACAGTTTTGGAAAGTAATCAGAGGGCTAAGAGGGAAATATGGAAAGCAAGTATGGAGTATAAGGAACAACAAAGGCATAGTAGAAACAGAAGAAGGAAGAATCTTGGAGGCATGGAGAGAGTATTACAACAACATATTTAAAAAAGATGATAATATCCGGGGCAGAGAGAAGAGGAACAGTTCAGGAAGAAGAAGAAGAAATAGACATAGAAATAGAAGAGGTGATAGAAGCCGTAAAACATATTAAACAAGGAAAAGCAGGAGGTAGAGATGGCATAACTCCAGAAATGATAAAGAATGGGGGAGATAGAATATTAAAGTGGATAAAAGAGATATGTCAACTAGCCTGGAAAGGGGAAAAATACCAGATGACTGGGAAGAAAACATAGTGGTACCTATACACAAGAAGGGAGATACAAACGATTGCGGCAACTACAGGGCAATATGCCTTTCTTCAATAGTACAGAAGATATATTCAAGAATACTAGAAAGAAGATTACGAGAAGAAGTTGAAGAAAAACTATGTGAAGAACAAGCCGCTTACAGGCCACAGAGGCAAACACAAGATCATATCTTTGTACTAAGAACAGTTACAGAAAAGAGATTAGAAAGGGAAACCCTTTGTATCTAGCATTCATAGATATAAAATCAGCATTTGACACAGTACCCAAACAAACAATATGGAATGCGCTAGCAGAACTAAATGTATCATACCCACTACAACAGGCCATAAAAGAGTATACGTTAATGCAAAAGGAAGAGTGCGAATTAAAGGAAAGAATCTCAAAGCTTTGAAATGGAAAAGGGATCAAACAAGGAGACTCACTGAGCCCCTACTGTTCCTAATAGTAATGAATCAGATTATTCAGGAAGCAAAAGAACCAAGATTCAATGTGAAGGTAGGAAATTGGAATTTAGAGCCCATATATATACAATGCCTCATATATGCAGACGACATCGTGCTTCTAGCAGACTCAACTAGAAAACTACAACTAGCAATAAACAAATGGAATAGAGCGATAGAAAGAAGAGGTATGAAAATAAACACAAACAAGACTAAAATTATGAAAATCGAGAAAAATGATACAAACGAAAACACAAGAATAATATGCAATGGGGAAGAACTAGAATGGGTCAATAACTATGAATATTTAGGAACGATAATAAATAAAACTGGCACGATAGAACAGGAGATTCTGAATAGAAGAGATAAAGCAAGCAAAGTATATTATGCGATTAACAAATCAATAATAGCGAAAAAAGAAGTAAGCATGCAAACAAAGCAGTATTAACGTATGGGGCGGAGAGCTGGACAATACAAGATAAAACCAGAAGCAAAATTACGGCGAGTGAAATGAAATATCTAAGAAGACTAGTAGGTAGAACAAAAAGAGATCGCATACGAAATACAATAACCAGAGAAGAAGTAGGTCAGCAACCGCTAATACAAGAGGTAGAGAAGAGACAATTACAGTGGTATGGGCACATAGTGAGGATGTCAAGAAATAGAGACCCCAGAAGAATTCTAGAAGCAAAGCCAGAAGGAACAAGAAGCAGAGGAAGGCCACAAGAAACATGGGAACAGAGCTTAGAAAAGAGGGTAGAACAGAGAGGAAAATACCTAAGAGAAGTAAAAAGAATGGCAGCCAACCGGGACAGCTTCCGGAAGTGGTTGGAGGACCCGACGCTTTAGGGCATAAGGGAGAAGGAAAAGAGAAAGAGTATTTTAGCAGATAGACAATGTAACAGACCAAAAAATAGAACAAATTCTCTCTATTAACATTAAACTTCTAAATCCAAAAAACTCACCTGGAACTGATTTTGTCACGGCTAAAATAATGTAGAAATTGCCTAAAAAGGGAATACTAAAGCTAACCTACATCTAAAATGCTATTTTACGACTTGGATACTGGCCAAAATGTCTAAAAACGGCGCAACTTATACTGATAGGTAAACCAGGAAAAGATCCAACAGATGTCTCCTCTTACAGACCTTAAGTTTGTTGTCAGTAGTCTCAAAACTACTTAAAAGACTGGTACTTTGTACATTGCATGAAGACCTGCCTGTAAAGAACTGGATACCAGAATATCAATTCAGGTATCGTCAGAAACACTCGACAGTGCAACAAGTTCATCAAATTACAGAAACCATAAATAAAACATTTGAGAAGAAACTATATTATAGTGGAGTTTTCCTCGATATCAGCAAGGCTTTTGATAAGATCTGGCACCTCGGATTAATTTACAAAATCAAGTGTACTTTTCCACCAGCTTACTTCAACCTACTAAAATTTGAATGAGAGAAAATTTTAAACTAAACTAAATGAAGAGAAATCCGACTACTTTCCTATTAATACAGTAGTGCCTGAAGACAGTGTCTTTGGACTACTGCTATATGTCTTCACACATCGGATCTACTAATGGCACAAAATGCGATAACAGGAACTTTTGCTGATGATACGGCTATTCTCTCTTGCCACCAAGATCCTCAAATAGCCTCAAACATTAAAACAAAGATACCCAAATAACCTACAACAATAAGTGGAAAAATGGAAAATGAAAGTAAACGAGAATAAATCAGCACATATTACATTTACCCTCCGCAAAGAACCATGCCCTGCAGTCACAATAAACAACGTACGAATACCACAAACGCTAAGATATTTAGGATTACACTTAGATACCAAACTGACTTGGAAACAACACATCACAAAAAAGGAAAGACAAATAGAGATTAAGACAAGAGAACTACAATGGCTGATAGTAAGAAAACCACGGCCATCTATGGAAAACAAAATTCTGATATACAAACTAGTCATCAAACCAATATGAGCTTATGGACTAGAACTATGGGGATGTGCCTCCAAATCAAATATAGAAATCATTCAAACGTGTCAATCTAAGATACTGCGTCACATTTTGGACGCTCTCTGGTATCTAGCAAACCACACACTACATACTAACCTACATATATCAACAATACAAGAAGATATCCGCAAAAAAGCCACCAAGCACCATGTCATCTTAGACAACCATCCTAACCCGCTAATGGAACAACTTTTAGAACCAGCGATCAACAAAAGACTTAAAAAGCTGTGGCCACGTGAACTAATTTAAGTTATTGTATCCCATGTTTATTTAAGTTTACACAAGTGATATCATTGGATATCTCCCTGATCATGTTATTTCCCACTAGTCCATTTAGTAGCTGTCAGCATTTTAGCTCATAGAATTATTTATTATTCTGATTGCTAAACAAATTTTAAAAAAATACCAGCTGTATAAATGGAAACTTCCAACGTTCGTAGAACGCAAACGGTGCGCATTCAAATCCTAAAGATTATTTTGCATCACCCTATATTGAACTTATTCTGTTTTAGTTACGACACCAGAAAATTTATTTCTTAATGTAGTGTTTTTTGATTTTAAGGAAACAAACTCCTGTCGTAAAAATAAAATAAATAATTTGCTTTATACAAAAATATTTTTGATACCTGATATGAATTGCAACTCAAAGGAATATCCAAAGAATGTCGCCGGTATGAAACGTGGACCTTGTCATTTGAGTACTTCCATGGACTTCGTACATTTAACACTGTTTCTAAGGCCCTACAACGTAACAACATTTATGACTTACTAAAAAAACCTTGCTCTTTCAATCCGAGAAAAGCGGCAGTAATTTACATGGCCATGCTGCTGAAGAAAAGCAAACCTAATTTTAATATTAACGGTACGAGTTATTTGTTAGAGCATTTCTACGACTTGGCTGTTAAGTGCAGTAAATTGCTATCTTATCGGGCATTTCAAAGATTTTAATTGTGCAACGTCGCTCACGTCGGGCCGCACAATGTTATCTGAGACGTTTATTGCATAAAAGCCGTTAACGTACCGTAAAAGTGACCTTCGCATGGACGAAGTCGTCGTCTAATCTGAAAGTGATTCACAGAATTTTACGTCCTGATTACAGCGATGTGGGCCAGACTGGTTTTGAATAGTTCACGATACAGGATTCCGGCGTGCTTTTAAATATTTGGGCAGTCTAATGATTGTAATGGAGAAATGTGAAATTTCCCTCGGTTTATTTATTTTACCGCCGCAACCTACTATCGTTCGAGCATTTAACGCATTAAAAAAATAATAACAGATGAGGATCGGGTGCATAACATCTCTTTTTTTAATCGTCAATTGATTTTTATTCTACTTAGCTGTTGCATTTGTCGTATTTTATGATTTGTTATATGTACAGCCAGTTAATTGTATGTAAGAGCGCGTACGGGTTAAAACATTTTCAAATACATGGATGCGTTGTACTCCATCATAGAAAGATTCTATTGTATCAATAATGTGTCCAGTCACCACCGGCGTGGCATCTTCGGGGCATGCTTTAGACCAAATTGATGGCGTATTCATCCGGCAAGGACCTCCAAATGTCGTGTTAACTCCTTTAAAGTGAACACTTTCCTTCCACGAAGCTTGATGTACTTGATGTATCCCCACACATTCTTAATCAGATTTGTATCAGACGACTACGACGGCTAATCAAGTGCAACGATGCCAGACTGTTCTTTCCACTCGATGCAAAGCTTGCTGCGGTGTTTGGGGTCGTTGTCCTCCTGCAGGATCCAGTCCTTGCTTTTCTTGATGAACCAACGTTCGGTAGTCGGCAACAGATATTTTTTATCGAGCACTTTCGGGGCATTTAGGTTGTACATAAATAAATGCAACGTTCCGAAACCCAGTTTTAAGAAGTAGCCCCAAAGATGCATTTTTACTAGGTATTTAACGGTCCTTTGTACCAACCTGTTAGTTAAGGTTGACCAGATTCGTAGGACGATAACGTATACGCAAAACAGAAGTTTACATTGTTCCAACCTAGGTCGATATTGTTCTTGTCCAAGCGAGTCGCTTCGTCACGTGATTTTCACTTAACAAAGGTTTTTTCACTAAACTACGGCAAATGTTATCATATGCACGGAGAAGGGTTTGAATAGCTACATACGATATATCTACACCTTTCTGTTTCAATTCTGCTGCTCCGCGGGTTCAGCGAAAACAATTTCACGATCTGTTTTCGATTTTAGGGGACACTTTCACTATTGAACCGCATTCCGGCAAGTTATCAACCGTTGCATGAGAAATTTTTGGACCTTTTGGGTAGGTACACAGGAACACAACCTCGTAGCGCGTCGCGTACGCTGTACTCATAGTGCTTTGCGTGTTTCTCTAGCAAGAATTTAATGCCAACTGAATCGAGGACAAAGGTTCTCTCTACCGATTCGAAAGAATTAGGGCAATACCTTTTACCAACTGCTAATTATGCCAAACGCGTTTTTACTTCATCCTTCACCTTCTTCTTGATAATTTTCCTCTTGCTCTTCGCTCTAATAAATTTTTAATAAGCAATCGTGTCGCAATATGTGTTCTATTAAACCACATTTTCTTTTTACTGGTTTCCATAGGTTCCTACCTTATTTCATTCTTCTCAACACCTATTTGTTTGTTTTTATATTTTTTTTATTGGACATTGTACCAGATCAACAAATTAATTGCTATGCATGATTAATAATACACAATCAATGTCAGAATAATATTAGGGTTAATTGCACCTCTCTATAAATTAAAATAGTTGGTTTTTTTTGTTTATTTTATATGCTTAATTTAACTAATCCAAAGGCTAACGAGCAAATTTGATGTAATACTTAATCACTAAACTAAACTTGAATACTGACATGTGGAGGGAGTGTCGCCTGTTGGCCAGTTCCTGAATATATTAATATAACGAGTACTAGTGAGGTAAGGTCTAGCGTTTTAAGTCTTTTTAATGTACTAGTGGTATTATTATTGTCTAGTGAATTTAGCACTAACACATTGGGGCGAGTTCTTATTCGATTGATATAGGTGACTGTTCGTCTTTTAACCTCATCTCTGATCCATGGAACTTTTAGGTCGTCGTGAAGTGTTTAGTTGCTAATGAACCATTCAGCGTTGGTCATTAGACGAAAAGTTTTGCTCTGGAATCTTTGCAGAATATCAATGTTTGATGTTTTAGTACTTCCCCATAGATGTACGCCGTACTCCCACCCCGAAACTAGAACTGTCTTGTACACTAACACTTTCTTTTCTAGCGATAACTTGGATTTTTTCCTTAGTAGCCAGCAGATCTTTTTCACCATAGCATCCAGTTGCCTTCTCTTTTTTGTAATATGTTAATGTTAATCTCTTGTCGAGGGTCAAACCAAGATATTTTACTTCCTGTTGGATGGGGATTTATTTATTTAGTGTAATCGGAGGAGCAGAGTTGTATTTCGTCGTAAACGTAATAGTTGTAGATTTGGTTTCATTAATTTGTATGCGCCACCTGTGCAACCATTTTTGTATTATGTCGTGACTACTTTGTAGAATTGTCGAAGCTTGTGGTGGATCTTGGTGAGAAACTAATAACGCCGTATCGTCCGCGTAAGTGGCCATCATTGTGTTGTCATTGCATGGTAGATCAGCTGTAAATATCTGGAATAGGGTTGGTCCCAGAACACTGCCATGAGGAGCTCCTGCCATTATTGGGTAGAGTCCAGACTGGCTGTCGCCGTACTTTACTTGATAATACCTCTCACTTAAGTATGACTTAAAGAGAAGAAAGTATTGGTGTGGAAATGACCGTTTAATTTTGTATAGTAGGGCAAGATTCCAGACGCGGTCAAAAGCATGGCTGACATCAAGGAATACCCCAACACAGTATCTTTGTTCTTCAAAGTCTTTTCGATTACATCTACGACTCGGTGTATCTGTTCTAATGCAGAGTGTTGTCGGCGAAACCGAAATTGATGTTGGGGGAAAATAGCTGTTAAGGAATTTTAGCACATTGCGATAATGTTATGCATTTGAGCTAGTCCCCATCACTGTTGCTTTGATTTAGATAAATACCTTGTGGTAAATTGCGCTTTTATTAATATTTGTGTCAATTTTTGGTTAATTTTTCGATAAGTTCGAAAATCGTATATATACCAAGCTCAGAATGTAATTGTTTGTTGGTATGTTATTTTGATGTGTTTCTCTAGATTACACAACCGCATAGAGCTACTAGCAGTATTAATGATTTATAGAGCAGCATGACATATTTCGTTTTTAGAGATGATTTTCTGTTGATAAGCAGAAATAATTAACATAATCTGCATGGCCTTCATTTGTATTTTTTTTATTACATGGGACCTTCAAGTGAAACGAGGGTTTAAGTACAGACTCACTGCTTCCGCTGTATTATTCTACATAACAAATTATCACTAATTATTATTGGTGGTGACTCGTTGATTTGTTTGAGGGCGAATATCTCTGCACTTGTCGTTATTTATCATTCTTTTCCATTGTTTAAACCATCTTGTCAGCACATTTGTATCTATTTACAGTTGCGTGATTGTATATAGGTTTTTGTTATTAATCGATGGGAAATAATGCTAAGTCTGTGTTTGAGTTACGGATATCATGGTAAATATGTTACAT
This sequence comes from Sinelater perroti, assembly GCA_036346155.1. Classification (NCBI taxonomy): domain Eukaryota; kingdom Metazoa; phylum Arthropoda; class Insecta; order Coleoptera; family Elateridae; genus Sinelater; species Sinelater perroti. The sequence goes on along the minus strand of JARFIY010000332.1, from coordinate 2,235,883 downwards.
AGAATAGGACTCAAGATGCTTCCCTGAGAAACTCCCGCTTTAATATGCTTTGGTTGATGATACAGTTGCATGAATTTTAACTGCAAATGTTTTCTTGTTAAGATATGAAAATAAGATGGGTTTTATATATACTGGAATTCTAAGATTAGTGATTTTGTATTTTAAACCTTTAGTGCTTGAGTTAAGTCCGCAAAAGTATCACTGTTGGCATTCGTATTTTCTTTTATGGTTTCACTAACTTACTGTAGCCGATGGCACGTATATTGTTCCTTTTGAAACTCGAACTGAAAGGTTAGTAGCAGTTGATGCTTCACGATTTTATCACTTAGTCGAAAGTAAATGATTTTTCAAACAGTTTCGATGTGGTTGCTAAAAGACTAATGAGCCAGCAGCTGCAAATAGCTTTTTGTTTTTCCTAATTTGAGAAAAAATAATTAATGCCTGCTTCCATTTGTTTCGAAATTTAAAGGTAGTATCCAGATGTACTAGTGCTTTCCGGAATAGTTTTTAAGTATACGAGTGCTTTATTACCCGCTCTCAAACGAAAGTTTTCTATCGCTTGCGGTTCCGGAAATATAATACCTCGGCCGCGCCTGCCGCCAAGCCAGAATTTGTCATTCGGAGGCGTTCGGGTCGGTACGGAAAGGCACGAACCTGTGCGACAGCAATAGTTGAACTTTGACCTGTGTGACAGCAGCAGCACTCATAATTTTTTTAATTTCCTTATCCTATAATAAGGAAAGTAATGTAATCGGCGGAAATTTGACCTACCCAGTTTTTCACATTTCTGGACGAATTATAGCCTCAGGACACCAAAAAAGTTGGTTTGGGCCATTGGTTCGTGTGTGTGTGTCTGTCGGTCTGCCAGTAAACAAGATATCTTGAGAACCGTAAAAGCTAAAGACTTGAAATTTGGTATGGAAATTACTTGTAGGTAAGGGACGCAGTGTGAAGCTTTTGGTAAAAATCGGCAGAGCCGTTTGGTCGCAAGGTCGCAAAATCGGTCGCAAAGCGGTCGCCAATCTAAACGGTTGAAGATACAAAAAATTTATGAGAATAAAAATGATTTGTTATCATGAAATAAACATGAATTTAAAATAAAAGTTGGTAAAATAGGAACTCGAAAAAAAATTGAAGCTCAGGATTTTTAATATACCGGGTGTCTATAAAATGTTTCGGGAAATTTATATTACCGGATAGACCAAACTGAGACGAACAAAAAATTACAATGAAATTTTTTGATCCGAGGTCAAATAAATAAGTTATAGCCGATTAAAAATTAATTAAACGGACCAATCACAGCGCGCTCAGAGAGCTACCGGGCCGACTACGGGAGGACGGGGGGGGGGGTAGCGCTTGGCCGCTGGAGGGAGCACGCAGGCGATAATGGCGAAGGCAGCCGAGCTCGCATGGTTACCTTCAGTGACGTAGCAAAATTTTAAGTATGAGTTTATTTTAATCAGCTTTCGAGTGTTGGACTGTATATATATATATATATATATATATATATATAATATATAATAGGATAAGGAAAGTCGTGTGATATTCACACCAGATTTTTTTATATATATAATTAATAAGTATTCATTTTCGCTGATGGTTTTGTTTAATGGAAGTGTTTTTATTATCTAAGTTAGCTCATTAGGTAAAGTTGGTTTCGTTTGGTCTCCAACCAATAATTGAGGTCTAATTATTATATTTGCAAATCATGAATTTTTTTTATTTACAGCATTTGTCAATTCAACAATCAAGTGTTATACATGACAGTTTTGATATAGAATAACTATAACTAACAGTACATTCATTATCTGTGACAATGACAAGTTAGCTGGAAGCTGCGTTTGTTTCACGGGGGCAGACAATGGCGACCTCTGTCGATTGTGTTGATGGTCTAGTCTTCTTCCTTGGAGAGGATATCTTGTGGGAGTTTTCTCTTTAGTCTTCTATGGATGTTTCTTTGTCCGAGAATGTAGTGTGCTGCGCCATTGTAGTTGTTCATAGTAGTAATAAAATGCCTGGTCGTCGTGATGATATTTGTTTGAACTGGTGACACTCCAAGTTCTTGGTGTAATTGAGCATTGCGGACAAACCAGGGGGCATTCACTGGAATTCTCAGTATCTTGTTTTGGTATCTTTGTAGTTTTAGGAAATTGGTCTTGGATGTTGTGCTCCAGATTGGAGATGCATGGAGAGCTAGGGGTCGCAGAAGGGATCCGTAAAGAAGGTTGGTGCACTCAGCTTTAAGGGGGGTGTTGCGGTTTATGATGGGGTAGAGTTGTCTGAGTCGGTTATGGTATTGAGCTAATTTCTGATTGATGTGATAACTCCAACTCAATCTAATGTCAAAAAACACCCCTAGATATTTGACTGCCAAGTCTTTAGGTGTCCATGGTATAACTTATCAATCTATAGTAAGAGAGAGGAAATTGGTAAATCTTCTTAATGTGAAGATTTTGCATTTACATTTGCTGGGATTAATTTTTAGGTTCCACTCTTTAAGCTATTTGCAATATTTATCTGTTGCGTTTTGTAATTGTTCGATTGCTATCTCTAGGTCGGTAATTTGCATTATGATGGCCATATTATCGGCGTACGTGGCTAATGTCGCAGGTATGTTTGGTATATTCGAGGTATATATATTAAATAGAAGTGCCCCTAAAATGCTCCCTTGGGGGACTCCCGATCTTATGATTTTGGTTTCAGAGATTACACCATTGATCTTAACAGTGAAGGTACGGTTTTCCAAGAAGGAAAAAGTGATAGCTTCCAGGTATCGTGGGATTTCGTAGTCTAGGAGTTTTTTTTTGAGGCATATCCAGACCTTATTAAAGGCCTGGGTAATGTCTAAGAAGACTGCCGTGGTGCAGCATTTATTTTCAAATCTTGCTTCGATGTGTTCGCTAATCCGTTGCAATTGATGGCAGGTCGAATGGTCTTTTCTTAATCCGAACTGAAAGGCCGGAAGAATGTGGAGTGCATTAGTAATTTTGATTAGGCGTAAGTGTATAACTTTTTCGAAGAGCTTAGAGATGGTGGTCAGTAGGCTGATTGCACGATAGCTTGTAAGGAGTTCTTTGTTTTTCCGGTTTTGGGAAACATGAGTATATGTGCGCGTTTCCAGCTTTGTGGGAAATAACCTAATCGCAGGCATGCATTCGTCAGGGTTGCCAGGTATGAAAGACATTTTCTAGTTAGATGTTGGAGGACAAGGCTGGGAATTAGGTCATGCCCGGGAGTTTTTCGTTTATGTAGAGTGTTTATTAGCTCCGATAGTTTGTCTGGGGATGTGGGTTGTTTAAAGTTTGAACTGATCAGATGGTGTGTTTTAATGTAGTTCGTTATGTAAGTCACTTGAGTGGGGAAACAAGAAATTGTCGGTGTGAAGGTCTGTTCCAGGTGGTTGGCAAATGCGGCGGCTTTAGCTTTACAGATGGTAATCATTATTTGATTTTAGTGTTGGTATCTCTTGTGGAGTTTTTAATATTTTTTAGTGGTTTTCCACATTCCTGGGTCTCCTGGGCCTATATCGGCAATGTGTTTGCGATAACATTGAATTCTGTGATCGTCCAATTCACGTTTTTATTGATGCGTTAGGTTGTTTAGCTGCCTTTTGGTTTCTGGATTTCTTGTTCGTTGCCAGAGTCTTCGGGTTTGGCTTCGAGATTTGATCAAGTTGTGGATGTGGGGGGGGGGGGGAATTTATAGTCAGGTTAAGGATATCTGGGTTTACTTAGGGATGCCTTCTTGACAGCATCGGTTATCGATGAGATTATGTCGGAAACGATTGTGTCTATGTCGTTTTGGGTAAAAAGAGTTTGCATCTTAGTGAGATTGAGGTTCAATATCTCTTGGAAAAGTTTCCAATTTATTGATCCGTTGATGAGTTGGGCAGGAGTGGTTTGGATTTGGGAGTGCTATCAAAGGAGTGTTACCAGGTCGGGCCCGGGCGGTGATAAATCGGGTGTCCGGACGCTACAACCAGTAACGCGTGGGGCATGGAAGGCTAAAAAACGAAGCGTCGGCTCCAACTTACAAATTAGAGTTATATTTACAATCTTACAAACTTAACCTACTAAGCTAATGTACAAGAACTGAACCTATGACTTAATGTACGCGCTGAAATGGGCAGCGAGTTAGCGCAGCGAAGCCGGGCCGCGAGCTAGATGCAGCAGCGCAAGCAGCGGGGCCGGTTGCGGTTGCAAAAGGGACTGACCTGATGGCACTTGATGATTTGTTCTTAAGGGGCTGACGACTGAGGGCGAAATCTTCGATGGCTCAGGTTCTAAGGGCTCAGCTTGTGCCCCACTCTGCTGGTGGGGTGCAAAGTTTCAGGGTGGAAGCACGTTGAGCCCGCTGGGGGATGCGGGGCTTGTCCAGGTTTGGTGGACGCCGGGGGCGCCTTTGCGCTGATTGTAAAATGCACCGACGCCTTTGCTCTGATTGGTAAATGCTGTGGCGGTTATGGTCGGTGACGTTCGGGCCTACTTGGAACCGCTTGGCACGACGCGGCGCGGTAGGTCAAGAATCCCGGTGTTGCACACGGCGCCACAAAGTCGGCCTCAGATAACATTCCTTTAGGATTATAAATTCCAAAGAAAGCAGGTGATCAGAATTTAGCTCAGGGATGACTCGTTGCACAATTGGCGTAGCGAAGTTTTTTTGAATAACTATATCCAGTATATCTGGTTAATGATCAGCTCTGTATGGGAAGTAAGTGTATTCGTCTGGAGTTAACACTTGGAGACCATATATCGTGGAGAATTGTTCGAGTTTTGTGCCTGCTGGGTTTGTTGCTGTGCAGCCACAGGTTGTAAGTTTACAGTTTAGGTCGCCGATCATCAGCGTTGGTTGTGAGGTGTTGAATAGTGTCTTGACATCATTTTCTTGTATGGATTTGTTGGGTTGCCTGTAGACACTCATGATGGTAAGGTTTCTTAAATTTTTGAGTTTAACTTGTAACCATGTGACTTCTAGCGTAGTATGTTGAGAGATGGCAATCGGGTTGTGGGCGTAATTTTGCTTGATGATGATAGCAACTCCGCCAGACGCTATCTAGGCGTTTCTGTCTTTGCGATACACGCGATAACCTGGGATTCTTAAGTTTTTGCCCTCTGTGAAGTGGGTTTCAGAGATGCAAGCTATGGCTACTTGGTATCTGGCTAAGAAGGCTATGAACGTTGAGCTTTGAGAGCTGATGCCGTTGGCGTTCCAATTAAGGATTGTTGATACGTTTACTGGTCGATGTGGATTAGGGTCCATTTAGGAGTATGGGTAGGACAGTGTTGACGAGGAAAGATTTGATTCGGGGGAGATGTGGTATAATTAGGTTTATTAATATATTGATAAGATCATTTGAAGGGGCAGGATCTGGTGTTTGCCGAGATGAGTTTGCTGAAGTGTTTGGGATATTGCTTAAAAGGTTTTGTACGCGTTGAGCATATGTTTGGTTATCTTTTACGTATGCATTGTTGAAGTTAGTTCTATTAGGAGTCCTAATATGTGTGCGTTTTTGTTGGAGTTCCTTGTGGTGGGTGCATCCACAATAGCTGCCAGCCCCCACCCCACCCCCCGAAATTAGCACATGTTGGTTTTTCGTCGGTTCTTTTGTTGCAGGTAGTGTGATTATGGGTTCCTGCACATTTGACGTATTTAAACGGCAGGGTGCAGTAATTCTTTGTGTATCCGTATTTCTGGCACCTGTGACAATTGAGGTATGTTGGTGGCGTTCTTTCTTAATTACACTGTAACGATGGAGTGATATAGCTGCTTAAGGTTGAATATTATTTGACCTTCATTGTTGTTTGTTAATTCGACTGCACAAATTGGTAGTGGTCCTTTTTCTTTAGTTAACAGTCGGGTTGTAGGTAGGGTTGTAAGGGCTTCACTTATTTCTTGTTTAGTTAAGGACAAGGATACATTTTTGATCACTACGGATAGAGGTTTACTGTTGGGATTGCGGTAAGTATAATAAGGAATTTGATTAGTTTTGTAAAACTCGGTTAGTTTGCGATAATCATCCTCTTGGGTTAAATTAATTTGTATCGTGTTTTGGCTATGCGTTGTTGTAAATGGGCCTTTTATTAGGGCTTTAATGTCTATCACCAGAGCTTTGTGATTTAAGTTATTATCTAGGTAGATTGACGGGATTTTTATTTTGTTTTCTAGTTGTGGTTTCTGTGGGGTTTTTATTTTTAGTTGACCGACTATTGTTTTCATCGTCGACGTGTGATAAGTTGTAGCATTTATTTTGTTTCGATAAGGCGTCGATTGACCAGAGGTACGTTTTTTGTACGTCATTGATAGGAGGTGTTAAACTTTTTTCTGCCTTGCGTTTGGGCGCTTGATTTTGCATGTTGGCTTCATTATTAGATGAATTGTTAATTTGTTCAGTGGTTTATAATTTTAAACGATGGAAATAAAATGTGAATATTTACCCGCTGCGATATGAGGCTATAGTACTACACGAAATGTGCAGTTAGAAACAGGCTAATAGCCTATATAATAGTAGAAGAAGATATGAGGCTATCTATAAGGTCGAATGTAGAGCCGCGATAACAGAGCACTCGCGTAGCGACTGTACTGCTTCACAGTTTATTCGCGAAAATGAACATGATTCTTTGATGATTGTAAGAGTTCTAAATAGTCAGCAAAATCTTCACATTTTTCTTTATCAGTGTTATATGTTATATTGCGTTATATATATTTCTTACGTCTGTTGTAATATTCCGGATCATGGGCTCATGGGTATTAATGTACTTCTGATAAGACCTGAATCTGTAGTCACCCAGTTCTCTTTAATTCTATGAGATAAGTTATTTACCAGATTTTTGTTGTGAGATTTCCGGTGCATTGTCATTCTATGCGCAGCCGAATTTTTCGCTTTATTAAGTTGATTATTTGTAAAGTTTCTGCACTTGACAGTGGTAAATAAAACGTTCTAATTTACTTAAAACTACTTATCTATTGTATTTACGATTATGCAAATTTATAAACCCTGTTTATGTACACGTACTATATACAACTAACTGCACATTATTTATGTAAACAGCTCCCGCCTGGATTCGCCCGCTTGGTACACTTAAAACCGAAATCGGAATCAATTCTGAATCTGCCCGGGCAGTTCGCCGCTTGATATTTATTTCTACTCCTCCAAAAGACTTGATTAACCGCGAACCCTCGAGAACGCTGCACACGAACCTGGTGCAATGTTCGCAAACTTGTGCGAGCCAGCTGCATCCCTAGAAGCCCCGAGAGCCGCGCGTGACGCAATGCAAATGTGAATTACCCGCGTTATGGGGGGAGTTTGAAAATTCGTTACAATATGCGTAGGTGGAGTTATATAGTTAGTGGGGTTTCCTTGATTAAATGGAGATGTAACCGTCTGAAAACTTTCTTTTATGTGTGTTGTAATATGACTTATCATCTCATCTATTTTTTCTGGGGTTTGCAACTCGTTGGGATATTTAAAGTTTTATCTTGGAAATAGTTCCAGTCTACTATTCCGTTTAGTAATCTTGATTAATTTAATCTTCGAGGGGGTAGTGTTATGAATGAAATTATAACCGGCAGAGAGTCTGAGTTAAGTTCAGCGTGAACTTTTTGAAATATTTGAATCTTATTTTTTTTTGAATTATTATGTATAATATATTCGGTTCGTGGTCTATAATACCCGATAAGGGTAGTATGTCAGTTCTTCCACAGCTGCTACTTGAAGAGTGAGTGCTGTTTTGAATGAATCGAGTTTTGTCCTAGCCGGATTGCCTACTTTGCATGTCCTTATGGTATTTTTGTGGTCGTCTGTCAGTAAGATGGGTTCGTGAATATTTTGGATATTTCACTTTCAAGGAGCTGTTTATTCCGTTGTTGATATACATTTTTTTATTAGCTCGAGAGGCTTTTGGGGTCCTTGGCTTTATTAACGATTTTTGTCCACTCGTTTTTCTATTTCGTGAGTGCTTCCCAATTCTCAACTTCTAGTTCTCTTAAATCTTCATTCACATTTTTGAACCATTCCTATTGAGGCCGTCCTCTTCCTTTTCTTTCTTCTGGGGCTTCTCTAAAAACTAATTTAGGGAATCTTTGATTCGACATTCTTCCTAAATGTCCCGGCCATCTCAATCTTGCCTGTTTCATGGGACCTATTATTATTAGGCTATTGATACATTTCATACAACTTCTTATTTGTCCTTTTCCGTCAAGCTTTTTCTTGATTCCCTCCAAAAATCTTTTTTACAATCTAGTAAATATACGTGATTTGTTCCAGAAGTATGGACCTATATAACACAAAAATTATATTAACATTAGCTCTATATTTTTGGGGACGAACCTCATATGCCATTTTAAAATTTTTTTTCTCAATTGTTGTTTGTTCAATTTTTATCTTTATTAATATATTTTAGGAAAATTAAGGACAAGCAATCTAGTGACTACAATTTCATACTATAAACGTAAATCAATTGTTCATATGGATTGTGTTAAGCTCAACGTGGTTATTAAAAAGTTGTTTACCATGCCTTACATACTGGATAACTTAGAGTATTTTTTATGAAAACGGTAATCGTAATTACAAACCAATATATAGCGAAAACAGAGGAATAAGATAAGAAAAATACTTAGAAAAAGTATCGTGAAGTTTCACAGGAATTATTTTGTTAATCAGTTGTATAGTCACAACACGATAAGAATGTGTGTAGTAATATCGAACTTAATACGTTGAGATTATTTTATTGTGCTCCTCTAATTAATTATCTTTAGCTTACCTTCAAGGTTTAATATTTTGATTAACATTCAATACCTCGAGAATGCCTGTACCGTTCTGATCGCCCTTCATCTAATGTTAAAAAGCCTGCATCTAACCGGGCCTTCTAATATCAAAAAATCCTGGAAGAACCTGTATAAGCCCTTTTCGGTGATTTTTACTGCAGGAGTGTGCTGGGGTCTCACAATTGTTTGTAGCTTATCATGGCTGTGTTGCAAAACGTATGCTGAGAGCTTTAATGAAGGTCTTTTAATGAACAACTTTGTCTGCTGATCTAACCCACTATGCCACAGCTTTATTGATAGTTCATTTATTTTATAACACATGTCTCTTGAAACATAAAAATACATCTAAAGAACTCTAAATTAAAATACTTTATTTTAGATAATTTCATCAGTCTCTTTGCCTCTTGCCTCAATACACAAAGGAACATCTTATTATTTGCTATTATGCCTGTCAAGGCGATTGATACAGGTTAAGCAATATTTGTAACCTTCAGAGATTGACACGGTGTTGGTGTGTACGTGTATGTGCTCGAATCTTCGTTACAGTGGTAAAAAAGTTCCTGACGCGGTTTACAGTTACCTGGGTACCTTCGCTTGATTAGGCTATGATCAATGACACGTCTTCCCCGGCAAAATCTTTAGCTGTAGCAATAATGTTCCCTCAGCTTGGGGCGCTTTTAATTCCTCGTCGTTATTTTGTGTAATTGCTAGATCTTTAAGCTCCCATCTTAGCTTGATTTTCTTGATCCGAGAGAGAGAGAGAGAGAGAGAGAGAGAGAGAGAGAGAGAGAGAGAGAGAGAGAGAGAGAGAGAGAGAGAGAGAGAGAGAGAGAGAGAGAGAGAGAGAGAGAGCAACGGTGTTGCTTTTCTCGGAAACGTATTTGTTGAAAATTGGACAATGAAATCTAATTTAAATTGTCAGAGTGTGCATTGGTTGTTTTTGTAAAACGCATATGTTTGGGTTTGTGACCGAAGAAGATGGAAAATGCCTGTGCTTCTACTATGTGGCAAAAATGTTTTACTATCTTGTACATAACCAGCAATTTTCACATAGTCTGAGGGAAGAGGTTCGGTAGCGCTTTTGTTAGAAAACTTCACCGATGGCAAAATCTGAACCGTCGTAATATAACTCAAGTGGAACATTGAGTCTAGGGTGAGCCAGAAGTGCTGCTTGCATCAAACTGTTCTTGCAGGAATTGGATGCTGCTTGAGCTGCTGGTATTCAGTCTACCGGAGCTTTTCCTTTGAAGCATGGATCAGCACAGCCTTGAGTATAAATACCCAAAAAAATTTCTTAATTGTTTCATTGTTTTGGATTTTAAAATTGCTTGTATCTTTTTGGTATCCTTTGGCAGAGAGCGAGTGCCTAAGGCTGACTTGATAGTCCAAATATTTAATAGATAACTCCCTAAAACAGAATTCGGCTTGGTTGATCATCATATTGTACTATTGTAATCGTTTGAAGAGCATTTCGAAGTGTTGGAGACAATTCTAGCAAAATATCGTAGATATAAGCTTAACAAAGGGCTAAGTTTTAAGGTATCTCACTATTTCTAATGTTTTAACCTCACTCAGAAGTCCAAATGTCATAAACGGGAACTCCAATAATCTAAAGGGGTAGTTATCGCTGTTTTCTTCAGGAACAGAAATTTAATGGAACGTTTTACCAGGTCGATGATGAAGAAGATCTTTTTCAGATGTGCCAGACTGGGTAGTAGTCAGGTTCTTTGTGCAGCCCACGGTAATCACCTCACGACCTCCATTCGTCGTGAAGCGAGGATGACTAGTAGCTTTATGGCTTAGCAATCTCAAGTTTTAATATGGCGTCAAATTTCTTCTGTCTGGCTGGAGCTTGTTTTAATCCTTGTGGTTTGCTTCTGACTGAGAGGCCAGGCGTAGTTTTGATGTAGTGTCTTGTCTGGTACTTGAACATCTTGATAATGCTGTTGGTCTGTGCAATCGGGAAACCTAGTTAGGAGCTTACGATGACCTTTACGCTAGGGATTTCCCGCTAGTTGTTTTGCCCTCGACCACGAGAGATGTAACCCCATCAACAAATCGTCGGTTTCTTATATCTACAAAGTGGTTGTAAAATGCAAGAAAGTCAACACCAATGGTTGGCTCTAAGACGCCAATGATGGAGAATCTCTATGTGAAGTCTCGATGGAGTCCCAAGTTTATGTTGAACGTTGCGATGGCGTATATGGCAATGTGTTCGGTTGGCTGTAAAAAGTTTATATGTGGATTTTTCTCGCGGTGTCGTGAGAAGATCGATAAGATACACGCAAAGGTCGGCGCCATTTTTCACACCAGAAATTGGGTTTTCGTGGCAGTATCCGTTACAAAGAGGCAGCTCGATGATGCTAGGTGAGGATCTTGCCCGGAAGAGGTTTTGCCGTGATCCGTGTGAATTGTAATTTTGGATATTTCACTTTCAAGGGCTGTTTATTCCGTTGTTGATATACATTTTTATTAGCCGAGAGGCTTTTGGGGTCCTTGGCTTTATTAACGATTTTTGTCCACTCGTTTTCTATTTCGTGAGTGCTTCCCAATTCTCAACTTCTAGTTCTCTTAAATCTTCATTCACATTTTTGAACCATTCCTATTGAGGCCGTCCTCTTCCTTTTCTTTCTTCTGGGGCTTCTCTAAAAACTAATTTAGGGAATCTTTGATTCGACATTCTTCCTAAATGTCCCGGCCATCTCAATCTTGCCTGTTTCATGGGACCTATTATTATTAGGCTATTGATACATTTCATACAACTTCTTATTTGTCCTTTTCCGTCAAGCTTTTTCTTGATTCCCTCCAAAAATCTTTTTTACAATCTAGTAAATATACGTGATTTGTTCCAGAAGTATGGACCTATATAACACAAAAATTATATTAACATTAGCTCTATATTTTTGGGGACGAACCTCATATGCCATTTTAAAATTTTTTTTCTCAATTGTTGTTTGTTCAATTTTTATCTTTATTAATATATATTAGGAAAATTAAGGACAAGCAATCTAGTGACTACAATTTCATACTATAAACGTAAATCAATTGTTCATATGGATTGTGTTAAGCTCAACGTGGTTATTAAAAAGTTGTTTACCATGCCTTACATACTGGATAACTTAGAGTATTTTTTATGAAAACGGTAATCGTAATTACAAACCAATATATAGCGAAAACAGAGGAATAAGATAAGAAAAATACTTAGAAAAAGTATCGTGAAGTTTCACAGGAATTATTTTGTTAATCAGTTGTATAGTCACAACACGATAAGAATGTGTGTAGTAATATCGAACTTAATTCGTTGAGATTATTTTATTGTGCTCCTCTAATTAATTATCTTTAGCTTACCTTCAAGGTTTAATATTTTGATTAACATTCAATACCTCGAGAATGCCTGTACCGTTCTGATCGCCCTTCATCTAATGTTAAAAAGCCTGCATCTAACCGGGCCTTCTAATATCAAAAATCCTGGAAGAACCTGTATAAGCCCTTTTCGGTGATTTTACTGCAGGAGTGTGCTGGGGTCTCACAATTGTTTGTAGCTTATCATGGCTGTGTTGCAAAACGTATGCTGAGAGCTTTAATGAAGGTCTTTTAATGAACAACTTTGCTGATCTAACCCACTATGCCACAGCTTTATTGATAGTTCATTTATTTTATAACGCATGTCTCTTGAAACATAAAAATACATCTAAAGAACTCTAAATTAAAATACTTTATTTTAGATAATTTCATCAGTCTCTTTGCCTCTTGCCTCAATACACAAAGGAACATCTTATTATTTGCTATTATGCCTGTCAAGGCGATTGATACAGGTTAAGCAATATTTGTAACCTTCAGAGATTGACACGGTGTTGGTGTGTACGGTTGTCTGAATCTTCGTTACAGTGGTAAAAGTTCCTGAGCGTTTACAGTTACCTGGGTACCTTCGCTTGATTAGGCTATGATCAATGACACGTATTCCCCGGCAAAATCTTTAGCTGTAGCAATAATGTTCCCTCAGCTTGGGGCGCTTTTAATTCCTCGTCGTTATTTTGTGTAATTGCTAGATCTTTAAGCTCCCATCTTAGCTTGATTTTCTTGATCCGGAGAGAGAGAAGAGAGAGAGAGAGAGAGAGAGAGAGAGAGGAGAGAGAGGGGACAACTTTGCTTTTCTCGGAAACGTATTTGTTGAAAATTGGACAATGAAATCTAATTTAAATTGTCAGATGTGATTGGTTGTTTTGTAAAACGCATATGTTTGGGTTTGTGACCGAAGAAGATGGAAAATGCCTGTGCTTCTACTATGTGGCAAAAATGTTTTACTATCTTGTACATAACCAGCAATTTTCACATAGTCTGAGGGAAGAGGTTCGGTAGCGCTTTTGTTAGAAAACTTCACCGATGGCAAAATCTGAACGTAATATAACTCAAGTGGAACATTGAGTCTAGGGTGAGCCAGAAGTGCTGCTTGCATCAAACTGTTCTTGCAGGAATTGGATGCTGCTTAGCTATACTGTATTTCACCGGAGCTTTTCCTTTGAAGCATGGATCAGCACAGCCTTGAGTATAAATACCCAAAAAATTTCTTAATTGTTTCATTGTTTTGGATTTTAAAATTGTTGTATCTTTTGGTATCCTTTGGCAGAGAGTGCCTAAGGCTGACTTGATAGTCCAAATATTTAATAGATAACTCCCTAAAACAGAATTCGGCTTGGTTGATCATCATATTGTACTATTGTAATCGTTTGAAGAGCATTTCGAAGTGTTGGAGACAATTCTAGCAAAATATCGTAGATATAAGCTTAACAAAGGGCTAAGTTTTAAGGTATCTCACTATTTCTAATGTTTTAACCTCACTCAGAAGTCCAAATGTCATAAACGGGAACTCCAATAATCTAAAGGGGGTAGTTATCGCTGTTTTCTTCAGGAACAGAAATTTAATGGAACGTTTTTACCAGGTCGATGATGAAGAAGATCTTTTTTCAGATGTGCCAGACTGGGTAGTAGTCAGGTTCGGTTCTTGTGCTCAGCCCACGGTAATCACCTCACGACCTCCATTCGTCGTGAAGCGAGGATGACTAGTAGCTTTGCTATGGCTTAGCAATCTCAAGTTTTAATATGGCGTCAAATTTCTTCCTGTCTGGCTGGAGCTTGTTTAAAGCTAATCCTTGTGGTTTGCTTCTGACTGAGAGGCCAGGCGTAGTTTTGATGTAGTGATAGTCTGGTACTTGAACATCTTGATAATGCTGTTGGTCTGTGCAATATCGGGAAACCTAGTTAGAGCTTACGATGACCTTTACGCTAGGGATTTCCCGCTAGTTGTTTTGCCCTCGACCACGGAGATGTAACCCCATCAACAAATCGTCGGTTTCTTATATCTACAAAGTGGTTGTAAAATGCAAGAAAGTCAACACCAATGGTTGGCTCTAAGACGCCAATGATGGAGAATCTCTATGTGAAGTCTCGATGGAGTCCCAAGTTTATGTTGAACGTATGGCGATATGGCAATGTGTCGGTTGGCTGTAAAAAGTTAAGGATTTTCCGGTACGTGAGAAGATCGATAAGATACACGCAAAGGTCGGCGCCATTTTCACACCAGAAATTGGGTTTTCGGATATCCGTTACAAAGAGGCAGCTCGATGATGCTAGGTGAGGATCTTGCCCGGAAGAGGTTTGCCGTGATCCGTGCTTCGACATTTGTTACCGCAGTATGGTGGTTGAAACTGCAATGTCACTTAGTCGTTTGTTGTGTAATTATTCGCTGAGGTTGCACCATGGCTTCACCAATTCTTGGTTTATGGAAAGTTAACTCTATGATCGAGTCTGCAAATTATACAATTTTTGTTATGTATTCATATCTCTATGAGCTGTAAGGATAGTCAACCACAGAGCATGCAGTATGGCATCTAATGTAAATGAGCTTGGAAATATTTACAAGTGCTAAGTACTATAATGCCCTTCGATCACCAATTTCTTCAGCGAGCATTTTGCTCTTCCGATGAGCTGATCTGTTGCATATCCGAGTTTGGGCGTTGATATGCATGATTTATGACTTTCTTATCATATCTCTTATCTCCGCGTGTCGCGATATAATTGTCCGTAATGTAGCAAAATTTTGTTCTTGTTGGTACTCTGGCAGTAGCAAAGTTTCCTTCAGCAATGAGAAGGAATTCTGAAATTTCACGGCGATGTGGTCGAAATCGGTTGCGTTAACCGCTATGTTGTTACTGGTCACATATAATTCGAACAGAATTATGTTCGTGGAACTTAACGTTTTTCCACCTATCACTGATATCAAGATTAATCACGTTGTAAATACCACTTTAGTGGTTTGGATGAATTGATACAAAGTTTGAACTCTCGCCATTTATTTAAGGGAGTTTCCAGAGCTGCGGAATGACTGATCTCAGGAACTGCTGGTGGATATCGTCAGGTTTAAGTATTTGAAGGATTAGAAAAAGCTGTTAGTTAAACGAAGTAGGTGTTGGAGGAAAAGAAGGGAAGGAATAATAATTAGGACAGCCACTATAAAAAATGGAAAAGGGCGAATAGGTGACATCATTAGTTAGAATCTTTTTATTTTAATACAGGATGTCATTTCCCATTTATATTTATTATCATAATTACGACTGAAGGAGGAAATTTACATATGACAATATTCAATTATTGGGACTTGACTCTCCACCCCAGTGCAGGATTTAATAAGATCTTTATGGATACAGGTCATATTGTCACATGTATGCAGACAATTCTAATTATATTTTTAAATTTTTCCTGTAACTCAATCCACGCATTGCACATTCATAGATGCACAATTAGTTTTAAGTTCAAGTTTTACGTAAAAATTTGCTAAAATTTATAAATGAAACGAATAGGAGAATACAGATTCTAGTAATGGATATGAAAAAACGACGGCGCAAAAGACGAAAAGGATAAAACGTATACAAAAATAACTGAAAAGAGAAAGTATGTTTGTCACGCAAGGTTTAAAGAAAGAGATCAGTGTGTAAAAATACTAAGAAATGAAGGAGAAATGATAAAACATAATACCAGAGACAAAATAATAAAAACAAGTATAAAACAACGAGATTTTTAGAAATCAGATTGCTAGTAAGAAAATAAATGAAAAGCAAGATATCAAAGTAAGAGCAAGCAGAGAGAGGGTGATCACTTTTCTCTTGGTCATTTTTACTTGGTAAAAACAGATATATAAAGAGAAAAATAAAGAGTAAACAAAAACAAAAACAGAAAACAATTAAAAGCGGTGAAGAGTTACGGAAAGGAAAATAGTAAATAAAAACATAAAAATATGAAATCATATAATTTTGTCACGAACTGAAAAAATAAAGGGTTACAATAACATAGGATAATGTTTAGGTTAGTGAGTACCAGTGCGTGTCAACTGCTCCGTAAGTAAACTCGAATTTCGGGCCTTACAAGCGGAAACAAAACATATGTAAATAAATATAAGAAGATAAATTAGATAGGGCTATACATAAATTAAAAATTGAATTGGGAAATATACAGTAATTAGGCTAAACTAATTACTAAGTACATTAAAAGTAACCAAATAAGTAAATAAAGATAACGCCTGCAGATAAACTTATCACGTCCGAAGGCCGACTTGGGAGATAACGTTTAACGTGTGTAAGACGCTAGGCTAAACCCAAACAGCAAAAACTGTATTCAAGGAAGTATAAGCAACGAGATTTACGGTGAGCGCGGACAACCATAAATATACCAAGGAAATCAGGATGCCGCTATCACGGACACCAAAAGACAGCAAAGAATCTTCTACGGAAGACAGTAAAGAAAAGATGAGAAGATGAAAGCGACGAAGTCTCAAATAGAAGTAAAAACAGGAAGAATACCAGTGAAAGGCAAAGGAGAAACCACCCTGGAGGAAATGATGAAGGATATGATGGCAGACATTAAGGCAATAAGGAAAGATCAAAAAGACAACGAGAAAATGCCCAAATTGAGAGAAGAAATGTAGAGATGAAGATAAAATAAAAGACCTAGAGACAAAATAGATAACATGGAGAGGTAGCAGAGAAGAAGAATATTGTAATTAAGGCATATGAATTCAAGGACAATGACGGAGTAGCTGAAGTTGCGAAATTCCTATTTGAAAAGTTATAAGTGAACATCAAAATAAACGAAGTACAGAAATTAAAGCCTAGACAAGGAAAACTACAAACGACAATAGTTAAAGTAGATAGTTGGGAAGGGAAGGAAGCGACTATGAAAAATAAAGAAAAACTGAAGGGAACTCAATATTTCATAGACAACGATTTAATCCAAACTGTAGCAAAAATACAAAAAAATCTAAGGGATTTGGCAAAAGTAGAAGAAGGGAAAGGAAGAACAGCCAAGGTGGGGTACCAAAAAATCTTTATGAAAAATAGCTGGTGGAAATGGAACTCGAACACAGAAGGGCTGGAAGTAATGGAAAGTAGCACCTATAATAAAAAGTAAAAAACAAATAGCCTGTAGGTGGAACAGATGACGACAATGGCAAGGAAAGGATTATGATAAAAGATAAAGCGGAAAAACAGCACATGAGGATTGGAACTTGGAATGTAAGAAGTTGTTATGAGCAAGGAACAGTTAGAAATTTAATGGAAATTACGAAAAAGTATAGTATCCAAATGTTAGCATTACAAGAAACAAAACTAAGGAGCATAGAAATTAATAAACTAGGTGATTATACGTTCTTTAGTAGTGGGGGAGAGAACAATAGATATTTTGGCACAGGTTTTATAGTAAGCAAAAGGTGGTCAAAAAGAGTTATCGATTTTACGCCGATTTCTGATAGAATGAACCTACTAAGATTAAGAGGAAAATACCGTAAGATAACTCTACTAAATGGTCACGCGCCAACGGAAGAGAAAGATTTGGAAAAAAAGATAAATTCTACGAAGAACTGAATATGACCAAAAGTAAGATACCCAAGTATGTCCTAACAATAATCATTGGCGATTTTAATGCAATAGTGGGGAGAAATGAAGTCTATGGAGATATTATAGGAGTAAATAAAAATATCAGGCACCAAGAACCAAACGAAAATGGAAAAAAAAATTAATAGTGTTTGCAATGGAGAACCAAATGAAGATCATGAGTACACAGTTCCATCACAAAAGTATCCATAAAGCTACGTGGCTATCCCTGAATGGTATACAAGAAAAATAGACCACGTGCGATAGAGTCTAGACATGTGAAGTTCATCCAAGATACTGAAGTACGCGAAGGACACAGACACGGGCCATTTTATGGTACTAATAAAATTAAGAGAACTGCCAAGAGGCTAAAGAAGAGAACAATGACGTAAAAGTACTAACGTAAAACGACTAGAGACATGACTGCAAAAAATTTGTGAAGACAGAGGCAAAGCTAGGATAAATAAGGGACGGAAGAAAGTATAAAATGTACAAGGAAAAAGCAAAGAATATATGTAGAAGAAAAGGAGGCACTAGATATTATATTAAATTTATTAATAAATACTGTTTTCGTACTCTAAGGATACGTAAAATAGTTTTGATTAGTTTTTAAATATAATATATATACTCATATATATTATATATATATTATTTTTATATACTAGAATTTTTAATTTTCATAAATTAAAATTTGTACTTGCTTGTTCAAAATTTTTTAGCGCTCCAGGCCTTCTAGGCCCATTAGTCTTTTCGTATTGTTTTTTTTTACTCCTTGCTTTTCCATACATTCCTGTCCTGGAATTGGTTTCCTCTCGGCGTCTTAATTCTTACCGCTTCTAGCCACTTCTTTAGGTCTACCCTGTCCTCTTTTTCGCTAATATATTCTGGGAAATCTATTCGGCTGCATTCTTTCCATGTGTCGTAACCACCTGACCCTTTGGGCCCTAATTCTTTCATTGAACTTTATTCTTTTTCCATAATTTTTTTTGTTTGCATCAGTTTCTTTCGTTATCATTGATTCCTCCAAATACTCCTAACATCTTTCTCTCCCAAGCTTCCAATGTTCTTGTCCTCTTGCTTGTTCATTTATCCGAGTTTGTTCTATACAACCGTATCTTAGTTGCAAGGAGACGTATTTGATTTCAAGTTTTCTCACATCTTTACTTCCTTCCTAATCTCTTTCTTTTCTATTTTTCATCACTTTTGTTGGTTATACCAAATATTCAAATTGCTTAACTTCTTCAAAGTAATATGTCTTATCTTCTGCCGTAGTAAGTTCTAAATGTTGTCCTTCCTTACTTCGACCATCTGTCATTCATTACTTTTTAGTAATTGGCGCAACGTCGTCAGAAATCAAACATTGGTGCTTATTTTGATATATAATTGATGTAGTTTTAATTTTACTTTCTTATTATGGCTTCAAGTACTATATTGAGTGTTCGAAAGTGGGTCCTCTTGTCTCAGGCCTATCTTCCTCCAAACTCTCTCGATAGTTTACTCCACCATTACTCTGGTTTTCGAGTTATTCAGCGTCATACGGACTAGTCGAATTATTTCAATATTGTATTTATTGCATCATATATTTGTCTTATGATCCTGTCGTCGCTTGTCGGAAATCAATGAACAGAAGAATGGTAAGCCTGTTCATAACTTATCTTGTTTGTTTTAGTAAAATTTGGTCTATTTGGATCTCCTCCAAACTCCTTGGTACTCTCAAGCTTGTATATATTTATTCTGTTTCTTATAATCCTAGCCAAAATTTTGTAGTTATATCACGTAACGCAACCTATAAAATTACTACATATGGTGGTATTCATGGGGACAAACTGCTTTACTCCATTTATCTGGCATTCTCTGTTCCTTCCACTTCTTTATTTTTATCCATAAACAGTGGACCTCCTGCTTTCAGGTATTCCGCTGGTATAGTATTTTCTCCTGGGCTTTTATTTTGCTAATTTTGCTATTATTTCTTCCATTTCTTGTTGCGTTGGTTTTATCTTTTTTATTTATGTATCTAATTGATATTATTTTTTTTTTCTAATAACTTTTAGTAATGTGCCCACACTCCGCTTTTCTTTGTATCTCTTAGCTCCTTGCTCGTTTCTACAGTATTCTAGATTTTTGTCTACTTCTTTTGGCTTCTTGATAGAAATTTCTTATCTCATTCTTTTTGTAATGTTCCTCCGCCTCCTTCAGCTTTTTATCTAGTGCCTCCCTTTTTTCCTTCTACATATACTCTTCGCTGCTGCTTTTTTTCCTTGTACATTTTCTTACTTTCTTCCGTCCCTTATTTATCCTAGCTTTGCCTCTGTCTTCACAAATTTTTTTGCAGTCAGTGTCTCTAGTCGTTTTACGTTAGTACTTTTTACGTCATTGTTCTCTTCTTTAGCCTCGCTTGGCAGTTCTCTTAATTTTATTAGTACCATAAAATGGCCCGTGTCTGTGTCTGTTCCGCGGTAGCTTCTAGTATCTTGGATGAACTTCACATGTCTAGACTCTATCGGCACGTGGTCTATTTGATTCTTAGTGTTACCATTCAGGGATAGCCACGTAGCTTTATGGATACTTTTGTGATGGAACTGTGTACTCATGATCTTCATTTGGTTCTCCATTGCAAACACTATTAATTTTTTTTTCCATTTTCGTTTGGTTCTTGGTGCCTGATATTTTTATTTACTCCTATAATATCTGACTTCTTTCTCCACTATTGCATTAAAATCGCCAATGATTATTGTTAGGACATACTTGGGTATCTTACTTTTGGTCATATTCAGTTCTTCGTAGAATTTATCTTTTTCCAAATCTTCTTCCGTTGGCGCGTGACCATTTAGTAGAGTTATCTTACGGTATTTTCCTCTTAATCTTAGTAGGTTCATTCTATCAGAAATCGGCGTAAAATCGATAACTCTTTTTGACCACCTTTTGCTTACTATAAAACCTGTGCCAAAATATCTATTGTTCTCTCCCCCACTACTAAAGAACGTATAATCACCTAGTTTATTAATTTCTATGCTCCTTAGTTTTGTTTCTTGTAATGCTAACATTTGGATACTATACTTTTTCGTAATTTCCATTAAATTTCTAACTGTTCCTTGCTCATAACAACTTCTTACATTCCAAGTTCCAATCCTCATGTGCTGTTTTTCCGCTTTATCTTTTATCATAATCCTGTTCCTTGCCATTGTCGTCATCTGTTCCACCTACAGGCTATTTGTTTTTTTTTGTTACTTTTTTTATTTATAGGTGCTACTTTCCATTACTTCCAGCCCTTCTGTGTTCGAGTTCCATTTCCACCAGCTATTTTTCATAAAGATTTTTTGGTACCCCACCTTGGCTGTTCTTCCTTTCCCTTCTTCTACTTTTGCCAAATCCCTTAGATTTTTTTGTATTTTTGCTACAGTTTGGATTAAATCGTTGTCTATGAAATATTGAGTTCCCTTCAGTTTTTCTTTATTTTTCATAGTCGCTTCCTTCCCTTCCCAACTATCTACTTTAACTATTGTCGTTTGTAGTTTTCCTTGTCTAGGCTTTAATTTCTGTACTTCGTTTATTTTGATGTTCACTTATAACTTTTCAAATAGGAATTTCGCAACTTCAGCTACTCCGTCATTGTCCTTGAATTCATATGCCTTAATTACAATATTCTTCTTCTTCTGCTACCTCTCCATGTTATCTATTTTTCTCTCTAGGTCTTTTATTTTATCTTCATCTCTACATTCTCTTCTCTCAATTTGGGCATTTTCTCGTTGTACTCTTTTTGATCTTTCCTTATTGCCTTAATGTCTGCCATCATATCCTTCATCATTTCCTCCAGGGTGGTTTCTCCTTTGCCTTTCACTGGTATTCTTCCTGTTTTTTTACTTCTATTTGAGACTTCGTCGCTTTCATCTTCTCATCTTTTTCTTTTACTGTCTTCCGTAGAAGATTCTTTGCCTACGTACTTTTTTGGTGTCCGTGATAGCGGCATCCTGATTTCCTTGGTATATTTATGGTTGTCCGCGCTCACCGTAAATCTCGTTGCTTATACTTCCTTGAATACAGTTTTTTGCTGTTTGGGTTGTCTAGCCTAGCGTCTTACACACCGTTAAACGTTATCTCCCAAGTCGGCCTTCGGAGGTGATAAGTTTATCTGCAGGCGTTATCTTTATTTACTTATTTGGTTACTTTTAATGTACTTAGTAATTAGTTTAGCCTAATTACTGTATATTTCCCAATTCAATTTTTAATTTATGTATAGCCCTATCTAATTTATCTTCTTATATTTATTTACATATGTTTTGTTTCCGCTTGTAAGGCCCGAAATTCGAGTTTACTTACGGAGCAGTTGACACGCACTGGTACTCACTAACCTAACACAATTATCCTATGTATATTGTAACCCTTTATTTTTTCAGTTCGTGACAAAATTATATGATTTCATATTTTTTTATGTTTTTATTTACTATTTTCCCTTTTCCGTAACTCTTCACCGCTTTTAATTGTTTTCTGTTTTTTGTTTTTTTGTTTACTCTTTATTTTTTCTCTTTATATATCTGTTTTTACCAAGTAAAAAAATGACCAAGAGAAAAAGTGATCACCCTCTCTCTGCTTGTCTCGTTACTTTGATATCTTGCTGTTTTTCTATTTATTTTTACTTACGAAGCAATCAATAAATTACTTCTGATTTCTAAAAATCTCGTGTATTCGTTTTATACTTGTTTTTATTATTTTGTCTCTGGTATTATGTTTTATCATTTCTCCTTCATTTCTTAAGTATTTTTCTACACACACTGATACTCTTTCCCTTTAAACCTTGCGTGACAAACATACTTTCTCTTTTTCAGTTATTTTTGTATACGTTTTATCCTTTTCGTCTTTTTGCGCCGTCGTTTTTTTCATATGCCATTACTAGAATCTGTATTCTCCTATTCGTTTCATTTATAAATTTTACGAGGCAAATTTGTTGTACGTAAAACTTGAACTTAAAACTAATTGTGCATCTATGAATGTGCAATGCGTGGATTGAGTTACAGGAAAAATTTAAAAATATAATTAGAATTGTCTGCATACATGTGACAATATGACCTGTATCCATAAAGATCTTATTAAATCCTGCACTGGGGTGGAGAGTCAAGTCCCAATAATTGAATATTGTCATATGTAAATTTCCTCCTTCAGTCGTAATTATGATAATAAATATAAATGGGAAATGACATCCTGTACTTAAAAATAAAAAGATTCTAACTAATGATGTCACCTAATCGCCTCTTTTACCATTTTTTTATAGTGGCTGTCCTAATTATTATTCCTTCCCCTTCTTTTTCCTCCAACACCTACTTCGTTTAACTAACAGCTTTTTCTAATCCTTCAAATACTATAAACCTGACGATATCCACCAGCAGTTCCTGAGATCAGTCATTCCGCAGCTCTGGAAACTCCCTTAAATAAATGGCGAGAGTTCAAACTTTGTATCAATTCATCCAAACCACTAAAGTGGTATTTACAACGTGATTAATCTTGATATCAGTGATAGGTGGAAAAACGTTAAGTTCCACGAACATAATTCTGTTCGAATTATATGTGACCAGTAACAACATAGCGGTTAACGCAACCGATTTCGACCACATCGCCGTGAAATTTCAGAACTCCGGTTCTCATTGCTGAAGGAAACTTTGCTACTGCCAGAGTGACCAACAACGAGACAAAATTTTGCTACATTACGGAAGCATTATATCGCGACACGCGGAGATAAGAGATATGATAAGAAAGTCATAAATACATGCATATACAACGCCCAAACTCGGATATGCAACAGATCAGCTCATCGGAAGAGCAAAATGCTCGCTGAAGAAATTGGTGATCGAAGGGCATTATAGTACTTAGCACTTGTAAATATTTCCAAGCTCATTTACATTAGATGCCATACTGCATGCTCTGTGGTTGACTATCCTTACAGCTCATAGAGATATGAATACATAACAAAAATTGTATAATTTGCAGACTCGATCATAGAGTTAACTTTCCATAAACCAAGAATTGGTGAAGCCATGGTGCAACCTCAGCGAATAATTACACAACAAACGACTAAGTGACATTGCAGTTTCAACCACCATACTGCGGTAACAAATGTCGAAGCACGGATCACGGCAAAACCTCTTCCGGGCAAGATCCTCACCTAGCATCATCGAGCTGCCTCTTTGTAACGGATACTGCCACGAAAACCCAATTTCTGGTGTGAAAAATGGCGCCGACCTTTGCGTGTATCTTATCGATCTTCTCACGACACCGCGAGAAAAATCCACATATAAACTTTTTACAGCCAACCGAACACATTGCCATATACGCCATCGCAACGTTCAACATAAACTTGGGACTCCATCGAGACTTCACATAGAGATTCTCCATCATTGGCGTCTTAGAGCCAACCATTGGTGTTGACTTTCTTGCATTTTACAACCACTTTGTAGATATAAGAAACCGACGATTTGTTGATGGGGTTACATCTCTCGTGGTCGAGGGCAAAACAACTAGCGGGGAAATCCCTAGCGTAAAGGTCATCGTAAGCTCCTAACTAGGTTTCCCGATATTGCACAGACCAACAGCATTATCAAGATGTTCAAGTACCAGACAAGACACTACATCAAAACTACGCCTGGCCTCTCAGTCAGAAGCAAACCACAAGGATTAGCTTTAAACAAGCTCCAGCCAGACAGGAAGAAATTTGACGCCATATTAAAACTTGAGATCGCTAAGCCATCGCAAAACTACTAGTCATCCTCGCTTCACGACGAATGGAGGTCGTGAGGTGATTACCGTGGGCTGAGCACAAGAACCGAACCTGACTACTACCCAGTCTGGCACATCTGAAAAAAGATCTTCCCCATCATCGACCTGGTAAAAACGTTCCATTAAATTTCTGTTTCTGAAGAAAACAGCGATAACTACCCCATTTAGATTATTCCCGTTTATGACATTTGGACTTCTGAATGCGGTTAAAACATTAGAGATAGTGAGATACCTTAAAACTTAGCCTTTTGTTAAGCTTATATCTACGATATTTTGCTAGAATTATCTCCAACACTTCGAAATGCTCTTCAAACGATTATAATAGTACAATATGATGATCAACCAAGCCGAATGCTGTTTTGGGGAGTTATCTATTAAATATTTGGACTATCAAGTCAGCCTTAGGCACTCACTCTTTGCCAAAGAATACCAAAAAGATACAAGCAATTTTAAAATCCAAAACAATGAAACAATTAAGAAAATTTTTGGGTATTTATACTCAAGGCTGTGCTGATCCATGCTTCAAAGGAAAAGCTCCGGTAGACTGAATACCAGGAGCTCAAGCAGCATTCAATTCCTGCAAGAACAGTTTGAGGTAAGCAGCACTTCTATTTCACCCTAGACTCAATGTTCTACTTGAGTTCAGATTTTGCCATCGGTTAAGTTTTCTAACAAAAGGTCGACAGCGCTACCAAACCTCTCTGTAGTATTTTCTTTCTCTCTCTTCCTCCCCCCCCCCTCTCTCGCGGATCAAGAAAATCAAGCTAAGAAGGAATCTCAAAGACCTAGCAATTACACAAAATAACGACGAGGAATTAAAAGCGCCCCAAGCTGAGGGCACATTATTGCTACAGCTAAAGATTTTGCCGGGGAAGACGTGTCATTGATCATAGCCTAATCAAGCGAAGGTACCCAGGTAACTGTAAACCACGCCAGAAACTTTTTTACCACTGTAACGAAGATTTGAGCACATACACGTGCACATCAACACCGTGTCAATCTCTGAAGGTTACAAATATTGCTTAACCTCTATCAATCGCCTTGACAGGTATAATAGCAAATAATAAAATGTTCCTTTGTGTATTGAGACAAGAGGCAAATAGACTGATGGAATTATCTAAAATAAAGTATTTTAATTTAGAGTTCTTTAGATGTATTTTTATGTTTCAAGAGACATGTGTTATAAAATAAATGAACTATCAATAAAGTTAGATCAGCAGACAAAGTTGTTCATTAAAAGACCTTCATTAAAGCTCTCAGCATACGTTTTGCAACACAGCCATGATAAGCTACAAACAATTGTGAGACCCCAAGCACACTCCTGCAGTAAAAATCACCGAAAAGAGCTTATACAGGTTCTTCCAGGGTTTTTTGATATTAGAAGGCCCGGTTAGATGCAGGCTTTTTAACATTAGATGAAGGGCGATCAGAACTGTACAGGCATTCTCGAGGTATTGAATGTTAATCAAAATATTAAACCTTGAAGGTAAGCTAAAGATAATTAATTAGAGGAGCACAATAAAATAATCTCAACGTATTAAGTTCGTTATTACTACACACATTCTTATCGTGTTGTGACTATACAACTGATTAGCAAAATAATTCCTGTGAAACTTCACGATACTTTTTCTAAGTATTTTTCTTATCTTATTCTTCTGTTTTCGCTATATATTGGTTTGTAATTACGATTACCGTTTTCATAAAAAATACTCTAAGTTATCCGGTATGTAACGCATGTAAACAACTTTTTAATAACCACGTTGAGCTTAACACAATCCATATGAACAATTTATTTACGTTTATAGTATGAAATTTTAGTCACTAGATTGCATGTCCTTAATTTTCCTAAAATATATTAATAAAGATAAATTTGGATCAAACAACAATTGAGAAAAAAAATTTTAAAATGGCATATGAGGTTCGTTCCCAAAAATATAGAGCTAATGTTAATATAATTTTTGTGTTATATAGGTCCATACTTCTGGAACAAATCACGTATATTTACTAGATTGTAAAAAAGTTCTTTAACGTTTGCAAAATTTGGTGTTTATAAACAAATGTATGTTAAAGACAACAGTTTTTCAAAATACAGGTTATTATTATCAATAAATGTTTACCAGCGCTCTGCAAACCCGTATACTTTTGTTTTAAAACTTTATAAACACGTCCTAGTTGGTCGCTGTACACCTCGGAATTTATGGATTTCTATTTGGAACTGGTTTAAGTGCACAATATCGTCAATAATTCGTCAAACTGAGATCATAACATTTTTGCCAATACAACCTGTTAAGTAACTGGCGCAGATGTTGGCCTCGACTGGAACATGATTTAAGATAAAAATCATCTAAATCAAATCGTTTGTACCATTGCTTGCTTCCTTGTCCTTTGACTCTGGCTTTTTTGTTGGCAATTCCCATTTCCAGCAATAGCAGATCAATAGTTTACTTTTGTTAGTTGCCATCTGGTATTCAAAGGTGAATATTGTCACTACATCATAAACAAGAAAATCAAAGAAAATAAATAAAATCAAAAATATTGCCTTTTCTATAACCTGGTATATAGTATAGCGAATTTCTGAGATTATAGAGATTTGCGGCTAATACAGGGGTTGCCGTGTCAATTGAGCGGTGATCTTAATATTTACAACTTTTCTCACAAGACGTAACATAGACTTGGCATGTGTCTCGGAGACACAATTGACTAAAACCGATAGCATTAAAATAAAACACAACAGCAAGGTTCACCTGCGGTGGAGTAGTTATTTTTGTAAAACGAAAAATCGTTTACCAGGACGTACCAACAATCAATATTACCTCATTCACCGAAGAATTTGAAATAATGAGAAATAAACATAAATTTAGCAGAAATAAAATTTATATAGAAAACGAACTGAGCAAAGAAAAGCAGACCATCCAAACTGCTATTAAAAAGATAGCAACAGAAAAAAAAGACAAGAGGACACAAATAGAATACAAAAAATTAAAAGCATTAACGTACACGACGAGTGGTTAAATGAAGATAGAGGAGGCTTAAATATTAAAGAAGATATTACAAAAAAAAACCAAAAACACAACGTAAGGAAATATTTAACAAGACGGACACAATGAAGAAAATAGAAATGAATAAGAAAAAAAGTAAAAAAAAACACATTTCTTTGCTTGAACGAGCGCAGATACTCAATTATTTTTAGTGACTGAGTAGGTCACTTACCAGACATTAGAGAGCTCCGGGTATCCATGCCTCAACCGCTTAGGCAACTCTAGCAATATATGATAAAATACTTAAATATAACATCAAAATTATATTAGAACATTACCAAGAAATTATGGAAGAGAAAAAGAACAAGATAGGAGGAGAGAAGAAGAAAAAGGAACAAAAGCGAAAAGCAAAGCACCTAGAAGAGAAAAATTTGATAACGTGATACAAAACCTGAGAAATAAAACACCAGGAAAAGAATACAAAGTGAATCAATAAAAGCAGGAGGCGACATACTAATAGATAGACTATTTAAATTAATTTATGAAGTATTAGAAAACAAAAAAAATGCCAAGGGGTTGAAGGGAAGCAGTAATCAACCCAATCTATAAAAAATATGACAGACTTGATTGTAACAACTACCGACTAATATCACTACTGAATATAACATATAAGAGCATGACTACAATGTTGAATAATGGATTAAAAGAGGCAACAGAAAGTAAAATCGAAGAATGTCAATGTGGATCAAAAGAAATAATACTATATATGCTATTTATAAACTACAAACAAGCTTACGATAGTTTAAAGAGAAAGAAATTTTTAACAACGATGAAAAACTTCAGATTCTAGAAGAAATAATTGGACTGGTCAAAATGACGTTAGACGAAACTTGGAATAAAGTAAAGGAGAAGCAAGATCACAGAAATTGAAAGCTACAAATAAACTGAGATAAGGAGATCCGCTTTCCACAACATTATTTAATATAATCTTCGAGGCTAAGAAATAGCAGAACTCGTACCAAGTAATGGCACTTGCAGACGATCTGACAATTATTTCTAGAACAACAGAGGAGCTAAAAATAGATTTGAGAACATAGAAGTGAACTAAATAAAAACAAAATACTTAGCAACAACATCCAAGACCAATACGACAAATCTTAGTGAAATATAACCAGACTGAGAAACAATTTTAAACAAACAGACAGCTACATTTATCTAGGCACAAAAATCAATAATAAAAATAACTCGTATAATGAGATAGAACGAAGTGATAGGTATAAAAAGTAATGCGTCTTTAAATAAATTAATAAAAAGTAAAAGCATTTCGCTAACAGTTAAAATTAAAGTCTATAAAACAATAACACGACTGATAGAAATGTGGACAAAAATCGTTAATAAAGCCAAGGACCCCAAAAGCCTCTCGAGCTAATAAAAATATGTATATCAACAACGGAATAAACAGCTCCTTGAAAGTGAAATATCCAAAATATTCACGAACCCATCTTACTGACAGACGACCACAAAAATACCATAAGGAGATGCAAAGTAGGCAATCCTGCTGGGGCAAAACTCTATTCATTCAAAACAGCACTCACTCTTCAAGTAGCAGCTGTGGAAGAACCGACATACTACCCTTATCGGGTATTATAGACCACGAACCGAATATATTATACATAATTCAAAAAAAAATATGATTCAAATATTTCAAAAAGTTCACGCTGAACTTAACTCAGACTCTCTGCCGGTTATAATTTCATCCATAACACTACCCCCTCGAAGACTAAATTAATCAAGATTACTAAACGGAATAGTAGACTGGAACTATTTCCAAGATAAAACTTTAAATATCCCAACGAGTTGCAAACACCAGAAAAAATAGATGAGATGATAAGTCATATTACAACACACATAAAAGAAAGTGTTCAAACGCTTACATCTCCATTTAATCAAGGAAAACCGTTGAGGAAAACAGTCGACTACTGTTTGTTTTTGAACTCACACACATAAATCCAAGATTCGCCACCTGAGACGATGTTGCGAACGCTATTTGAATCACCGCAATCGTATTTTTGAGCATTTTTTTCGACCAATCAACACGAACCTGTTTTTGAGCGATCGTTAACTTATGTGGGATTCAACGCAGTCTTATCTTTTTCACGGTTAAATGTTTATGCAATATTAAATATATGCTAGCCGGACTAATGCTTAAGGTTGCCTGAATTTCACGATAAGTCACATCGCGATCTTGCTTTGACGGTTTGCGCACGGAATCGGTGTTTGTCGACAGCACAGCCGATTTTAGAAGCCCTATGTAGGGCTTTATAGCCAAAAATGGAAGCGATGTGAGCAATCCACTGTGTTGTTGAGATAATTCGCGTCGAAAGTTGTAAAAAATCATCGCACAAAAATGTTCACGAGAATATTTTCAACAAAACAAATAGCGACTGTATGACAAAACGTTCTGAGTACGTATAAATATATACGTCAAAAATGTCAAACTTTATGACGTAAACATCAGAACCGTATCTAGTACAGGCAGCGTTGCCAATTCGCAGTAGATATCGAGCTGCCCACGTATGTGACCTTTTTCAACGAACTTAAAAAGTTCGTTACTGAATTCTATATGTCTGTCGGTCTGTCTGTCTGTCGCTGTCACAAGATTATGGATTTTTTAAAATTTTAAAATGGAATCTTATAGGAAATTTTACGCTGATTTCAAAATCGAAATCAAAAAGTTTCTATCTCGAATAGTTTTCGAGATATTCGACTTCGAATTTTGGGAAAATTTCGACATTGCGATTTTATGAGTAATTCTTAAAGAAAATTTTACGCTGATTTCAATAATGAAATCGAAAAAATTCTATGTCGAATAATTTTCGAGATATTCGACTTCGAATTTTCCCGAAATTCGAAATCGAAATCGAAAGGTTTTTTTAAGTTCGTTCTGGGATTGCTTACAGAGCAATCTCTTCGCCGGCACCATGTTTTTATAGATGTATATTTATTAGCAATCAGAACTACTACATTCTATGGGCTAATTGTATATCAGAATTTCAGCTTGAAATGGCGTGATGAGAGCTCTTCCAGTGAAGGACTCTCTTAATCCACAAGAAGGTCTGCTGGCCAAAGTCTATGTAGTCGTCGTGGGTGTTCTCTTTCCAGTAATTGTTGAAGCAGGTTATTTGAGTGGGCTGCCAATCTATCGTGGGGGGTTCTACTTCGTAGCTTGATGACATCTTTGACATAAGGAATCCTCAGGTCGTCGTGTAGCGTTTGGTTTAAGAGATATCATACGTAGCACTTTAGATTGGCTTCTTTGAAGAGAATGCTATATTGGATTTGCTTGCGCAACCCCAGATTTCTATTCCATACGTCCAAATAGGGATGATGATTGTTTTATATAGCAGTATTTTGTTTTCTAGGGAAAGTTTTGAGTTCTTCCCTAACACCCAATAGAGTTCTTTGATCTTCAAGTCAATCTGCTTCCGCTTTTTGGTAATGTGATCTTTCCATGTTAACCTAGTGTCCAGGTGGAATCCAAAATATTTGATAGATATAGCTAGAGGGAGTTCGACGTTATTGAGAAAAAGCGGAGGACAACGTTCGTGTCTTAGAGTGAAGTCTATGTGCTGTGATTTGTTTTCGTTTATTTTAATTTTCCAGAGATACAACCAAGCCTGGAGTACATTTAAGTGGATTTGTACTAGGTTAGATGCTATTGCTGGGTCTTCATGAGCTGCTAGTATGGCAGTGTCATCAGCAAAAGTACAGATAGTAGTTTCAGTGGTTGTTGGGATATCGGATGTATGTAGGTTGTAGAGGGTCGGTCCCAAGACGCTTCCCTGTGGTACACCTACTTCTATGGAATGATAGTCTGATTTGGCATCTCCTACTTTGGTTCTAAATTTGCGGTCTGAAAGGTAGGATTTCAAGATGTCGATATACTTTAGTGGGACGGTTTCCTTGACTTTATATAAGAGACCTGTGTGCCAGACCTTATCAAAGGCCTGGCTAACGTCTAGTAGAACTGAAGTATAATAATGTTTTTGTTCAAAAGCGTGATTAATAACTTGGATTAATCAATGTGTTTGCTAAACTGTATATTGTCCTGCTCGGAAACCAAATTTATGGGGAAGGAAGCCAGGTATCTGGTGAAATATCGGCATTTAGTCTCTGTAGTAATAAGCGTTCTAATACCTTGGAAATTGTAAGGAGCAAAGTAATTGGACGGTATGAGGTTACGTCATTTGGGTTCTTTCCTGGCTTATTTATTAAAATTATTTCTGCCGTTTTTAGCATTGGAGGCCAGTGCTGCAGTCTTAAAATGGCATTAAAAATGTAGGTAGTAAAGAGTATCCCTTTTTTCGGCAATTCTCTGAACATTTTTGGCGTCACACCGTCTGTACCTGATGCTTTTCGGATGTTAAGATGGTTAAGTTCGTTCTGAACTTCGTGTGGAGTGAAGGATTTAATTCGAAATGGGGATTGTGGAATGTTGGATAAACTTGTCACGAAGTCATTAATTATATCTTGATTGTTGGGCTTAAAGACAGATGCGAAATGATTTGCAAAAAGGTCAGCCTTTTGTTGGTCGCTTCTCGCCCATTTAACGTTGTGATCAGCAAGATTTTTTATTGGAGCATTGTGTTCTTTTGGTTTTTTCTTGGATTTAATTGCTTTCCAGTTAGAGTTGTCGAATCTATTTAGTCTTGTCACGTAGTCAGTGAATGATTGTTCACGGAGTTCTCTAAGTTGCGCCTTTAATTGATTGCTAATGCGATTCAGTATATTTTTATCCACGGGTGCCTGGGTTGTGTGCCACCTAGACCGTGCCTTCCGTTTTTTACCAATTAAATATTTTATTTCAAGTGAAATTGATTTTGTGGTATTATTGGCAGGGATGGAGTACTTTCCATGACTGAATGTTTAAGGGTACTTATGAGGGCATCCAAAGCGTCTTCGACTTCGTTATGGGTTTTGAGGCTTGTTTTTAGATTAATCCGTTGTTCCACTTCATTTTTGTATTTATCCCAGTTGGTTTTGTTGTTATGAAGTTTAGGTGTAAAATTCTTAATAATTACGAAAGTACTAATAGTTGCAATTATCGGGGAATGGTCAGATGACAAATCATAACTAGGAAATATTTCCATGTACCGGTGGATAGGTATAAGTAGTTTTTTTTCCTGGATTATATTAGCTAGCTCACGACCTTTGGTAGTTGTTAGCCGAGAGCCCCAGAGAGTATGTTTACTGTTGAAATAAACTCCAGCAATAAATTTGGAGCCGAGTGTGTTGAAGAAGTCCCTGAAGTGGTTGAGTTTCAAGTAGTACCTAGGAGGGCAATATACTGCGGAACTGTTATCTCGAAGAAAGACGTTTTGACTTTGAGTGAAGTGGCTTGCAAGTGATTTGTTTCATACTTTGGTAATATGTAGTGACATAGTATTTTTTATTAAAATTTCAGTACCTCCATGTGCAGTGTTGTCCGGGTGGTTTGTATTCTAGGTTAAATAGGGTGGAATACGAAAGAAGGATCTGTCGGTAAAGTGCGTTTCGCTAACAAGTAGTATGTCGATTGAATTGTGATGTAGAAAAGTCTCTACTTCGTTTTTGTGTTGAATGATGCTGTTGGCATTCCATTCGGCAATTCGTACAAATTTAGCGAATTTTATTGATGAGCGTTGTAAGAATTGAGCTGTTTTGTTGCATTAGCTGTTGGAACCTATTTTTGAAATCATTTAGAAAAGTGCTGAGAGTAACTGAGTTTTCCTCTGGTGGTTTTTGGTGGTTTTGATTTCTTAGTATATTCGAATACGTATTGGCCTGTTGTGTCTGAATTATTGATTGTATTCTGTGTCATGGGATAGGGTGTATCGGTGCTGGTAATTGTTGAATATTAAGTCTGTTGTTGACATTATTGGGTTGCTTGAGGAGAGTATGGTAGAATTCGCATCCTCTATAGTTGGCAGGGTGAGGACCACCGCATAGTGCACATGTGGTAGGGGTGTTGTTTGGTTTTGTACAGCTTGTGGAATTATGGGCTGCTCCACATTTCACACAGCAGTAATGTCTGTTACAATATGTTTTAGTGTGACCATATTGCTGATAACGTGTACACTGAGTAAGGCCCTTGGTTTTTCTGGGTGGCTCGACTTGTACTATTCTGTTCTGAATACCTCGTAAATTATATATTTCTTTATTGTTATCCGTTGCCTCGAGGTTTACAAAGAATACGTTTAATGGTTCTTTAGACACTCTACTTCTTCCATTTAAAATATTCCTTACTTTGTGGCCCTGATTGGCTAGCTCTTGCTTAATTTCATTTATGTCGGTTGTAAAGTGTAAGTTTTTGATAACCACTCTGAAGGCATGGTCCTCTTTTGGCTGGTACGTATGGTGAACAATGTTGGCATTTTTCATGTGGTGAATTAGTTTCCTGTAGGGTTCCGGAGTATGACAGTTAATTTTTATGGTGTTATCTGTTAAAGTTTTTGTGTTAAATTGTTCAGTATCCGCAACTGTATTTAAACTTTTGATCATGTCACTGTAGTGTGTAACTCCGTACACAAATATCGGAGGAGGTTTTATGGTTGTATTGTTTACCAGTGAAACTGTTTAACGTTATCTCTTTAGATTAACAATATAGAGTCTAAAGAAAGTCAGATATAAATGAAGATATGCAATAAAATTAATGTGCATTTAAAAAAAATTAATGTTAGCTTCTATCTGAGTATTTGTCTTGCATATTAAGAAATTAATAGGAAAAGGCGTGTAAGAGTCGCCTCAATGTCCTCTAAGGGATTCAAAGCATTTAGTTGGGTTAGGATTAATTTATAACTTTGTTATGAAACGGTTATTGCCACGTTAAAGAGGGGATTTTTTCATGTATATCCCTCAAAGAATTAGCTGCCGAGCTCCGAAAAAAAATTGCACTAGATAGGAATCGAACCCTCGACCACCGGATTACAAGCACGACGCCTAACCGGCTGAGCCATTCGCTGACTTGTGAAACGTCAGTGGAGCATGCATAGAACATTTGGCATGAGTAGTAATCAAGAATAGAGTACGGGTCGACTTTCCTGTGCATTCCTTACACTTATTTTAAGCTACCGTAGCTCCGAGGGGTTCGGATCTCGGCAGCTAATTCTTTGAGGGATGTACATGAAAAAATCCCCTCTTTAACGTAGCAATAACCGTTTCTTCCGATCCGGCAATAATCTCTGGTCATCTCCGAGTTAGTGCTTAATTAAGACAATGCAGAACAGACATTTTTGGGAAGAAAGCAGTTCAAATACAATTTTGATACGGTAATGTATCATTCCAACATCACTAAACACAAAGAAGTATAAAATCACCGTAATTGATATGAGCGTTCTTATGGAACGTCATAAAAAGAGTATTGCCGTCTATTATGAGAATTTTTAGACATGGACATATAAATTTTTATGTTCTTTTTTATCAGATGTTACCGCCTAGTGTAAATATTTTTTTATTTTTTACTGTTATCATTATCTGTGTTTCCATAAAAACACTTGATAGTAATAAACATCAATTAAAATAAAATATATTTTACTTAATCAAAGCAGAAAGCCGACAATAAACGTATTTACTTTAAAACTCTAAAATAAATACCCATGTCTTTAAAATAATTGTGGCAAAAGCATTAAGAGGCAGGTAGATTTCGTTTTAATATAAATCAAAATATGTACAACCTATCTGTATGTAGGAGTGCGTGAGTAATATGATTTTGATATAATTCGGTAAAGCACTGGTCCCAGCATGTTGCCTTGAGGAACTCCTGCTTTTAGTGTTTTAAGTTCTGAACATTTATCTTCTTGTTTAACTCTTAAAATTTGCTGAATTATATATGATGCCAAGAGTTGTATATACTGTACACATAAAAAATTTCATAATTAAGCCTCAATGACAGATTTTGTCAAATCTTTGAGTCACATATACATTTTCTTTTCTTAAAGTCATGTTTCTGTAACATCTGGTGTTCGATGTTGTTTGATATTAGGCACAATTAGAATTAACTCAAAAAAACACAAAAAAAACAAAAACAGAGCTGTGTAAACTATATAGCACAAATAAATATTAATAACAAAATAACATTAAAAATGAATAAAACAAACAAAGAAATTAATAAAAGACAATACAAAACATGACTAAGTAAATTAAAGACGGTTGGCGGCAGGTCAGCTGTGAACTCTCCAGACTACGGCAAAAAGGTGCTGTTGGGATCAAATGCACGATGGAACAACTAAAAGAGACTTACCACACGTAACGTTCTCTTGCAGTCTGGGCGGTCGATGTCAGCGTGCTTTGGCTTAGCCGTGTCAACCCAGGGGTGGGTTCGTACTTAGCCAGATGTATTGGAGCACCACAGACGGGTGCGGAACACACAAAAGGCAATCAGTCGCCAACGCGCAATCAAAGCGCGCTATCGTGTTGTACAAAAACTGATCAGCCTCGGCTGGCGGCTGGTTACGCTCCGTCTTTCACAAGGGTTCAAATTGGAATGCCGGGCGGCGGTAAAAATCTCGTTTAGTTGCGAATAAGGGTGGGAAAACGGACAAATCAAGGTTGCGGGTAGAGATGGGATTAGGGACAAAGGGGGTTTAGAGATGTACACGAAACTAATAATTTTTTTCTTCAATTATTTTTATCATTCTTCTTAAAAACTATTTTTCAATAAATCTTGATGTCATGGGCGATAACAAAATGGGGCCTTATGATTTTACTTTGTTTATTGATTTTTCTGAAATCGTTATTACCTCTGCCATTTTCAATAAAATAGGAAATATGTGGTTTTAATCTTTCTTTTATTTTTTCATCTGCTTCTTTAGGTGTAACTAATTTTATTTCTTGGCTTTCTGATATTATGTCTGTTCGATCGATTACTTCAAGTTCCTTGTTGGATTGGAAAATATTTTCTTGGTGTACAGCAAATAAATTTGGTTTTTACTTACTGCCTCTTGGCCAGGCGCCATTTGCCTCTCCTAGACGTGGCATTTGTTTAATCAGCTGGTTTAATCCCTAACTATTAATTGATTCAGTTTTTATTGCTTTTTTAGTTGTGGACCAGATTATTTAATTTATTTTTTTTTACTCTTATAAACCTCACGTCGCCACTCTTTCCTGGTTTTTCTTTTCCTTTCACTAAATCGCGTATTTCTTTGGGATAATTGACACAATTCGTTTTCCTTTTAATTTTTGGTGTGTTACTCAATGTTGCTTTCTGGATGTTTATTATACATTTTTCTTTATTATTTTAATATGTATATTCAATTGGAAACTTTCCGGTTAGTGCCTATGTTTGCTAGTGCCGAATTTAGTTGCTTAATTATATTTTTACTAGGAGTTAATAATATTGAAGAGTGATATATTGCAAGTACTACCTAAATGAAGGTCAACTAAACCATGTTAAAAACATTTGTCAACAAAAAAGAAAGTTTAAAGAAATTTGTGAGGAATGTTTGAAATCAAGGAAGAGTTACGGCAAGCAAATCTTCTATCACCGAGTTTATTCAATTTAATACTAGAATAAGTAATAAGACAAGTACTAACAATAAGAAAACAGACTATATGAAACAAAACTACGCAAATACTCGTATACTCAAACGTTATTATAGCAGAAAAGAATTTACAAGAAGTGCTTCTACAGCTGAAGAAGCCATAGAAAAGTAGGTATTGGTATAAATTAAAACAAATATTAGTTCATTATAGCATCCAGATGAGGAAAAGAAGAACATGACTTGATAATAAACTAAAAAATGTTTAAGAATGTAGGGCTTTTACATATACAGGGTCCCACGAGGATGCTCCAAGATTTCGTGTATAGGTTTTTGAAACATTTTAAGCAAAGAAGTTTCAATAAACATGGGTCTATGATGTATGAAGTATGTTAGGGGTCTGTGGGGGTACTTGGTCGTTCTAACTCACGGTTATTATTTTACCTGATACTATCATCAAAACATTGTCTGTCACCATTGAAAATGATAAATGTGAAAATAGTATTTGGTGACTTTAATGCCAAATCAGGAAGCAACTGGAATACAAAGAAATTATAGGTATAAATAGCAAGTACGATGCAAGCAATAACAATGGGAAAAACTACTTGACTTGGCAATGCCGAAGCAATTAGTAGTAAAATCAACTTCTGAAATGCACAGGGATATTTATAAAAGAACATGGAATAGTCCAAATGGAAAATAGCAAACCAAAAAGACCATATCTTGGTTGAGAAAAACACATATCGCTAATGAACAAAGTTTATATGGCACGAGCATTATTAAAGCAGCAAATATCAAAAATACAAACGACAAGCGGAGAAACTGAAAGTAGAGGAACTAGTAAAAGAAGAAATAATGGCAATATATACAAAAGAAAAAGACTTAATAGAAGAAGAAGAAACAACAAACATAGAAAAGGAATGAAACACAATAGAAAGAATTGTAAAGTAAAATGCAAGTAAGTACCTGAAAAAATGCAAAGATAAAAATTACAAAAAGTGGTTCGACAATGAGTGTACACGAGTAGTTGAAGAGAGACGAGAAGCAAAACTAAAATGTTTAAACGCAAATTCGGAACAAAATAACATAGCCTACAGAGAAGCAAGAAGTAAAACTAAAAGTGTTTTCCGAAAGAGAACAAGAGTAATAGATGAAAGAGAAGAAAGCTATAAAAACCAAAACATACGAATATTTTACAAAAAGAAACTGTTCAAATGAGGAAAAGCTATCAGCCAAAAACACTATTTGCAGAAAATAAAAAATGTGAGTTACTAGCAGCAGAAACACACATACTAAAAAGATGGACTGAACACTATAAAGAACTATTGACACAGGAAGATGAACCTATCGTGGACAACATACTTCTAAATGAGAACCAAAAAGAACTTGAACTCCCACAGCTAGAAAAGGTAGAAGAAATTATAAAAAATCTAAAGAATGGCAAGAGCCCTGGAAGTGATGAAATGCTAAATATGGAGGAAAAGAGCTGGCAGAAAGGGTGCATAAAATAATAACAAAAATTTGGGATAAATGCGAAATATCAAAAGAATGGAACAAAAATGTGATAGTGCCCATATATAAAAAAGCAAACACAAAACAGTGTAAAAACTATAGACCCATCTCCTTACTGGCTCGGAGATGACCAGAGATTATTGCCGGATCGGAAGAAACGGTTATTGCCATGTTAAAGACGGGATTCTTTTATGCATATCCCTCAAAGAATTAGCTGCCGAACTCCGAAAAAAAATGCACTAGATAGGAATCGAAGCCTCGACCACCCAATTACAAGCACGGCGCCTAACCAGCTGAGCCATTCGCTGACTTGTGCAAACGTCAGTGGAGCATGCATAGAACATTTGGCATGAGGAGTAATCAAGAATAGATTACGGGTCGACTTTCCTGTGCATTTATTTTAACACTTATTTTAAGCTACCGTAGCTCCGAGGAGTTCGGAGCTCGGCAGCTAATTCTTTGAGGGATATACATGAAAAATCCGCTCTTTAACGTGGGAATAACCGTTTCTTCCGATCCGGCAATAATCTTGGTCATCTCCATGTGAGTGTAGCGTATAAAATTACAGCGAAATTAATTGAAAAGAGACTTAAAGAATTTGCAGAAACTAAAGTAGGTGAATATCAGTGCGGTTTTAGGAGAAATAGATCCACAACAGACCTAATCGACTCATTAAGAATGATACAAGAAGAAACAGAAAGAAAGAAGACCCAACTCTATGTAATTTTTATAGATCTACAACAGGCTTATGACAGATTACGAAGAACCGCAGTAATCAAAACACTAAACATACTGAAATGTCCCGGAAAGCTAACAAACTTAATAAAAATGACACTATAGGAAACATTTCCAACAAACGTAGGACTAAAACAAGGTAACCCCAATTTCTAGAACCCTCTTCAATCTAGTACTAGAGCTTGTGATAAGAAAATGTCAGTTTAAAAGATCAGGAACAATATTCAAAAATTCACACAATGCCAGGCATTTGCAGATGATTTGACAATCACAGCGAGAATGCAGAAAGAGCTAAAAGATTGTATAAAAAAATGTATAATAGAGGCAAAGAAAGTGGAAGCAAAGCCAAATACTGAAAAAAAAGTTTATGGTAATGGTAGCAGGAAATTAGCAGCAACGGGTGAACTTAAATTAATGGTAGGAGAAGACAAATATAGCTTTGAAAGTGTGCAAATATTTGTTTACCTTGCACTAGAACTAGACCACAGAGAAGAAATTGAAACAAGATTGCTACTTGGAACAAAAAGAGCAGATGCTTTGATGAAGATACCGAGAACAAAAGAATTATCATACGCCCCAAGACTTCGACTCTACCAAACAGTAATCAGACCAGTGGCACTATACGCAAACTAAACATGGATTCTGAGGGTAGCAGATATAAAGAAAATTGAAATTTGGGAAAGGAGAACATTACGGATGATTTGTAGGGGTATAAAACAAGGTGAAATATGGAGAAGAAGAATAAACCAAGAGTTACTGAACTTGTACAACACCAGCATAATTTCATTAATCAGGCAAACCAGAAGTGGATAGGACATTTAGCACGCATGATAGATGAGAGAGTACCAAAAAACAGTCACTTTTCAGAAAATGAATGGAAGTACAAGAAGAGGAAGACCAAGGAAAACCTGGAGAAAGTGCGTCGAAACTACCTGATTGGGAAGCACATTCCACAGACAGAAACAAATGGAAAAACTGATAAACATAATATATATATATATATATATATATATATATATATATATATATATATATATATATATATATATATATATATATATATAGTAATTGTCAAGTTGTTACAAATTTGCTTTTTATTTAATATTTTACACTGGTAATAGCAATGTCACTGTGAACTAATTATCATCCTTGTCTACATCTAGCGTCCTTGACAACGAAAGTTACACGTTACTTTGAAAAGAATGAAATATTAGTACGACCAAGCACCCCCAAAGAGTCTAACTTGCTTCATCAATATCCCAAAAATAGTTGAGAATTCGAAACAGGTTTGTTGAAATTTTTTTGTTTAAAAAATCCTCGTGGGACACCCAGCGTAGGAGCGATATTATTTGGAAATAATATAACGTACAGAAGCGAGAATAGCTGGTGAAAATAGTGGTCTTTATGCATTAAGACGAGTGTTGCAATCAAACATCTCAAGAAATTTAAAAAATCATAAGGTCAGTCCCAAAGGAGAATTATAAAAAGCATTTGAGATCTGACGACGGAAAATGGTGAATGGCAAACAAAATATAATTTCGAAATAAAAAAGTATACTAAACACAATTTAAAGCACCACAGTGGAGTGACTAAAGCACTTATGCAGAAT
This sequence comes from Sinelater perroti, assembly GCA_036346155.1. Taxonomy (NCBI): domain Eukaryota; kingdom Metazoa; phylum Arthropoda; class Insecta; order Coleoptera; family Elateridae; genus Sinelater; species Sinelater perroti. The sequence continues at coordinate 2,195,085 of JARFIY010000332.1, read as the reverse complement.
AAATATATCTAGGGGTTGCAGAATTATTTCCGAATGGAATTTCGTAGAAAAGGTGGTTATATAAAACAGAACGTTATATCGAAAAGTGAAAGAAAATGTAAGGCCAATGATCAGAAGTAAGTCTAACTTACCCTAGAAGGGCAATTGGTTTGAAAATTCCAAAGAAAGGCTATGGCTTTAAACGGGCCGACAATCGCTAGGGGGTAAGTCGTAGATGTTACATTACATACATCATAAATAAAATTTAATTTCTCGTTACATCAAACCTTGAATTAAAAGGTATGTCAAGTAATTTTTGCATTTCTAATTCTTTAAGAAAACTATATTCTCGGCAATATTTGATTAAGCCACGTATGCAGAAATCGTACGTAAGTATCTACTCTTTTCTTCTTTTGTATTTGACTTAAATGTCTAATAAAGAATCGACTTTTTCCATCTGGAACCCCTGGATACATTTCTCAATTTTCAAAGTTTCGATAGCTTGGCGCCGGCCCATCTGTTCCGAAACCGTTTGTTTTTATCGGGCCGCATTAATGCCAAGGACGGAAGTGCATTTCGCCCGTGGCCGATGGAACCCTGGCCGCTAAGCGACTCCCAGGTATTTTTATGGCGCGGCGCGCATGTCAATGTTAAGAGGACGAAACAAAGGATCAACGTCACGGCCCCGAAATAGAGATGCACTCGCACGTGGACCGCTGCGCGAAGGCGGCTTGAACTGGCTTTACCTTGGAAGATATTTTCACTTTTTATCTATCGCTTCGAGCTACAGTCTGTTTAATGGGATGAATGTGAATCAGTTATTTTGTGATTATACCAAAAACTGCAAAAATTTAAACAAAGGTTACAAGTGATCGGTGTACGTTTACATGACCCTCTGTAGTTACAAAGGAAGCTCTTAGAAACAGACATTTTGACTTCCTTCATTTTGGAAAACATGTTAAAAGATGCCAAACGCTCTAGGCTGACTTCTCGAGGCTTTACGACAAGATTATTCCAAAAACATACCATTTCAAGACACTTAAGTTTTTTCAATATTACAGTTTCTTCGTATTGTACATCCTTAGTTTGATCACTATAATGGATATGTGTCTTAGAACATCATCTGTATAATTCTTAACTGACATCAACATTTCCATCGGATTAACGGCAAGATTTGCAAAGATAAAGTCTTTTTTAAGGAGAGACTGCAAGATATCTCATCTTTCAGTTGAAGAACTAAATACAACACTCAGATAATTCAACGATTCCAAAACAAAGTAAAAACATTACCGATGCATCTTGGTATGTTCGTAACAGTGACGTACATCGAGACCTTGGAATGGACACAGTTGATCAGAGTACTATCAAATTTGCCAAAAGCCACAAACAACGGTTATTAAATCACGTGAACAACGAGACGACCAAGTTCCTCGATGACGCAGTAGGAAGACTCGAGAGGACTAAACCGTTTGAGTTAGCATAGTAAATACAACACTGTAAAGCAGAGTAAAGCACGGCGATGTACACAGTAAGTTAAAGGCTAGATATATTACCAGACCCTGTGAGAAGTTGCTAGCTCCCATCGGGCGCGTCCCCGGGTGGTGGATAGGGGAATTCCTTTCAGATATGGATGGTACCAAGGAAATTAAATACTTGGAGCGACCCAAAACTAGCAAGTAGCGTCTGCTTCGGAACGAACGGCTACAAACAGCGTCTGTTTCGGAGCGAGCGGCTGAATTAAATTTGTCGATGAGCTTGCAACCCATCACAGAAAAAAACTGAAACAAAATGAAAAATAAGTCAAATAAAGACAATCCCCGGGTGGAAATCCACACCTCGCCTAGAGAGAGCCTCATTCGATACAGGGAGGCAGTTCTGTTGGTAAAAATCCCAAACACAAAATAAGAAAAAAGAAATTAACCTACGCAACGTGGAACGTACAAGGTATCCCACGAAAAACCAGAAATCCATGAACAACTAATAGATACAAAGTAGATATAGCTGCACTTACAAAGACCAAGAAGAAAGGCTTAGGATACGAAGAGTATGAAGAGTACATAATTTTCTTCAGTGGGATCCCAAAAGATAAAAGAGCAAGAGCTGGTGTGGCCATCAACATACACAAAAAATTAAAACCACATAAAATCGTGGTAGAAAATAGATGAGATACTGTTGAAAATGGAACTCAATATATATGTGGACATGAAATAATTCTCCTAGCAGTATATGCTCCTACAGACGACTCCAACAAAGAATTAAAAGATGCTTTTGAAAATAAGTTAAGAAATCTTATAAATAACACAAGTAGCAGAAAAGAAATAATGCTATTAGGAGATTTTAACGCCAGAACTGGGAAAAATTAAACGACCCAGTTATTGGTAACTATGGTGAAGACAAAACGAATAACAACGGAAATCGACTAATAGCTATATGAGAGGCTTGTGAATTAAAAATACTGAACGGACATTATCAATACAGAGAGATACACAAATTCATGTGGTATCAATCTACTAAAGGACTAAAATCCATTTTATATTATTTCATCATTAGACAAATAACAAAATGGCAAATTCAAGATGTCAGAGTATTCCGAGGCGCAGAATGCGGTTCCGGCCACTATATGGTTAAGATGACAACGTACCTGACACATAGAGCGCTAAACAAAACACTAACCAAGACAAAGATAATACACGTGAATTCAAATAGAGAAAATATAAACAATTTTGATTGAGGTATGGCTCCAGCAAATAGTGTTCTCAATGATGGCAGTACAACTTTTCCAGAGGCGCAGTATTTGAATGCATGGCAGTGTTGGCAGTCTTTGTCCATAGCGCCGATGACAATTTGTGAAGGTGACGGATAGTCGATGTCCGACTCATATTCGAACCCAAGGCGAAGAAGTGATGCACGTGTCAATACGCGATATACTGGATGGCCAAAAAGTCGGGAAATATTTCATTTGGTCACTATTGTCCAGTACAGTGTCCGAATACATATCGGACGTCATTGATGTGAAGGACAGACGATAGGGTTTTGTTTACATTTGATGACCATTCGGTGAGATGTCTTCAGATCCGAACACATACACTGTTCCCGAACGGGTGTTTATTGTCTCGGTGTATTACTCAAATGGTAAATCGCCCACTATGGCTCTCAGAAAATTCCGAGCAGAGTTCGATAGGAACAGAAAACTGACTCTGAAGACGATAACAATGGAGTAAACAAAAATCAATTTCTCCCAAAATTTTCTAATCGATTATTTTTAAGGTTAATTGAAAAGTTTGAGCGAACCGGTAGTGTCCTCGACGACAACGACTCCAGAACTGGCCGACCAGTGACTGTCACCACACCTGAGAATGTGGAAAAAGTTAGGGAACACTTTGAGCAGTACCCGACAACCTCAACCAGAAAAGCGCCCCAACAACTGGCAAACACATCAGAACCGCTGCAAATTAGCCGAACATCAGTGCAAAACATACTCAAAAGTGGAATATGTTTCTTACAAGATTCAAGTTCAACAACCACTCACTCAAGTGAATGTTGACCGGAGATTCGAGTTCGCCAATCACGCTTTGGCCTTAAAAGATGACAACACTTTGGACTTCAAACACATCCATTTCACAGACGAGGCTTACTTTCACCTGGATGGCTATGTGAATAAGCAAAATTACCGATACTGGGGCACACAAAATCCACACCTGGCTGTAGTCAAGAGTCTTCACCCCAAAAAGTCAGTGTTTGGGCAGCCATATCATGGCGTGGCATTATTGGACCGTTTTTTCTCACCAAATATTTCGATGAAAATGTCTACCGAGACCAAGTTCTCATTCCGTTTTTCGAAGAGGCGAAGAAAAAGAAAATGATTAACCAATACTGGTTCCAACAAGATGGCGCGACACCACACAGAACACAAGGTTTTAAAAATTTTCATGGTTTAAATTTTGATTTAATCTTCATGATGTCTCTAGGAAATTTGAATGTGATCGCTGAAAAATTCGGTGTACGAGTTATCAGTATGGATGCGGAGAAGAAAACCGGAAATGGAATTGATTGGCCTGCGTGTTCACCGGATCTCAATGTCTGCGATTTTTTCCTTTGGGGTTATTTCAAGGATAGAGTGTATCGCACTAACGCTAAGACCATCGACGAACTGAAACAACGAATCCGAGAAGAGTTTGCGACCATTGATCAAGATATGCGCCACAATGCAATTACCAGTTTTGAGGAAAGGCTTCACCACGTCGTTGAAAATAATGGCTCATATTTTGAGAACCTTGTTCATTAAACCCTATGATCTCTACTAAGGTATAGTCAATGAATTAAATTTTTATCTTTGTTAATTACAGAGAAATTAAATTTTACTTTATTTCCCGACTTATTGGCCACCCAGTACTTGCAGGCACTGTCGTTCATGTGCTCTGTGTGCGTCGGTGGCTCGTTGACGCGGCTGTCTTTGTTTCGATGCATTAGCTCGAAGGCGTTTGTTGCGTTGCTCTTGACTTTCATTTGAACGTGTGTTTGCAATCTGGTCTCTTAAATTTGCATTGTCCGTTAAGTGATCTTCTGCCGTTCCATTTAACCGACGGATGTGCACTATTTGTGAATTCCGTGTATGCCGACCAATATTTCCTCCTCGTCCACGAAGACGTGGCATTGTTCTTTAATAAACACACAATATAAATATAAGTAACTTCTTCTTCTTCTTCTAGTGCCTATCTTTAACGGATGTTGGCGATCAATAAGGCTACTTGCACCTTGGAAACTGCAGCTCGAAATAATGATATTGTCGATTTGTTATACCATTTTCGTAGATTCTCCAGCCATGAGGTGCGTCTACGACCAAGGCTTCGTTCTCCTTTTATATAATCTTGTAGTATTAATTGTAACAATTGACACTTTCCACCTCTCATTATATGTCCCAGATATAATAGATATAATTTTCGTTGTTTTATAGTAGTCATAATTTCCAAGGAGCAATTCATTCTTTCAAGTATTTCAGCATTTGTTACTCTCTCGGTCCATGATTTCTCAGCATACGTCTATACGCCCACATTTCAAATGCATCGATTTTGTTGCACAGATCCTGTGTCATCGTCCAGGCTCCGCCCCATACAACAATACCGGAAACACATAACACTTGAGAAATCTTTTCCTTAGTTGTAATTTTAAACTACGATTACATAGTAAAGATTTTATGTTGCTAAACGCGCATCTGGCTTCTAATTTTCTTTTGCTGTCTTCCTTCGTCATTTATTATTGTGCCCAAATATTTGTAGTCAGATATTCGATATTCGATGGCTTTGTTCTTTACTACGATTCCTGTTATTGTTGGTTGTTTTTTTGTTATCACCATATACTTAGTCTTCTTTAGATTCATGTCTAAACCATATGCTGCACTACTTTCGTATATATAGTTGAACAGATTTTGAAGCTCCTGCTCCGTTTCCGCTATAAGCACATAGTCGCCAGCATATCTTACATTAGTTATAGCTATTCCGTTAATTTTAACACCTGTACTTTTGTTCAGTGCTGTTTTGAATATGATCTCTGAATATACGTTGAATAAAAGTGGTGACAGAATGCAACCTTGTCTCACTCCACCCCTTATATTTATTTCCTCAGTAATGCCTTCTTTTGTTCGAACGGATGCCGTAGATTTTGATAATCGAAGTTCAACTGTTCTAGTATTTCGAGTAATTTATTGTGTTTTATTCTGTCGAACGCTTTGGTATAGCCTATGAATCCAATATATACATCTCTGTTTACACCTAAACATTGTTCGATTAAAATGTTTAAAGCAAATAGTGCTTCGCGTGTCCCATATCCATTTCTAAATCCCAGTTGTGTATTTGACATAATAATTTCACATTTATTATATATTCGGGCCTGTACTATTTTTAGGATGTGACTCATTAAACTAATGTTCTCAATTTTCTATTTCTTTACATTTTTTTGGTGGTCCATTCTTCTGTTGCTCCATTAATTTTTTTCTTTATAATATTAATATCTCGATATTTGGTATTATTCGTATTTTTTTTGGCATTTCTTCTTTCGTTCAGTAATTGAGTTAGCCTTGTGCATCGAAGCAGAGCAGACGTGCATGGGCTGACTTTACCTGCGTTATCGTGCCGGTGCAGCTGCAGGCTTGCATAAGGTCAGGCCTATTATTTACCAATTTTAATTTTAAATGTTTCAGTTACTTGTTAATATAAGTAATCAACTCGCAAGCTATTAACATGGCATTTAACAACAGCAGTGTCTATTACCAGGCAAACCAATCACCTACACAATTTATGGCTCAGCCGCATTTTGGAGTCACGCCAGTATATAGCCAGCAAACGCAATACCAAGCATTGCCTACTACGTTAACTAATATATCACAACAGGGATATCACCCTCAACAAATTACAAGAATGTCATCGACCAGTGCAGATGAACCAGATAACATGGAGGAAACTAATAACATCCCATGGCAACAAGTAAGAAGTACAAAACGAAAGAAGATTTCAAGAACCACAAATAATTCTGTAAACAATAATATAATCACCACTAACAAGTACAGCACATTAGCAGTTGAAGAAAACAACGATCAAAATACTGATACTAGTGTAAAGATCAGGAAACCCCCTCCCATTTACATATATGGAGTAACCGACTATCCAAAAATGATAAAACTAATAAGAAACTGCCTAGAGGACGAACAGTACACCACGAAGAGCTTAGCAAATAATACCATCAAGATAAATTGTTCAATTGTAGAAAATTACCGTAAATTAATCAAATATTTAAAAGAAGAAAATATCATTCACCACAGTTACCAACTGAAAGAGGATCGAGCCTACAGAGTGGTTATTAAACATCTACACAACTCTATCCCAACTGCTGAAATAGCAGAATACATAACGAAACTAGGGCACAAGGTGAGAAACATCATTAATGCTAGACATAGAACAGCAAAGGAGCCGCTAAATCTCTTTTTCGTTGACCTCGAGCCAGCTAACAATAATAAAGATGTATGTAAAATAGTAAATCTACAAAACATAAATGTTACAATTGAACTACCCCACAAGTCCAAAAATGATATCGTGCAGTGTACAAGGTGCCAACTATACGGGCATTCCAAAACTTATTGTAATAGACCTTACGTCTGTGTAAAATGCGGAGGATCTCACGGTACTGGAATCTGTAAGAAATCTAGAGACACGTCGGCCATTTGTGCCTTATGCGGAGGAGACCATCCGGCCAATTATAAAGGATGTGAATATTACCACAAGCTAATCCAGGGGAATGGGACTCAAAAAAAGGTCAGTCATACAAAAACACCAGTTACAAATAATCTTAACATTAGACCGAACTTTTATTAGAACAATTTTCAAGAACAAAATAGAACTTACAGCAGTCTAGTCAAAAAGAATCAACCAAACAAAGATAATGCATCAGATCTATCAAATAACATATTATCGCAATTTCTTAATGAATTAAAAGCCATGTTCAACCAATTAATACAACAAAACAGCATGGTGCTTAAGATGTTAACAACGTTAATTAATAAACTAGCTTGATTATGCCCAAGTTCTTACGAATTGCACTGTGGAACGACAAAGGCCTTGAACAGCATAAAGAAGAAGTAAAAATCTTTTTGACAAAGAATCACATAGATGTTCTACTAGTCAGCGAAACGCACTTTACAGATCGAACATATTTCAAAATACCAAATTATGTAACGTATAATACTAATCATCCTGATGGTACGGCACACGGCGGAACAGCAGTACTTATCAAAAATACAATCCGCCATTACGTACTACCGAAATATCAAAAAAATCTCTTACAATCAACTGCAATAAAAGTATCAACACTACCATATGAACTTACAGTAGCAGCTGTCTATTGCCCACCTCGTCACAATATCAAAAAGAAAGATTTTGAAGAATATTTTCAAACATTAGGTAATAAATTTCTAGTCGGTGGAGATTACAATAGCAAACACACAAGGTGGGGCTCGCGCCTAATAACAACCAAAGGCAGAGAACTGTTAAAAACAATAGAAGATCATAGATACTCTTTTCTATCAACTGGCACACCTACTTATTGGCCAACTGACACAGGGAAAGTTCCTGATTTGTTAGACTTTTACGTTACACATAGAATTAACTCGATATACACTAACATTATACCTAGCTACGACTTGACTTCCTATTATAGCAACTATATAGATTACACAATCATCAAACAAACTGGGAGACCTTCCGAATTATATTAAATGATAGCATAAATATAAAAATTCGGTTGAAGGAAGCTGATGAATTAGAAAAAGCTACAGAAGTATTTCTATGTCAACTACAACAAGCTGCGCAACAGTCTTCACCTATACTTCACCCAAGGAAAATGATGCGAGACATACCCTTAGAAATAAAAAAGGCCGTAGCTGTAAAAAGACGTGCCAGATCAAGATGGCAACGTACCTACACTCCTGCCGACAGACAGGTTTATAACCGATTAAGTGAAAGATTAAAGAGCAAGCTAAAAGAAGTGCGAAACCACGACTTCGAACAATATATATCTAAACTAAGCAGAACAGATAATTCCATTTGGAAGCCAGTCAAAAATTCAAGTAAACCTAAAACTCCTGCTCCACCAATTAGAAAAAGCATCAACGAACCATGGGCAAAAAGTGATGCTGAAAAAACCAACCTATTTGCAGAACATTTGGTTTCCATATTCCAATCGATAGATAATGTAGCTGATCAAGAAATAGAACAAAGTCTTTCTACCCCACCTGCAATACACACGCCTATCAAACCACTGTCATCAAAAGAAATTGCAGAAGAAATTAAATTTCTAAACCCAAAAGAATCACCCAGAATCGATCTTATTACGGCTACAATGTTGAAAGAATTATCTGAAAAAGGAATAATCATGCTAACCCAAATTTATAATGCTGTTCTATGTCTTGGATATTGGCCAAAATGCTTTAAAAAAGCGCAAATTATAATGATAGGTAAACCAGGGAAAGATTCAACTAATGTTTCCTCTTACAGACCTATCAGTCTACTGCCAGTAATATCAAAACTACTTGAAAGACTAGTGCTTCCCAGACTACACGAAGATCTGTCCTTAGATACCTGGATACCAGAGCATCAGTTCGGATTTCGTCAGAAACACTCCACTGTACAAGTTCACCGAATTTTACAAACCATAAACAAAGCATTCGAAAAGAAACAATACTGTAGTGGAGTTTTCCTTGACATCAGCCACGCTCTTGACAAAGTCTGGCACCCCGGACTGATTCACAAAATCAAGTGTAGTTTTCCTCCAGCCTACTTCAACCTCTTAAAGTCATATTTGAACGAGAGAACATTTCAAACTAGGGTAAATGAAGAGAAATCTGCCTACTTTCCAATCAACTCAGGAGTGCCTTAAGGCAGTGTCCTTGGACCGCTACTTTATGTCTTGTACACGTCCGATCTACCGATAGCACAAAATGCATCAATAGGGGCGTTTGCCGATGATACAGCTATTATTTCTTGCCACGAAGATCCTCAAGCAGCCTCAAATATAACCCAAAACTATTTAAATAACCTTCAACAATAGCTGGAAAAATGGAAAATAAAAGTGAACGAGAACACATTTGCGCATGTTACTTTTTCACTACGCAAAGAAACGTGCCCCACAGTCACAATAAACAATGTGAACTTACCACAAACACAATAGGTACGATATTTAGGACTCCATTTAGACACCAAACTAAATTGGAAACATCACATTACAAACAAGAGAAAACAAACAGATATCAAGACAAGAGAACTACAGTGGCTGATAGGAAGGAAATCACGGATATCCTTGGAAAATAAAATCCTGATATATAAAGCAGTCATCAAACCAATATGGGCATACGGACTAGAACCCTGTGGGTGTGCTTCCAAATCTAACATAGAAATCATACAAAGCGGTCAATCCAAGATACTTCGACAAATTGCAGACGCTCCCTGGTACGTAACGAATCATACACTACATACCGATCTTCATGTTCCAACAGTACATGAAGAAATCCGTAAAAAAGCCATCGAGCATCAAGCCGTTTTAGACAACCATCCTAATCCGCTAATGGAATAACTTCTCGAACCAATGCTCAACAAAAGACTCAAAAAACTGTGGCCAAGTGAACTATTTTAAGTTAATGTGTATTAGTTATAATTAAGTTGTAACAGATGAACTAACTTAAGTTATTGTATACCTCAATTATTTAAGTTTTAACAGGCGGTATTAATGGATATCCCCCTGATCATGTTCTTAATACTAGTACATCTAGTAGCTGTCAGCACTTTAGCTCATAGAATTTTGTATTATTCTGATTGCTAAATAAACTAATAAAAAAAATTAATTAATTCTAGGATTTCTATTGTCATCCATTCTTTCTTTCGTTGGTGTTGTTGGGTTTGTAATCTTAAGGTATCTGTAGCTGCGCCGTGAATTTTTTCTTTTACTTTTGTCCATGTGTTTTCTATTGCTTCTTCGGAAACCGCGTTTTGTAGCATCGTTCCTATTTCTTTGTTAATAGTAACGCTTAATTTATTTTTAATATCAGGTTCTGATATTTGTCTAATATCTATTTTATTTGTTACTCTATTTTTAGTTGTCTTTTTAGCCGCAAACAGAATGATGCTACGACTGGATTATGGTTTCTGTATCTTTCGTTTACTAAGACGTAATCTATCTGATTCCGTTTCTTTTTCCGGTTTGGTCCATGTATATAATCTTCTAGAGTGATGTTGAAACATGGTGTTAGTGATAATATATTTATTTTCTTCGCAGAAATTCACTAGTCTATCACCTCTGTTATCCAAATTTTCCCACTACCACTCCTTGTTCACCCTTACCAACCTTAGCATTTAAATCACCCATTATAATATTAATTTCCTGTAAACGTGTGTTTTTCATTAAATAATCAATTTCCTCATAAAACCTTTCTACTTCCTGGTCTTCTTTTTTCGTTGTCGGTGCGTACACCTGCAAAGTATTGATGTTAACTGGGTCTTGTATCTGTACCATAAGTGTTCTATCCGAGTAAGGCACAAAATTGATAATTACTTTGTCAATTTGCTTTGTGACAATTAATCCTACTCCATATTGATGTTCTCCATCATTACCACCATAGTACGTGACATGGTCTCTTGTAACTATTCTTCCGCTTCCTGGCCACCTCATTTCGCTGATTCCAAGTACGTCAATTCCGAGTCTGCTCATCTCTTGTAAGGTATTCGAGTGCTTTCCAGCTTTCAACATGCTGCGAACGTTCCAAGTTGCTATCTTTTTGATATTATTTCGCGTTTTATGAGATTTATTTTTTCCGCGTTTATTTCGCTTTTCACCGGGTTTTCGCATGATGACGACCTGGGAGGCTCCGTAGTCTGACTGAGCTATTCCTCCCCTGCCAACTCTTGGGTTCCGTTGTCCATGAGTAGTCAAATTCTGTTTGTTATGCGTTTGAGCCATATTAAATGTACTAGAGATATCTTTATATATCTTTAATGTAGTGGTTTCTCCTTGCCTACTACATCCTTAAGCCGTTGACTATTATTAAGTTCATCCGCCTTTAGGGCCGATTTCTTACTCCTAGGACAAAAGAGTGTCCTAACTCCTCTGGCTCTTCCACCTGAAACTGTTGGCCAGGTGAGGCGAATCTCTTATAGCGGCGATTACTAGGTGTTGCTGTTTGGTGGGGGATTGCTTATTCGTCTGAGATAGAATATCTCAGCTTATCTCGTAGCTAACCTTTATATCTAAATGCCGTTCACTATCCGCCACCTGTGACCCCGGTAGTAGCCTACAACTCAGGGCTAGCATATAAGCATATAAGTAACTTATATTTGAATTTTATGGGTGTTATAATTTGTTGAACAAACTTACATGTTGTTTACTTTCGATGGGCCGTTTAACACTCCGTAAATTTTATAGAATCATCTACACAAATAAGTACTGAAAATAAAAAGTTGCAGGTTAGATTAATTGTCATTGAATGCACATGTATGTAATTGAAATTCATGGAAGATCATGGAGGATATTCACTTCAACACACCTTTGCACAATGTATGTGTTTAAGTACACTTCATTTATGATTTAAAACGTTATTTCCACATGTAATGTAAGTGCAAGTTTTTCTTGCATTTGGCAGGAACCTTCCTCCAATAATGCTTCGAATTCCGCGTCTTCGTACACTTTTGGCCTTTCGCTACGTTCTTTGTCTTCGACATTAAAATCACAGTTCTTAAACTTATGAAACCACTCACGACAACTTCTCTTACTTAAAGCAGCCTCACCATATGCTTCTACAAGAAATCAATGCGCCTCAGCTGCAGATTTCTTCAAATTAAAGAAGTAAACCAAGAGTTCCCGCAAATGACGCTTATTCGGCTCAAAACTCGACATTTTCGTACGAAAAAAATTATGTGATGCTGATACAAAATCGCTAATATTTTAAGGTTATGGTGATGCCAGATGTCCAACCTTACATCTGACAATTTCAACCATAACTTACTGATGAGTCCATCTTTTGTCAAACAGCGGAGACCTATTTGTACTCCCTTTAATATTTTTTCCTACTATCGTGCGCAAAGTTCGATTTTGCGCACGTATTTGCGTGCGCAAAGTACTACTTTCCCGCACGCTTTTATCCCTACAGCCGAGCGTGCGAGAAAGTAGATGAGCGTGCGGGAAAATAGATAAGCGTGCGTTTGTTTACATCTCGCTAGCTTAATCTTATTAAGTAGACCTGTCAAAACCTGTATCTATATTTTTACATTTTTTTTTAATCGGAAGGGTTTCGTCCCCCCCCCCTCGAACCCCCCTTTCCACCTCCTACGCAGCACCGCAGTATCGAACTTTGCGCACTCAATAGGAAAAATAGTATACGATACTCGTGCGCTCGTAGGTCATCGCGCACGAGCGAAGCGAGTGCGGGAACGACCTACTTTGTATCGTAATGTACTATTGAAGAACTCAGTTTTCTATTGAAAGTTGACATACATAAATAGTTCGACTGTTATTTTAAATTATTTACCATACATTTTTATAATGAATATATAAGAGCTTTTTTAAAATAACCATAACAGAAGTTATAAATTTGCTTGGGCGTTAAACGATGAAATACATGAAAGTTTCTGAATAACGTCATCGTTAAGCGGCATGTTTTGATACTCCTTGGATCAAATTACACTTTCTTGCAATTCCCAAGACACACTTTATGTTTCAAAATATACCCTACCTGAATACGCTTTTAGTCGAATCACTAACGTAATCTTCGCTTGAGAATTAATTTAATTGAAGTAATGTTTGTAAATCTCTAATTGAATCACCAAAAGATTCCCAGATATTCTGCACTCGCGCGAGCAGTGAAACGGTGCGGACACTACGTGTACGCTCCGTTATCAGTGCAACGCAGCTAACCACAAAGCTATCTAATAGCCTACATTCCTCATTCCTCAGGGCCCAGCGAACGAATCCTCGAGTGCTGCCAGGAGTGCGAACCTTAGGGCGGCGATCAGGGCTTCGGCGGCTCCTGCGAGCCGGGCCTCCGACCGGCAACCGGGGTCTTCTCCCGGCGAGGGCATCTTCAGGCCGGTCATCCTGGAGGGCTGCGGGACACGGAAGGCCTACTGGCAGTTGCTGCAGTCGTTTTGGCCCGCTACATGATCCTCAAGAAGAACCCTTGCTTCCAAAGGCCTCAACTCGTCATTTGTTGCCGTTTGGCTTTGCAAATGTAAGGCTGTGTACAGCCGCAGCCGGAGTCCGACGTTAAGATAAACGGTGATCCCGCGGCCACAAACAGTAAGATTACATTTTATTTTATATTTCGTATTCAACTTCAATTCAGCGCTCGTATTATTATTAAATAAGTATCTGGGGCCATTATGGCCTTCCAGTACCAAAACCAATTCACAACGGCGCCAGTTGCCCAACAATTCATCCCAATGCAAACGGATCATGTTCAACCATCGCAATTTACCCAACAAAACTACCAATACACTCAAATTCCAAATATAAACAACACATACACGCAGTTTTCCGCTATGAATACACGACAATTCCATTACACCGCATCGTATCTGTCTCAAATTGCCTCTCAATACCATCAAGGTCCGCTAACAACTGATAATTCAGACTGGCAACTAGTTAATAGAAAACGTGGCCGCCAAGACATCACAGATAAACAAGCAGAACAAAATAAGCAATCCAAATCCGCATGGTACTGGCTAAATCCTACAAATCGCTTCGACCCCCTTGCTGATGAGGTTAATCCACAAGAACAAGCTTCCTGTAATTCAAAACAAAACGTACCGAAACCTCATTCATCTCGGGTGTTAAAACTACCGAACCGTTAATTAAATACTTGGAAACCATAGCTAAAGGGGAATATACACTAAAGGCTCTACCTAATGAAGAAATAAAAATTCAACCAAATACATCGGAAAAATACACAAAAATAACTAAAGGATTATCAGAAAAGCAAACAGAATTCCATACCTACAAAATTAAGGAGGAGCGAAGCTTTCGAGTATTCCTAAGGAACCTACATCAGTCAACTAGTACGGACGGAATTAAAAAAGAACTAGAAACACTTGGGCACAAAGTAGTCAATATATGGAATGTTAAACAAACCGCCACAAAAAAAGAACTGCCCCTTTTTGCAGTATAACTAAAACCGGGTGACAACAATAAAGGAATATACAAAGTAGATAGACTTATGCACTCTGTGGTTAAATTTGAGTCACCACGCGTCAAACGAACAATACCACAATGCTCCAGGTGTCAGAAACATGAACACACTAAAATTTTTTGCAACAGAACCCCTCGCTGTGTTAAGTGCACTGGCTCACATAAAACTTCGGAATGTGAACACAAAGACAGATATCCCAACGTTACATGTGTAAACTGCAATGGGAATCATCCTGCGAATTATAGGGCATGCCCAGCGTACAAGAAACTACTCCAAAGAATGTTTCCTCCGCTAAGAGCGAAAACTCTCCCAAGCACAAGATACTATCAACCAGGTCTCACCCATGCACAAGTATTAACAAACAACCCACAACAAACCATCCAAAAAACTCAACACCAACATACCGAAACGACAAACCAGACAAACGATATGACAGAATTAAAACTAATGATGAAACAACTAATGGAACAGATGAGCACTATGTTAAACCTGTTAACCATGTTCGTCATTAAAACACATAATGGAAAGTATTTTTAAAATAGCGATATGGAACGCCAACGGGCTATTACACCACAAAAAAGAACTCACAACCTTCATCACAAATTACTGTATAGACATCGTTTTAAACGCAGAATCACACTTTACAGAACGAAGCTACTTCAACATTCCAAGGTATGACGTGTATGCAGCACAACACCCAGACGGCACCGCCCATACTGGTACAGCAATAATAATACGAAGTTCAATCGAGCATCATGAACTACTAAAATACAGTCAACCACAACTACAAGCTACAACAATAGTAATTGAAGATTGGCTAGGTCCAATTACAGTATCAGCAGTCTATTGTCCACCACGCCATAACAATAAGCAGGAAACATACGAGCACTACTTCCGTACACTAGGCCCTAGATTCATCTCGGGTGGAGACTTTAACGCCAAACACGAATATTGGGGTTCTAGACTAAGCACCACCAAAGGAAAAAAAATTATGAAAGCAGTAAACAACTTAGGGTTGCGTCCTCTGTCCACAGGTGAGCCTACCTATTGGTCATCTAACCTCATAAAACAACCTGATTTGCTAGATCTGTGTTTCGTGAGAAACATTAACCCGAACTTACTAAAAGCAAATTCCTGTCTCGACCTCTCGACGGACTATTCCCCAGTAATAGTGACATTATGCGCAAACGTAAAGATCAATGTCAGATCACCATCCCTCATCAATAAACCACAAACTGGAATCTCTTCCAAGAACTAGTCAATGAATCCTTGCAAATGCAAATACCTTTAAAAACAGTAAATGACCTTGAAAAAGCAACAGAACATTTCAATCAGGTTGTCCAAGATGCGGCCCGTCAGGCTACACCAGAACTTGTTCAGCACATCCAATCGGGAAATTGCCCTATCATAGTGAAGAAGAAAGTCGCAGAGAAACGCAGACTAAGAAGAATCTGCCACACAACAAATAATCCAAACGATAAAAGAGCACTCAATCATGCTACCTCCGAGCTCAAAGACCTTCTGCGCAACATTAAAAATCAACACGTACAAAACTACCTGAAACACTTATCTCCAACAGAAACAACTGATTATTATCTCTGGCGAGCTACAAAACACTTAAAACATCCGAAACAACACAAAGCACCAATTCGCGCCAAAACAATACCTGGGCAAAAGTGACCGAGAAAAGCGGAAACCTTCGCAAAACATCTAGAAAAGTTTTCGAACCATTCCCGCCGATACAACACAACGAAGAAGAAGTTCACAGATCTTTAGAAACGCCGTACCAGATGAGCCTGCCGATTAAAAAGTTCAACGCCTACCAGGTAGAGACTACTATATTTAAAAAAGTGAACTCCAATAAAGCTCCAGGTCAAGATCTAATCACTGGAAAAATACTAAAAGAACTACCAGATAAGGGATATCAGTTCATAACTTATCTATTCAACTCAGTCTTAAGACTACGGCATTTTCCTGACCAATGGAAGAATGCTACAGTTACTTTAATACAAAGGCCAGGTAAACCTAGTGACCAACCTGCGTCTTCTACCGGTGTTATTCAAGGTTTTTGAGAAAATGCTCCTAGAAAAGCTATATCCGATTCTCCTAGACAAACATGTCATACCCGATCACCAATTCGGATTCAAAAAAAAACCATGCTACAATAGAGCAGGTACACAGGGTAGTGAATAAAATCTCCAAGGACTTCGAAGAGCGAAGATACTGCGCTGTGGTGTTCCTCGACATTACGCAGGTCTTTAACAAGGTCTGGCACCAAGGGCTGCTATACAAAGTTAAGGAAACCCTACCCACGGATTACTACGAAATATTTAAATCATACCTAACTAATAGGCATTTCTCCGTCAAATATGGCAGCGAAATAACACCCCTCCATCCTATCACATCAGGAGTACCCCAAGGCAGTGTTCTGGGTCCCATTTTGTACTTTATTTTTACGCGAGACCTCCCAACATCTACAGGAAACATGGTTGCTACCTTTTCCGATGACACGGTTATCCTTACATCGCACACAGATCTAAATCAAGCATCCCTATCACCTAGATAAAATACAAAATTGGTGTAATAAGTGGCGCATAAAAATAAATGAGAGCAAATCGGTCCAGGTAACCTTCACACTCAGAAGAGGCAACTGTCCGCCGGTGCAGCTAAACAACCACCTGATCCCTCAAGCATATAGCGCTAAATACCTGGGCATCCACCTAGACAGGAAACTAAACTGGAGACCACATATATGGGCAAAGCGTAAATAACTAGGGCTTAAGCTACAAAAAATTTATTGGCTAATCGGGCGTAAATCGCAACTTTCTCTGGAAAGCAAAATACTTCTCTATAAAGCCATGCTTAAACCCATATGGTGTTATGGAATTCAGTTATGGGGCACTTCTAAAACTTCAAATATTGAAATACTGCGAATATTTCAATCCAAAGTGTTAAGATCATTAGTTAATGCACCATGGTACATTCCCAACGAAACCATAAGACGCGGTCTTGGAGTTTCAACGGTTAACCAAGAGATACAAAAGTTTAGTGCGCGCTATTACGATCCTATCAGGGATCACCCAAACATCTTAGTGGAGTGCTTACTAGACAATGACGACGAAGTGCAACCACGTTTAAAAAGATTCAAACCCGCAGACCTAATTGTCAGATTCGTGCAGTAATGTGTCGGTTAATCAACAGTTCCAACAGTGTATAGGATAAACTAGTTTAAGAGTAATAGAGGAGTGTCATCAGTGGATGCACTTCCTTCATGTTTATTATGTTCTTTAACCATATATGTCATATCAACTACTGAATGTCTAAAGACAGATTGTAGTGTAATAATAAATTTAAAAAAAAGATATTCTGCAAATTAGTTTAATTACTATTGTTATTGCTGTGCTCGAAAATACCCAGCGCTTTTATGTGCTATCACCTGCCGCTAGGAGCTACGCGATTATCCACTAAGCGCAGTAAGTTTTTTACTGCTTTTAAATTTATTTCGTAAACAGTTTAAGTGAAAGTGTAAACAATGAGGCGACCCAGAGGTCGTCGCGTACTTCTTACGTGCTCCTTTCGTATAACATATTCAAACGACATAATTAGAAGTCTTGCAACCGACTGTTAAAATGTTTGTAGAACCCTTCATACGTTAGCAATGCAGGCCAGTCTTTTGACAGTTTATATCAACAATGATAACCAATTATCAATTAGTCCAACTAACAACCTTACATCAACAGTTACAACTGTCTATTTAGTCACAAAAATTTGGTTTTTCATAGAGTAAATAGCAGCAAGAAAAATCCTATCTCATTATTACCTACGTTAATTACTTGTTCCCGGTAATTTGTTAATCCCTTCCCGAAAATTGGACCTGAAAATGTATATCTACTTTAGTATTAATACCTACTTTATTTGGTGATTTGCATTCATTTTTATTCATTCCTATAAGAAGATTTGTTTCTGCCACAATGCCGAAAGTGCGTTCTCCGGTCACCGACAAATTCAATAAATTTGTGCGAGAGTTTTGAAGTGATATTTTTTCAACTGATGGTTCTGTGCTTTTTGTAAACTCTGTGAGAAACCAGTGAATTTCGAGGAAACGTATTTTGTTACTCAACACACTGAAGGACTCTTCCCGAAAAACTAAACTCTGTTACTGAAAACGTTTCTGTCAACATCCAATCGACAATTTGAGTTTTCGTTTGACTTATGTAAAGCCTCTACGAGTGTTGGAATTCCGTTATGGTAATTACAAAATTCGTCATTGCGGTCATTTTTCGAAAAGCATGTCAAAACAAATGAATCAACGCTCAAAAAATTATCTCGACAGAGCTTACGAATCCACAATGGATGAAATTCGAAGAAACATAAAAGACATGAAGATTTTGATATCAATAGATGAGATAACAGATGCTACTGGAAATTGAAAACTTTAGCTTCTCTGTATCAATACAACCTGATTTTGCAAGCACATCGCCAATGTAATTGTTAAATCTTTGGAGCCAAATCAAGCATCTAAAATTTATTTGTTAAATATCGAATCTCTTGAGAGGGCAAATAGCACTACAATCGCACAATTATTTACGACCTTCCTGTCACTCGTTTGGTCAGAGAAAATTCTTCATGACAACGTCCTTACGTTCGTAAGCGATGATGCCCCATATATGAAAAAAGCAGGAAATGCTCTAAAAGTATTATTTCCACGTATGTTGCACTTGACAACATGCTTTGTCCATAGGATACATCGCGTAGCAGAGGAAATATGTGAACAATTTTCCGACGTGAATATGTTCATATTTTCAGTAAAAAAGATTTTTCTAAAAACACCATCTAGGATAAAACTTTTTAAAGAAATGACACTTGACTTAGCTCGACCACCTCAACCAATATTAACCAGATGGGGTATGTGGATTTCAGCTGCATGTTACTACGCTACCAATTTTATAAAAATGTTGAAATTCAGCGTTTCTTGTTTTTTTAATTAAAAAAACCCCCAGCTTAATCAATTATTATATAACTTGGTACGTTTATTATATGAGGTTAATACAATACGATTTTTTTTTATTTTTTTGCCGCCATGTTTTTTTTTACAGCGGCTGGTCTAAAATGGCGTCTTTTTAAAATGACCCCTTTGGCGTTGATAGCTTTGCAGCAAAATGAGACGTCTAAAATCAAAAAACTAAAAAAATTCTTTAAATATATGTGCATAGCTATTACGTAGGGAAATTAGAAAATTTTGATTAGAAAAAAAATGGCGCCCTTTCAAAAAAAAAATTGTTTATAAAAAAATATGGCATGTATCAAAAAACGGCTACGTCGCGTAATGGAGACACGTTTCCTGAACAACATCCAATTTGAATCAGGCCGATAGGATAAAAACTGTGGGAACTATGCTGCCAACGCGGTCAAAAAACATGATTTCGAGAAAAACCCGTTTTGAAAGAGAAAAATCGACTTCTTAGTCTGCTATCCCTGGGCCATATAAAAACTCTTTCTCGGCCAATGTTTTTTCTTTTGGGTGCACTTACAGGCACTGCAGCCTTAAGGGCTTATTGTGCCCACTGACATGCACTTCAATGCTAGGACATTCACGCACACCCATGGGTTGAGCGAGACTCGAACTCACGCACGCCGGCTAGAAGGCAGAGCCAACTGGTTGAACCTTCTGAGCCACCGCGTCCTTTCGTCCAAGGGTTGCCGGGAAGCTAGCAGAGCTTTAAGACCTTCATGACGTCGACGTTGACTTCACTGGCGTAATTAGTGGTCCCTGGGACAAACCCTTAACCTCTGTCTTCTTGTTACGACCTGGCGTGGATGTTGGATGGCCGTGAAGGCCGCCTCCGCGCCGTTTCACGGAGGAACCAGGATCTTTGGGCGCTTGCAACGGGCGCCTCTGTCAACCTAATATTGAAAAATTCCGCGGATGGTGGAATTCGCGTGGTCCTCTGTGATAGTTGCAAGATGTTGAGCACTCTGGGAGATGTACTCCTGGATCGTGGGAATGTTTGCGTCTCTATGTAAATCGTGGTTTCTCACGAACCACGGGGCGCTAAAGGCGGACCTTAAAGCCCGATTCTGGATGACCTGGAGCTTGTTTATGTGTGTTTTTGCGGACCAGCCCCAAACTGGTGCCGCATACATCATCATGGGTCTTAGGACCGTCTTGTACAAAAGCAGCTTGTTCTCTGTCTAAAGGTGGCTCCTGGAGTGGAGGAGGAAGCCTAATGCCCCTCGAGCTGCTTTTGTTTTGTAAGATCTTCATGTGTGCTAGCATGTGCTTTATAACTGATGGAAGATGCGCAGCGCTCCAAACCGCCAAGAGCGCTAGAATAACTCGTCAGGGTTTGGTGCTCATTTTGAATATTTCTAGTGCGAATTTTTACTTGAGAACAAAGATACATGTTCTTTGGCTGAAAAACTATTGATTTAGGGAAAACAAAAAAGCAATCGATTTTTTGAAAAATTTACAGTGTTACTCCCCCTTAAGGAAATAGTTAGAAGTTTAGACGAAGTTTCGGTAGCATCAATCAAAACAGTCAAGAAATTTTTGGAAAAAAAAGTTTACAAAATTATCTGGCCTTTATTTCCTAGTGCAATAGTAAGTTTAGAAAGCAGGGACTTAACTTTAGTTGATTCCACCAATATTGTAAATAATACCATACGAGACATATGTAGTGTCTCAAGCAATAAGGGACGCACTATTAAAGAAAAATGTGAAACTGTATTTACTACAAATCAAGATTTTGAAATTGTAAAAAATTTAACTTGCATTATTTCTGGAGATGCAAATGTAAAAAACGTATATTAAAATGTTCCAGATATCACGTGTTCCACATTTACTTCAGTAACATCAGTAGATGGGGGACGCGGTGGCTCAGATGGTTCAACTAGTTGGTTCTGTCCTCTAGCTGGAGCGCGTGAGTTCGAGTCTCGCTCAACCCATGGGTGTGTGCGAATGTCCTAGCATTAAAGTGCATGTTAGTGGACACAATACAATAAGCCCCTGAGGCTGCAATACCTGTGTGCCCCCCCCCCCCAAAAAAAAACATCAGTAGATGTAGAGATTTTTTTCTCAGCTAAAATATTTATTGTCCGATAAGAGACAATCCTTAACGATACAGAATTTAAGAAAACATCATATTATGAGTTGTAATTTTTGTAAATAATGTTTTTTTTTACTATTGTATAATTAAAAATGCAGTCTACGTGATAAATTGTATAATAAAATCATTGAAACAATAATGCCTATTTAGTTTCTTAAAATGCCTATTTCATCTTTTTAAATGCCTATTTTCGAATTTTTTAATGCCTATTTTTATACATTTTATATCTACCGGTATGATTCATGTTTCATCTCCGTCATCTGAAGCATGCAAACAAAATTTAATGTTAAACATGACAATTCAGAAATTAAACTTGTTTTTCAAGATAACGTGAAGTTTGTCTGTATCATCACCACCGTCACTGTCTGTATTTATCATTATAGACTCTAAGATTTCCTCTTCGTTACCAATCTCTTCACGGTTCGACAGTCGATTGCCATACATACCCACGTCTTTTATAAGCATGTACACTGTCCAATTCTTGACTATTCTATTCAACTTCTTCGATTGTCCAACGGCGAATCCATACCTTGAAAAACTTTTTTGGTTTGTATGCACATGGACTTCACTCTAAGCTTTTGATTAGAAAAAAATGGCGCCCATTCGAAAAAAATTTGAGTAAATTGTTTATAAAAAATATGGCATGTATCAAAAAACGCTACGTCGCGTAATGGAGACACGTTTCCTGAACAACATCCAATTTGAATCAGGCCAATAAGATAAAAACTGTGGGCACTATGCTGCCAACGCGGTCAAAAACATGATTTCGAGAAAACCCGTTTTGAAAGTGAAAATCGACTTCTTAGTCTTCCTGGGCCATATAAAACTCTTTCTCGGTCAATGTTTTTTTTGGTCACATTACAGGCACTGCAGCCTCAAGGGCTTATTGTGCCCACTGACATGCACTTCAATGCTAGGACATTCACACACACCCATGGGTTGAGCGAGATTCGAACTCACCTTTATTTCTTTATAGACCTCTTCTGCGTTGTCAGCGTAGTCTATTCTTGCTACCGCCTTTCCTACCAAATGCTTTCTGCGTGACCTCTTTATCTTCTCAATAATACCCTGATCTAAGAGTTGCAGGTGACTAGTTGGTTGGGTAAGTGAGGAATAGATTGTAAGAGGTGGCACCACTGCAGTTGGTAAAGTTCTTATGAAAGGTTTTGGTTAGCTTTGCAATGTGTTCTTGAAATGTGGGTAGGCGTAGTTCATGGTGGAGCTGTTGATTTGTGATAAACCAGGAAGCGTTGACTGTCATTCGAAGGATTTTATTGTGTAGGACCTAGATTGGGTTTAAATTGGTTTTTGAAGTGTTAACCTCTATCACATAACTAATTTGTAATATTTTATACAGAGGTATAATTAATTCTCTACAGAATTACTATTGATGAGTGGATAAATTTGGATCGGTCGTGTATGTCTCTCGTTAGATTTTTTTAGTAGATGGCATTTCCATATTTTGATTCATATTTGATTTTTCGAAATAAAAATATTTGTGTTACACTTCGAGTGGTTAACTGATAAGTTCCACTGTTTAAACAATCTGCTTAGAATATTGGTGACAACTTGAAGTTCAGGGATTGCTTGTTCTAATGCTTATTACTTTCCTTATCCTATAATAAGGAAAGTAATGTAATCAGACATTTGACCTACAGTTTTCAATTTCCGGACGAAATATAGCCTCAGGACACCAAAATTGTTTGAGCAGTTGGTTCTGTGTGTGTGTGTGTGTGTGTGTTTGCTGTCGTGCGCGTGTGTGTGTGTGTACGCGTCCATGTCATGTAAACAGGATATCTCGAGAACCGTAAGAGTTAGAGACTTGAAATTTGGTATGCAAGTTACTTGTAGGTAGGGGACGCAGTGCGAAGCTTTTGGTAAAGCCGATTAAAATTAATTAAACGGACCAATCACAGCGCGCTCAAGCTACCGGGCCGACTGCGAGGACGGGGGAAGCGCTGACTAGGAGAGCACGCAGGCTGTGCGACCCAGCTCGCACGTTACCTTCAGTGGATCGTAGTAAAATTGACAGAGTCAAATTTTATAAGTACTGTTTATTTTAATCAGCTTTCAAGTGTTGGACTCGCGTCTCGTCCTTTTTAAAATAACAAGTTCTGGGACGAAGCAGCGCAGGGCCGATATACACACACACACACACACACACACACACAATTGAATTTATATATATATATATATATATATATATATATAAAACCGTATAAGGAAAGTCGTGTGATGTTCACACCAGATTTTTTTTAGTTATCACGACCGTGTCGTTCGCAAACATTGCAAGGTTTATGCTGGGAGCGGAAATGTCGTGCATGTAGATGTTGAACGGGATGGGGTCTAGTATACTCCCTTGCGGGACCCCTGCGCGTATAGTTCTGGTAGCTGATAAGCTAGAATGTACCTTGACGGCCAAGGTGCGATTTTTAAGAAAGGAAAATAATACGGACTTGACATACTCAGGTAAATGAAGATGCATTATTTTGTATTTTAAGCCCCCTATCCAAACGCGATCGAAGGCTTGTGCTATATTTAAAAACAGGGTGATAACGTATTGTGTGCTTTCAAAACCTCGTTCAATGGTTTCAGTCATACGTTGTAGTTGATGACAAGTAGATTAGCCTTCTTTGAATCCAAATTGAAAAGTGGGAAAATGCTCAGTTTTATTATTTTTTCGTTAAATCGGAGATAAATGCCCTTCTCGAAGAGCTTCGAGATTGTTGTTCATAAACTGATGGGTCGATAGCTGGAGATTTCTTTCTTGTATTTGCCTGGTTTGGGAAACATTAGAATAATTGCATGTTTTTATACACTCGGAAAGTATCCTGTTCTTAGGCAGGCGTTAAAGGTGCTTGCTAGCTATGCTGTGCTTTTTTAGGCAGCTTCTTCATTGTGAGATTTGGTATTTTGTCACATCCAGGCGATTTATTTATTGGGAAAGTTTTAATTATAGAAGCAAGTTTCTTAAGCGATGTTGGTTTGAAGTTGGCTTCAGGAATTGGTTGATGTGTTTCTACATAATTTATTACTATATTTTTAAATACTGGGTCTGGGTGATTTTCAGAAGTTTGCGAAGGCTTCGCATTTTTCTTAATCCGAGTTATATGTTTGTTTACCTAAAGAGATTGAAGGTATTTCATTTGTATTTCACAAGTATGGCGGTTGTTTTGTTGTTCCTCATTATTTTAAACATCCGAGCATTTTTGCTTTGCCGATAACTGCTGATTTCATTTTTCCCCCGTAGCACTACCGCGAAACAAAACACTCAGTCTTTCTTTGGCCAGTTTGTTTTCTTTATAACTTTCATTTTTAAATGCCAAATTTTCTTTCACTCTCATCGGCATTAATATATTCTACAATTTATATCCAGTCTGGGATTTTTAATGTAATCTTGCACTGTACCGTTATATACACTTGGAATGTATAATATGTCATGTAGTGAACTTGTCTAACCATGTTACGTGTCTTAAACTCCGGTTTGGAACATTTTTGTACTATTATTTTAGTTGTTTGTTGCAGCATTGGCTCACATATGGATACAGAATTTGTTAAAAAAATAGTTTTTTGTTCATTTCTTGTTCTCTAGTTTCCTCAGTTTACGTTTTCTTTCTTCATGGTAATTTTCTTTTTTTTATATTGATTAGAGTAGCTGTTGCAACATTAAATTTTACTCACTTCTCTGTAACAGTCACTTGCATCTAAGCAGTCCAGCAACTCCTTTACTGTTCCTCTTTTAAACATTGAGTTCGGCGGAGATCTCTTCCTGAATGATTGTGCATGTGAGTAACCTCAACGATATCAAGAGCCCGGGCGCTTTATCAGCCAACAGATGTGTAAGTTGAATTTACGCTTATATTTACTATAGCGTTCGATTGTACACTAGCGGAATAAACACGTCTGCGAGCGGTCTGCGAGATTACAAGTGCCGAGCAATAAAGCGACTTGAGATCAACCTGTGATACCAACTTTAAAATTTAATAAACTCTAAGTGATTTTTGAAATAATTATTTAAAAACTTTTAACTACAATAAAATTCATATTACATAAATTAAAAAGGGTCACTAAGCGAAAACGATTAGACAAGTCAAATACACAAACGGTCAGTGGAAAAGAAACACTAATTCATGCAAATAGGTACGCAGCCCAAGGCCCAGAAAATAAAGCAACCGATGACAATAATAAACAACGGCAACAAACAACTACCCCTAAGCCCCCGCCCATCTTTGTTCACGGTGTTCTATACTTCAACAAAATGACAAAAAAATTTACTTTCCGTTGCTAAAGACGAACAATACTCGACCAAAAGTCTGCACAATAATGTCGTCAAAATTACCACAGCTACCCCTGACACCTACAGTAAAATGAGCAAATACATGCAGGAAAATCAAACTATACATCACACGTACCAGATGAAGGAAGATCGCCCATATAAAGTAGTTTTAAAACACCTACACCACACTACTCCAACAGATGATATTAAAAAAGCCCTTAAAGAAGCAGGACACATAGTTAGAAACATTATGAATTTAAAAAATAAACTAACTAAAGACCCATTACCAATCTTTTATATAGATCTTGAACCAGCAACTAACATAATAACTAGGAAATCTACAACATAAAATCACTTCAAAATAAACACGTATAATTCGAACCACCAAAAAGATATAGTGCAACGCACCCGTTGCCAGAACTACGGACACACAAAAGGGTACTGTAATAGACCATTTTCCTACGTAACATGTGCTAGACCGCATGACACAAAAAGCTACCGAAAGACAAAAGCAACCCCAGCAAAATGTATTCTTTGCGAGGGACAACACCCAGCAAACTATAAAGGATGTACAATTTATCAAGAGCTGCAAAATAAGTATCAACCTGATAAGCAACACACAAACGTAAGATACTCAAACTTAACAAGGCAACACTTTCCACACCTAAGACAACAAGATTATCACGACACTATCAACCGACCAAATCCTCCACGTCCCACCTATTCGCAAATAGTACAAAACCAGCCAGCTGAAGACGTCAGTCTTAAACAATTCCTCGATGAATTTAAAAGCATGTTCAATCAACTACTACAGCAAAACAGCATGATACTAAACATGCTGACTACAGTGATCAATAAGCTAATCAACTAATGGCTAAATTTCTAAAAATTGCGTTGTGGAATGCCAACGGGCTGCTTCAACGGAAGTGAGAAGTTGAAACATAGCACAGATATTTTGTTAATCTTAAAAACCCATTATACCACAAGATCACATTTAAAAATATCTCATTTTACTATATATCATACAGAACACCCAGACGACGCAGCTCATGGTGGTTCTGCTATAATAATTTGCAATACTATCAAACATCATGAATTACCAAGCTTTCAAACAGAATACTTGCAAGGTACCATAATACAAGTAGAAAAACTTCCGATGCCAATAGTAATTTCCATCGCCTATTGCCCACCACGCCACAACATAACCAAACAAATGTTCCAACCCTATTTTAAGTAACTAGGACCTAGATTCTTAGCAGGTGGTGACTACAATGCTAAAAATACACACTGGGGCTCGCGTTTAACAACAACAAAAGGTAGAGAACTATACAAACTCATGGCAGATAACAATTACAGTTTCCTATCAACAGGCAGCCCAACATATTGGTCAACAGACTCCAATAAAACACCAGATCTGCTTGACTTCTTCGTCACCCACGGTATGTCCTCAAACTACATGGACATCGTTCCCAGTTCATCTGACTATACCCCTGTAGTAGTCAGTAAGTGCAACTATGCTTTACAAAGAACCCACACGTACGGTCAGCAATAAAAAAACTAACCAGGAAACTTTTGAATCACATATAAATGAAAATCTTAACATGAACCTGGCATTAAAAACAAATGAAGACTTAGAATATGCAACTAACCACCTAATAACAACTATTAAGGAAGCCGGTTGGGAAATCAACACCTCAGTCCTACAACCACAAAATCCACACACCTAACATCTCAACTAAAATCATGGAAATAGTAAGGTAAAAAAAGAAGAGCAAGGGCAGCTTAGCTTGGCAACGTAGTCGCAACATTGCAGACAAAACTATATTTAACCAACTGAATAAAAAACTAAGAAGAAGACTTCAACAGATTCGCAATGAAACTTTCCAACTCTACACAACCCCACTCTCTTTACAAAATCAGAAAATATGGAGGGCAACTAGAGGAATCAAATGTCCAAAAGAGCACATACCACCACTACAAGATGCAACAGGATTATGGGCGAAAACTGATAAAAAAAAGGCTGAAGCTTTCGCGCTGCACCTTCAAAGCACATTTGAACCTAATTCTAATGAACCAGACCAGGAGGTTGAACATTATTTAGAAACTCCATTGCAATTATCACTCCAAATAAAGAGTTTCACTATCCACGAAATTAAAGCCCAAATAACCTCATAACAAAAAATCTGCAGGACATGACCATATAACAGGAATTATATTAAAGCACTTACCTGTAAAAGGACTTCCAAATCCTGTTTAATAGAATACTGTGTCTTGCATACTGGCCATAATTACTCAAATTTGCCCAAATTATCTTAAACCGGGTAAACCTCCCACCCAAATAAAATCCTACCGACCTATTAGTTGACTTCCAATAATCTTTAAGCTGCTAGAAAAATTAATATTAAGGCGCCTTAATGAAAGTGAACTTCAAACTAAATGGCTACCAGATCACCAGTTTGGATTCCGATCCCAGCATTCAACAATTCAACAATGCCATCGATTAACACACATAATAGGCGGTGCACTTGAACACAAAACTTACTGTTGTACAGTGTTCTTAGATGTAAGTTGTGCATTTGACAAGGTTTGGCACAGAGGTTTATTGTACAAAATAAAAAAACTACTTCCATACCACTACTACCTGCTTTTACCTGGACAAATGATTCTTCCAAACCAAGCTCGGTAACGACACCTCTCAAATATATAGAATTAATGCGGGTGTCTCTCAGGGTAGTGTGCCTGGGCCTCTATTGTATCTGTTATACACAAGTGACCTTTCTACCATAGAGCAAACAAGTACAGGGACGTTTGCTGATGACACAGCAATCCTGTCGTGCAATGAAGACCCGAACACAGCAACCGAACTACTCCAAGAACATTTAAACCAGCTCGAAAAGTGGCTAAACCAGTGGAAGGTAAGGGTAAACGGGGATAAATCGGTTCAAGTCACGTTTACAACGAAACACTCGGCATGTGCGGAAGTCTACCTAAACAATACACCGATCGCTCAGGCAGACGAAGTGAGATATCTAGATCTGCATCTCGATAAACTCTTGACATGGAGATCTCATATAAGAAAAAAACGAAAAGAAATGGATCTACGTCTAAAAAAATTGTATTGGCTCCTTGGGAGAAACTCAGCACTTGCCATAGATAACAAACTGTTAATCTGCAAAAGCATAATTCGTCCCATCTGGATCTACGGCTGTGAATTATGTGGATGCGCCAGCAAATCAACAATAAAAATAATACAACGCTTCTAGTCCAAGACCCTGAGGATGATATCCAATGCTCCCTGGTTTGTGTTAAATGCAACCATCCACAACGATTTTAACATCCCATTAGTAGCCGATTTTATAAAAACAAAAGCTGAAAAACATCATTAAGGTAACGGCACCTGTAGTGGACATTTTAAGGATTTTTTTTTGCTTTTTCTACTCATACATCTATGTTTTTAAACAAACAACAGAGATGGATGTTTACTAACGATCTTTGTGTCTTCCTCTAGATTTAAAATGCATTTATCGTTAACTTAAGCGTAGGATTTGTTTTTTAATTTTAAAGCGGATATGGTTTTAGCACCTGAAGTGGACAGTGAAAACTATGATGGTATCTAAAGAAGAAATATTTGGAACCTAAAGATGACAGCCCACTATATGAACTTTTTCTAATTGTTATAGCGCTAGAAATCCCTGAATTCCCTCCTCAGCTATTCCCTGACACTTATTTGGGTACAAACATGTTATCTACAGGTACTTAGTTAACTGAACTGTGTATTGAAAATTGAACAAAGAAAGTACAATTCGAAATTACTTCAAATCAAACTTGTACCTTGTACTTACTTAAGTAATTGGAAAAATTCAGTACATAAATGTCATTTACTTAGACTAGTTAAGTTCTTCTAACTCCGGCACTGAAAAAATTTTCCTTCGACTACTA
The DNA here is from genome assembly GCA_036346155.1 of Sinelater perroti. Taxonomy (NCBI): domain Eukaryota; kingdom Metazoa; phylum Arthropoda; class Insecta; order Coleoptera; family Elateridae; genus Sinelater; species Sinelater perroti. The sequence goes on along the minus strand of JARFIY010000332.1, from coordinate 2,165,069 downwards.
AATTTGGAAGGCAGCGAAATGTGGCCTAAAATATCGTCCGCCCAGCTATAAAATAAAATGTTGTCCCTCTCTGGCCATTTCCACAGTCGCCCATTTTTCTTCATTGCCTTCACCTTAGCACCATTTTGGAGAACTTCTATCGAGGTAAGATGTTCTCGTCGTAGCGCACCGCTACAAATTCACCTTCCTCTTTTTTAGCAGGAAGCAGCGACAGTCCAGTGTTTTCAGCGCCAGAAATATCGTCATCCGAGTCAGTACCGCCTGAAGATGAATTTAGGCTTATCAGCGCTTCATGCTGTGAATCTGTGTCGAGGGAGTCAAGCGACTTTCTTGCACGTTTTTTTGGAGGGAACAGTTTCCTATTGACATTTTTTATTTGTGCAGCTTTAGCTTTGTCTTGTCTCTTTTGTAGGCGAGCTACCAAACGTGCTTTCTTTTCTTCCTCCTTCTTTTCCTTCTCAGCAGACTTTTTTGTGTATACAACGTCCACTCTGCTGACGTGATTCCACTAGGCATTTTTTCTCTTGGTTTCCTACCACCGCGTTGGTTTTCTTTAGCTTTAGGATAAAAAAGGCTCCTTTGGAAAGGCGATGGTACAAGGGTGTTTGAACTTGTGCTTGGTGGTTCCACAGCTGGGTTTTCTGGTGATGGCACGAAGGTCTTTGGATTTGTGAACCACCAAGGTTCCTCAGCTGTATTTCCAATATCCACTTGTTGATGTAGAGGATAGAAGTTTATTTGCAGTATGTCGGATTTTTCGGTCTCAGGTCTTTGTATTCAGGCGATCTTCCACACTGCGAATAAACTTCTATCCTCTACATCAACAATCCCTTGGTGAAATAACTTCACTTTTTCGGAACCCACGACTGACTCCAGCCAGTCCATCATTTTTCCGTACTCGCAAACTGTCTATCACTGGAGCATTCGGGTTTCGTTCGATTTGTACTGCCGTTGGACATCATGGAACAAGTCCACACTTTTTAAATCCATTCTGCAGAATTGATTTATTAACTTTTCTTCAATTAACTCTTTTAATAAGGGCGCAAACGTAGTTTTCGTGACGTTTTCATCGTTGTGCATACGATAATTTTGAACTTTCTCTTGCCAATCCATTTTCAAGGTTCGAAACACCGCCACGTCCATGGGCTTGTAGTAAATGTGTGGCTTTTGACAGAAGCAAGCACAATGCCCTTCTCTTTGCAAAATTGACTCAATTCCATTGGTAAATGAGAGACGTGCCCATCAAGAAAAAACACTATTGGCTTCTCATTTTCATTTTTCAGCAACCATGGGAAATATATGTTTGCCATGTATTCATAAAATAGTAGGCAGATCATCAACCCCTTTTTTCTGACTTTTCTACACCCCAGTCTTTTGGGGCAGTGTATATCGTGTAAAGATACACAATCATAGGAGGTGCAAGTTCACCAGCGGCATTGCCTGTTATCAGGACGGTTAAATTTTCTTTTTCGTCGTTCCCAGCACATTGAAATATTGCTTTATCATCTTTAGCGGCCAAAACTTTTCCACCCTTCGGATTCAAGAAAAAATCATTCTCATCGGCGTTAAAAACACGCCGGGTTCCACACTCCTCAAGGATGTGGCCCACCCTATCTCTCTCCAAAATCGAAAAAACTTCTTCTTGCCATGTACAAATTTTTTCTTGCGTCACAGCAGTCCGACTCGTAGTCAAATTCTGACAAATTCTTTCTACAATAACAGGGTACCTGACCATAAAACAATGATACCATTTTTTGGAACGTGGCTTTTCAACAAATGTTTCCTTTTTTAGTTCCTTGGCCAGATTGTTCACACTATACAAAAGTTGTGATCTTGATACAGGAAATCCTCTCTTGCCGAGCTCCAACACCCACTCCCTAAGTCGTAATTCTTCTTCCGCGCTAAAAACAGTTGCAGCACCCATCTTCCTCGAAATTGGGGTTATTCCTTTGAATTTTGAACGAAGTGTTGAACGCGAAATCCTCCACTTTTTTACAACCCTTCCGACAGGTTATCCTTTAGCGCAGTCTTCCAGTGCAGAACGCATAGCATCCTCGTCATACTGCAATATTTTAACCGGAGGCATCTGAAATTAAAATAGTCCCTTAGGATGACACATTGGAACCTAAAGATAACACTGGCTGTCAACTTAAGGTTCCCGTCATAATTACACATTTGTTTTCAAATATATTTCAGAAGAATTTACAGCACTGATGTTTAAGCATTCAATTTCAATCCGAGTAAAATAACCTATAGTGGACAGATCCGTCAACTTTAGGGGAGACTTGCGGTTTATGGAACCTGAAGATGACAATGTCCTGAAAGAGTACACCAAATTACGGCATTGAGTGAAATGTTCCATAAACCTATTCTTCAATATCTGTTTTTGTCGGATATGCTACCAAAACAAGTAAAAAAAAACATCATGTTTATATTAAACCTTAATTACCGGAAGCACTTACCTTAATTTTTCCGCAAGGATTATTCAGAATTCAATCTATTTTGCAAGTTGTCTTTAAAAAAATTTTTTTGACACAAAACAAAATGGTTGGCTTTGTTTATGCTGCTCATTTTCTATCGTCAATAGCAAGGTGCCATCCTAGCAAATAAAAAACGTAAAATTTAAAATATATTTCTTATTTTTCCAAGTTTTAATACAAAGTGTCATCTATTGGTGCCGTGTCCGCTATAGGTGCCGTTACTTTGCACTGTTGAAAGTCACCCGAATATAACAGTCAACGTCCTAGTCCAGGAACCCGAAACCAGAAGATTAAGGAAAAAGTGGCCAATAGACTTAGTGAACTAAAGTAGGAGATTTACCAGTGGGTGCTTTCTCTTCATGACTTTTATTAAACATTTAATAACATAAAATTAGCTCGTAGAATTAGTGTATTTATTCTGATTGCTAATAAAATGAGTTTATAACAAAAAAAAATATTTACCATTCAGCGAAATATTTTATACGTACATTGAACTACATCGTAATTCTAATTGCTTTCTCTTAGGGGGTAAAGCCATCTTATCAAACAAAAGAAACTCGGATCACCTATCACCTCCTACAAGTGTACTGCAAAATAAACGTCAATGGAAACTTACATCGTTATTAGAGAAAAACAAAATTTTATCTGCCAGCGCACCTTGAATCGTCAGGCGAAGGTACATCGTCAGGAAACACTGATACACGTAAGGAAACAAAAAAAGGAACCAAGAATAGAATCCCTCCAATTTTCTTACATGGGACAGTTGATCACAAAACAGTTACCGCCAATATTAAAAGCATAGTTAACGATAAATATTTCACCAGCCTCAGTAGCACTTCACTTAGGATTACACTCGCGGCCGACAACGGCCTTAGCAAAATATTATTTAACAACTCAAGTTGCTTTCTACTCTTTTCAAAATCCCAGTGAACGACCACTCTTAGTTGTGATTAAAAATGTTCTAGTCTTTCTAAGTGAAAAAGATCTAGCAGAGGAACTCTCTGAATATAATCTTCCCTTAATTAGCATCACACGGCTGTACAACAAAGACAGAATACTTGCAAGGTACCATAATACAAGTATGAAAACTTCCGATGCCAATAGTAATTTCCGTCGCCTATTGCCCACCACGTCACAACATAACCAAACAAATGTTCCAACTCTATTTTGAGCAACTAGGACATAGATTCTTAGCAGGTGGTGACTACAATGCTAAAAATACACACTGGGACTCGCGTTTAACAACAACAAAAGGTAGAGAACTATACAAATTCATGGCAAATAACAATTACAGTTTCCCATCAACGGGCAGCCCAATATATTGGCTTGACTTCTTCGTCGCCCACGGTATGTCCTCAAACTACATAGACATCGTTACCACTTACGACATATAAATTAAAATCTTAACATGAACCTGGCATTAAAAACAAACGAAGACTTAGAATATGCAACTAACCATTTAATAACAATTATTCAGGAAGCCGGTTGGAAATCAACACCTCAGTCCTACAACCACAAAATCAACACACCTAACATCTCAACTAAAATAATGAAAATAGTAAGGGAAAAAAGAAGAGCAAGGGCAGCTTGGCAACGTAGTCGCAACATTGCAGACAAAACTATATTTAACCAACTGAATAATAAACTAAGAAGAAGACTTCAAAAGATTCGCAATGAAACTTTCCAACTCTACACAACCACACTCTTTGTACAAGATCAGTCAATATGGAGGGCAACTAGAGGAATCAAACGTCCCAAAGAGCACATACCACCACTACAAGATGCAACAGGATTATGGGCGAAAACTGATAAAAAAAAGACTGAAGCTTTCGCGCTGCACCTTCAAACCACATTTAAACTTAATTCTAATGAACCAGACCAGAAAGTTGAACATTATTTAGAAACTCCATTGCCATTATCACTCCAAATAAAGAGTTTCCACGAAATTAAAGCCCAAATAAAATTACTTCCTAACAAAAAATCTCCAGGACATGACCATATAACAGGAATTATATTAAAGCAGTTACCTGAAAAAGGACTTCGTTATCTCCAAATCCTATTCAATAGAATACTGTGTCTGACATACTGGCCATCATTACTCAAATTTGCCCAAATTATCTTAATCCTTAAACCGGGTAAACCTCCCACCCAAATAAAATCCTACCGACCTATTAGTTTACTTCCAATAATCTCTAAGCTACTAGAAAAATTAATATTAAAACGCATTAATGAGAGTGAACTTCAAAGTAAAGGGCTACCAGATTACCAGTTTGGATTCCGATCCCAGCATTCAACAATTCAACAATGCCATCGATTAACACATCTAATATGCGGTGCACTTGAACACAAAACTTACTGTTGTGCAGTGTTCTTAGATGTAAGTTGTGCATTTGACAAGGTTTGGCACAGAGGTTTATTGTACAAAACAAAAAAACTACTCCCCATACCATTACTACCTGCTTTTGCGCTCCTACCTGGACAAACGATTCTTCCAAACCAAACTCGGTAACACCTCTCAAATAAAAAGAATTAATGCGGGTGTCCCTCAGGGTAGTGTGCTTGGGCCTCTATTGTATCTGTTATATACAAGTGACCTTTCTACCATAGAGCAAACAAGTACAGGGACGTTTGCTGATGGCACAGCAATCCTGTCGTGCAATGAAGACCCGAACACAGCAACCGAACTACTCCAAGAACATTTAAACCAGTTCGAAAAGTGGCTAAACCAGTGGAAAGAAAGGGCAAACGGTGATAAATCGGTCCAAGTCACATTTACAACGAAACACTCGGCGTGTTCACAAGTCTACCTAAACAATACAGCGATCCCTCAGGCAGATATCTAGGTCTGCATCTCGATAAACTCTTGACGTGGAGATCTCATATAAGAAAAATACGAAAAGAAATGGATCTGCGCTTAAAAAACTTGTATTGGCTCCTTGGGAGAAACTCAGCACTTGCCATATATAACAAACTGTTAATTTACAAAAGCATAATTTGCCCCTTCTGGATCTACGACTGTGAATTATGGGGATGCGCCAGCAAATCAACAATAGAAATAATACAACGCTTCCAGTCCAAGACCCTGAGGATGATATCCAATGCTCCCTGGTTTGTGTCAAATGCAACCATCCACAACGATTTTAACATCTCATTAGTAGCCGATTTTATAAAAACAAAAGCTGAAAAACATCATTACACTGTTGAAAATCACCCGAATATAACAGTCAACATCCTAGTCCAGGAACCCGAAACCAGAAGATTAAGGAAAAAGTGGCCAATAGAACTAAAGTAGGAGTTTCACCAGTGGGTGCTTTCTCCTCATGACTTTTATTAAACATTTAATAACATAAAATTAGCTCGTAGAATTAGTGTATTTATTCTGATTGCTAATAAAATGAGTTTATAACAAAAAAAATATTTACCATTCAGCGAAATATTTTATACGTACATTGAACTACATCGTAATTCTAATTGCTTTCTCTTAGGGGGTAAAGCAATCCTATCAAACAAACGAAACTCGGATCACCTATCACCTCCTACAAGTGTACTGCGAAATAAACGTCAATGGAAACCTACATCGTTATTAGAGAAAAACAAAATTTCATCTGCCAGCGCACCTTGAATCGTCAGGCGAAGGTACATCGCCAGGAAACACTGATACACGTAAGGAAACAAATAAAGAAACTAAGGATAAGATCCCTTCAATTTTCTTACATGGACCAGTTGATCACAAAACAGTTACCGCAAATATTAAAAGCATAGTTAACGATAAATATTTCACCAGCCTCAGTAGGACTTCACTGAAGATTACACTCTCGGCCGACAACGGCCTTAGCAAAATATTATTTAACAAATCAAGTTGCTTTCTACTCTTTTCAAAATCCCAGTGAACGACCACTCTTAGTTGTGATTAAAAACGTTCTAGTCTTTCTAACTGAAAAAGATCTGGCAGAGGAACTCTCTGGATATGATCTCCCCATAATTAGCTGTACAACAAAGACAGAATACCAATCCTCGTATATACAATGCGATTAACGGCCAATGAAAAAGCGAATAATATCTTTAAAATCAAATGTATTTATCACACAATAGTCAGGGTAGAACTACGGAAAACATCTAATAATACGCCACAATGCTACAGGTGTCAACACTATGGCCACACTATGAGCGTTTACAACCTAGATGTGTAAAGTGTCTGAACAATTATATGTACAGTGGCTCCAATAAAGACAGAAATATTCCCCCAATCTGCGTTAACTGAGAAGATCACCATCCATCCAACTTCAGAGACTGCAAATTCTCCAAAAGTAGAATACACGCTATAAAACAACAAGCATTCAACCAGCACCAGAAAATAACACCACCCACATTCCACCGATTGAGAAAACCCTATAAATATGAATAATCAAATTTAACCCTAGAAATCAACAAAAACACTGAACATATAACCAATACCTTCTTTACATCACTTCTAAACCTGATTAAACCATTATTCACAACTTTTCTAGGAGATATACTTAACTAATAATGATAGCATTAAAAAGCTAAACATAAACTTTCATGCAAAAAGTAACAGTTAAAAAACATTTTTATTTTTTTGTAACATGATGATATATATATAGAGAAGTATTTAAGACTATATATTTATCGTAAAACAATTCCTAGAACGAACTTCAGAGGCAGAAAGGAATACTTTTTAGCCCTCCTCGATTTAAAAAAAGGTTCCGATAGAGTCCAAGAAATTTAATGGGAGGAACCCTAAACCAGAAAAGCATACCCGCAAAGTTAGTGAGAACAAACTTTAACATCCACAATAACTGCAGAAATAGAATGCGAATGAATAACCAGAAATCACAAGGCTAAAACAAGGGGGGGTATTAAGCAAAATCCTCTTTAACGTCACCTTGGACGATGTCATCAATGAAGTTTTTTTATTTAGCACCTTGTCAGACGGTAATTGTAACTAGGCTAAGCTTAAATTTATCTAACAAATTTTTTTTAATGAAAATGTTCGCGTTGTTGACATGTTTCCTTCGGAGCGCTCCATTAATGTTGTATTACATTTTACTCGCGTGTTTACCCTACTTTTTGTTAACGGACTACTCATTTAAACTAGTTCAAACGGTTTCACCCTGTTCAATCGTCGCGCTTGTTCGTTGTTGTCAAGAAGTTGTAGCATCTTGACGTTTGGGTGCTGGTGAAGCCTTTCTTTGTATTTCTTCGCAAATCGCTGGATTTTTCCTGCAATCGAAGCAACTTTCGTCATTTTGTACATATCACGGGGCATTAATAATGCTTCGTAGTGTTTTGTTTTAAAATATTTGTATTTCTCTTGGAACATCGCCATAGTTGTACCATGTACGTCCAAATTAGTTCTAGCACTTCTTTGTACAGCAATAGTTTGTTATGTATCGACAACAATACATTTTCCTAAACTTTATGTTGAATTCATCTCTTTTCTTTTTGACGTGTTATTTCCATCTCAGCTTCGCATCTAGTGTCATGCCTAAGTATTTTACATTATTCCCATATGGTAACGTTCTTTCGGTTAATTTCGATAAGTAAATGATTAATCTTCTTATTAGTACAGTTGACGTACATTGACTTTGCTTCGTTTAGAATGATTCTCCACTTTTTGGTCCAGTTGTTGACTTTATCTGTAGAGGTTTCTAGTCTAGTTGTTACGTCTTCAATGCTGTCGTCTACCACTATGATAGCCATGTCGTCAGCAAAAGTTGCGATTGTGGTTTCTTCTATGTCTGGCATGTAATTCGTGTATAGGAAGTACAGGAATGGCCTTAATACGCTCCCTTGCGCTACACCAACTAATATTTCTTTTATTTTTGAGTAGCTGTCTTTATGCTTTACTCTACAGTGTCAATTTGAAATGTGCGATTTTAATAGTTGGCTGTGTTCTTGACACAAGCTTTTATATATCTTATAATACAGTTCCTCGTACCAGACTTTTACAATATAATAGAGCATATTTGATTCTTTTCAAGTGCATTTTCAATTAAGTTCGTGATTCTGTGAACCTGGTCAATCGTAGAGTGGTTGTTTCCAAACCCAAATTAATACATTAAATACATCCTATGTGTTTCTTGGATAAATGCTGGTCTAGGTTTTTGCTATGTATGTACTTATTCTTGTGATTCTCATTAATTCCCCTATTCTCCGGCTATTTTCTGTTGGGGATCTTTTGCTTATTGTTCTTGTCTTCCCCTTGTTTCGCAGAGTTGTTGTATGGTGTATTTGGTTCTCATTTTGTCCTTGTGTTTCCAATTTTTCTAAGTCTTTTGTCGTATATGATGTTCCGTTTACTAAGAACTTGTTGTATATAATTGTATATAATTGTCTATATTTTTTTCAAACCTAAGAAGTCAAAAATTAAAAAAATTAAGACACTGATGCGAGCGAACTCAGACTCAATTCTGGGTTCAATAGATGCCCGGCGAGTGAATAACTACAAAAAATTGAGTACCTGCGTTCACTTTGAACAGGGGGTAATAATGCGGGAGTTTAAGACGCAGAGCTTGCCGCATAGTGCCGTATCAGATATGGTGCGTGATTACTGAGTAGTAAAAGTGAACATATAAAATCCTTTCAGTTCACAAACCATGTCGCCACGCGGGGCTGTTAAAACCTCAATATTATTAAGCTAGAGATATTATCTCTATCACAAAAATACACCATTCAAGTGAAAGTTATCTTTCTTGGGTTACCCCTTTCACGATACATCGTACCCTGACTATAAAGCCCACAATTATAAAAACCTCCATTTTACAGTGTGTCCAGATAGGGTAGGGGGTATTTGTATCTACGCCGCTCATATAACGGCGCGGTTTGGAGGGGATAGTAAGGAAAGGTTGTTGCACTGCTCTTTGGAGATATAGTAGCCATGGAAGTGTACCCGGGAGATCATCGCGCTTTTTGCATATGCGCCTATTATCGCAATGGCGATTCCATAGACACAGCTCAACGTTTATATCGTGAAGAATTTAACGTACGGAATGCACTGAAGGACGATATCATCAGAAAATGGATTGGGATGTTTGAAAATACCGGTTCGACTGTAAAAATTCTCAATCAAGGTCTCCCGCGCTCTGCCAACAAACGATTGAAAAAGTGAGAGTTTCAGTGCGTGAAAATCCGTCTCAATCAGTTCGCAAACGCAGTCAAGAACTTAACATTAAAAAATCATCGTTGCACAAGATTGTGAAGCAAGATTTACAGCTTACAGCTTACAAAATTCAGTTTGTTCAAAACCTGAACGTTACCGACTATCCTATCCGGCTGAATTTTGCAAATGAAATATTTCAACGTTTCCCAACGTTCGAAAACATTCTGTTTAGTGATGAAGCGAACTTTCACTTAAATGGTCAAGTAAACAAACACAACTATCGCTACTGGGCCAACAAAAATTCAAGACAGATACATGAACGACCATTACATAGTCCAAAAGTTATTGTGTGGCTGCTATGTCTGGTGAAGGGATCATTGGACCTTATTTTTTTGAAGGCCGGCGAGGGCGAGGACCTACGGTAAAAAATGAACGGTATTGCGACATGTTAAGAAGTTTTAATGTAGAAACATGGTTTCAACAAGACGGAGCCACTTGCCACACCTCAAATCAATCGCTTGAGGTTGTCAATCAACTTTTCCCGGAAAAGTGATCTCGTCGAGGCACCATCAACTGGCCCCCGAGAAGCCCCGATCTTACATCCCTTGATTATTTCTTTTGGGGGTACCTTAAAGAGAAAGTGTATGCAAACAAACCACGAACTCTATTGCAATTGAAGCCCAATATCCGCACTGAAATGGCCGCCGTTTCCAGAAAGATGTGTAGATGCGTGGCGGATAATTTCCGTGTTCGGTTAGAGGCGTACCAGCAGCGCGAGTGTCAACATTTGGACAACATAATCTTTGGCACTTAATTTCCCAAAACTTTAACTGAAGATTAAAAATAAAAAAGTATTTTTTTGACTTGTAGTGTATTTTTTTTAATTGAATTTACAGATACCCCCTACCCTTTCTGGACACCCTGTATTATAAGTACTAATGAAGTTAACACATTCAAATGATTATAAACTACTAAAACCAGAGGGCATACGTTATCGCTAATACAAACAATATACGAATATAGCCATACTGTATATGTACGTGTATATCGTAATATTTCTCCTATTTATAAATCCTATTTATAATTCCGACAGATAATGAAAAAACTAAAATACCGTGACCTAGTAACACAAATAGTTCAGTTTTTCAAATCCTTTCATTGCCAAATATTTATATTATCTTCAAGGCCATGGCAACGATCCAAACTTTTATTATAGTAGTGAGCAATTCAGAATAAATAGTAACTTCACGTAAACCCAAAGAATTTTTCCCAAATTAGAAAATCCAACACCACACAATAAAAAAAATTAAAAACCACATTCAACGCTGCAGAGCTATTTTTGACCGAAATGGCGCGTTTTACTATTGTTAATGTTCCATTAAGTGTAAGCTTGATGAATGGAAAGGACATTTTTAAATTGGCGTGCCTCCAACGTTCTTATTTCTTTTGAACTGTTTAGATAAGATTGGGCAGGTTTCCAAAACGGTCCGGATGTTTAATAACTTAAAATTGAGAAACAATAGAGAAAATACAAATTGTAAATGTTGAAGCACAAAGTATTACAGAAATAGAACTGTAACAAGGACAAATGGCAAGTCTATGCTGCAAATTCGGTAGATGATTATAAGACTAACTTACTATAGAAGGAATGTAACTGACAATTTTCTTTAAAGATTATTTGTATAAGAAGTGGGCATTACTGGGTATATTGATCTCAACTATCTTCATACGAGGAGTTGCCCGCAAAAAAGTATTTTTGGCGCCCTAGGCTGACAATTTATTTACAAATGATAACAGTGAGATAAACCGGTGCGGTAACCTCACGAAAGTAAGATATACAATACGATCCTGAAGATAGGCAACCAAACGCTCAAAGCTCAGCCACGCCACATTTCATATCAGCTGTCTTTGTTTACTTTCTATTGAAATGTATAGTAGATAAAGTACAGGGTAAAGTTCTACTTGTTCTTAAAACCTAACGGTAAGCATCTACATAACTACAATACCTGTTTTTTTCCTGCATCTCCCATAATATCTATGGCCATTGTGATAGTTGTTATTTTCATATCACCAACCAACACGTCATTCCAAGAAGAAAACTAAAACCAAATGGCAAAAATGTTCAACTAACTTCTGACGCTCGTTCAAATTGCACGTTGGTCACTCCATCAACTTGATCAGTTCCTATTAGCTGCATAAGGCAAATAAATCTCGATCTATCGAATCGGTATACGTGAGCTGTCCCTGACAGTTTTGAAAACAGCCAGAACTGTAGGGTAACTAAGTCACCTGCATTTTTACGCATTTTCTTTGAACGTAACGAATCAGACTTATGTTTTAACCTCAGTTATGACACTTTTGAGCAAATCGGGCTTAATGGTAGCAGTCTGAAGCAAGCAACTGCAGGCGAGGTTTCTTCTACTCTAACAATTTCATGCTAAAATATTCCATCAAAATTTCATTTTATTTCTTATAATTCTTTTATCTTACCGTCTGGTTCTAGAATTTTCAGTCGCCGATTCTTGCTGATGTAACTTGTAACACTTTAATAATAACCATTTGGTGCGGCCGGAATTAAGTGGACTGTGTAGGTAATTTTGAATTTTGAATAAGGGACTTGAAACAAATCTAAAGTTAGAACACTAACCTGTGGAAATGGCGCTTTCCCGCAGATATCGGTTCCCTGCTGTTGATCCTGGGGCTTCCAGAAAAAAGGATATAAGGGTATAGGTAAAAGATAGGACAAGTTACCCCAATCTCTACAGCGGAGCGAAGGGCAGCGTCTCTCCTGGTGTAAAAGGTTCCTCCGTCAGCCAGATGAAAGAAAATGGACCGAGTTTTTTACCGGCAAAATTTCAACCCCGAAAAATTAGCCTTTAACAAAAGACCTGGCGGAAAATTAAAAACTTCTGCTGCCAATTAAAATCGCCGGTGAACACTCGGTTAAAAATGTTTTCCTTACGGAAAATTTGCCTGCGAGGACACAGCTAAAAACCAAGTGCGAACGAACAAAGGCAAAAGCGTAGTGCCGCAAGCGAAATGCGAAAATGCAAGTGCGTGGCCCGCGGCACATATACCCATCAACGCGTGCTCGTTAAAATTCGGCCGATACCACAAATTCCAAATTTGTATAAGAGGGAACCAAGAAATATAGCCAGCCCTAATTTGAAATTCAAAATTAAAAATAATTTTGAGATTGGCGCGAACACCATTTATACCATGTCTTTCATTGCATCATACTTCAAAGCCTTCGGAATCATCCAAATATTTTCTGTGGTCAAATGTTCTAACTTTGCACAAAAAAGTGCGGCAATCACACACTACCTGTGCTCATTCATCTGTGTTTAACTCCCAAGTTGCCGTCATTCAGATCTATGCTCAACATTCATCAGGTCACTTTACAGCAGCACAAACTCTTTTTAATATAAAGGGTGTCCCAGAATTAACGCAAGATTTGAATTTGCCGCCATTTATGCAGTAAAGTGTTGACAACCCTAAAACAAAAACAAATCGACAGCTGACAGTCTAGGGTTAGTAAAAATGGAGCGTTACACGATAGAACAACGTGTCTTCATTATTGAACAATATTTCAAAAATAATGAAAGCTTGGCGGCCGCAGTTCGAAAATTTCATACAAAATATTGTCGGAATAGTGTTTTAATTTCGTCAACTGTGAAGAGATTAATCGTCGGAGACGTCAAACACACTGGTCGTCCAAAAACAAGCCGTTCAAATGTCAACCTCGCAGCAGTGCGTGAGAGTGTCGGTGACAATCCAGGAACCTCAATTCGGCGTCGTGGACAAGAATTGCAAATTTCAAGAAGCTCTCTACAGCGTATACTCACTAAAGATCTGTGTCTCCATGCTTACAAAATTCAATTAACACAACAACTGAAGCCTAATGACCATGCACAGCGAAGAGAGTTTGTTGAATGGATTATTGAGCATCAACAAATGGATGCTGATTTTTCGAGCAAAATCATCCTAAACGACGAAGCACATTTTCACCTTGATGGGTTTGTTAATCGCCAAATCTGCCGCTTTTGGGGTTCTGAGAACCCACATGTGATTGTCGAAAAACAAATGCATCCACAACGTGTCACTGTTTGGTGTGGATTTTGGGCTGGAGGCATAATTGGACCATACTTTTTGAAAATGAGGCTGGTCAAGCAGTGACTGTTACTGGTGCTCGATATCGCGACATGATAACACAGTTTTTTTGCCGAAATTGGATGATATTGGTGTGGCCAATATGTGGTTTCAACAAGACGGTGCCACATGCCATACAGCCCGTGAAACACTTCAATTACTGCATGAGACATTTCCAGGTCGTGTACTCTCTCGTTTCGGTGATCAGAATTGGCCCCCTAGATCGTGTGATTTAACACCATTAGATTTCTTTTTATGGGGTTATTTAAAATCACAGGTCTATGTCAACAAGCCCACAACCACGGGTGCATTAAAGGAGGAGATTCAATGTTACGTCAACGAAATTCAGCCACATTTATGGAGAATAGTCATGGAAAATTTCGACAAACGAGTGCGTATGTGTATGCAAAGCCGTGGAGGCCATTTGCCCGATGTATTATTCCATAAATAACCCTATCCCATGTACTTTATGATATACAATCAAAAGACTAAAAACTGTGTTTTCTATTTAATTCAAATCTTGCGTTAATTTTGGGACACCTTTTATTAACATCGGTTCGATACTTTTAGGACAGACTACGTAAAATTTTTTAAACGGCAACGGAATTTATTAAAATCCGTTGACATTTGTTTATTGATTGCCATTACCAATGCTGGCCCGCAACATCATAAGTTTTTTATGGTCTTTTCTCTTTAAAAACAGGGCCAGTTTAAAGAGAAGATAATGATGTCAATGGTTGGAAAACCTTAGTTTGATTCTAAAAGTTCGTTCAGACATAACATTAGCCGGCTTATTTCCTGCTTGTTTATTTCAGTAATATAAGATTAGTAACAACCAAACACAATGATATTTGAGAAACAAGTCTGCAAGCTGAATTTATGGATTGAGTCACACAAATTGTTGAAATATATAATTTTTGTGCTTATTGCTATACATCTAAAGTCAAGTTAAAAAGCCGCAACGACATATCATCTACCCTGGAAAAGCTAGAGGAGGCAACAGTCGAAAACCTTGAATGCTTTTAAACCTGTAAAAAGGTGAAAAATAATTACCAACGCAATTATTTTGATTATGGTCAATACTTGCAAATGTCTTAAGTTGACGTAGTCTACAAGGTCAATTATAGATATTTTTGCTCTTTACGGTGGTGAATAAGACCTAAAGAATAAAACCGCTTATTTATCTTACTTATAGGTGATCAGAACTATTTAACCCTATTTTTGTATACAACACATACAATTAATAACGAAAAATTACCTAATATTTATTTGCAACTCTAGTTATGTTGACGCGCACAGTTTCCTGTACTTTGAATTAATTTCACTTCGCCACTACGTCGAAATTTTTCCGGCCGCCCCGCTACGCAATATTTATGCCTATTTGGCGCCTATTAGAAGGGGCTCGAAACGTTTTGAAACGCCGGCATGAGAACACCTAGAATGTTCGCATTGCACGTGCGCGGTAGCTGGATTTCTGGGAGTCATCACGTCGGCCGCCAAGCGTTACGGGGTGCAACAAAAAAAAACTTTTTGTCACATATGTCTACGCGACACCGCTCCTACACGGAACATTTAGAAATACATTACGTTGTCCCATCCTTAACGATGATTTATCACGGATTATGTAGATATTTGCAGTCTTGACTTTTCTCTCACGGGGACGTCATATTGAAGTAGCAGGCTACGGTCTTCTGTAGGATTACCGGCTTCTGTGGATGACAGCTGCAAATTAGGACGTCGTTACCAAAACCTCCAATCCGCACGCAAGTTTTGGTATTACCAGGTTCCAAATACTTTCATTCAACAGATGACTACGTAGCTTTGTCAGTGTTTCCCACGATACACAATAAGTCGGTTTGTTGGTCATGAGGTAATACTTGTATATTTCTGCCGCCGTGATAAATGTGCAACATCTTCCCGATTTCTGGGTGCTGTTTCTTCAAGTCTTCCACTGAACCAAATTTGGCTTGGACTATATTGGTGGTTCCTCTGACTATTTTCAGATCGCGCACTGCAATACGGCAGTGCATATTTTGCTGGTACATTGAATAGGTCTTGTTGCACTTCTGGTGACACCACAACGTACTCGCCGAGTTTCACTAACTGAACTCATCAAATTTTTGAAACCAGCCTTATACTTCCAGGACATTAGATCCCCTGACCACGGCGTTCCATTTTCAGTAACAGAATACGGTCTATTATAAATGAACGATTCTAGGCTTGCCGCTTAGTTTCCGGATTCCGTACACGACATAGTTTATCTTCTTCAGCACGTCGTATAAACCTTCGTAGGAGCCTTAGAGTTTTGGAGACAACCTACGCTGTTTGTTTGGGTTATATAACTATACTCAATTGTTTTCGTTAGAACTCACTCTCAACGCGTTGACGTTATAACGATCCTTCATCCGGTTACCCGCGATGTTGATGTATCGCACGTTATCGTGGATCTCTATCAAACTTTTTCTCAGATCGCTGGCGTGGTCTTTCTATATTAAGTTTTCTTTAGGTTTACAGGGTTTGTACGGAAAATAATGCAATTTGTCCGAACTCGCCGCTCCTCCTGGTCGCAACGCATTCGGACCTGTTGGGTTAGATGGGAGAGACATTTAGTTTTACATCGCTTCTAAGTTTGGTCTGCTTTGAATTCTAGGAACGTCAGTATCGCTGTTTCCGTGAACCTGCTGTTAGTACCTGTGTTACGATGCGCAATAGAGAAAATTATCGAACAATGTTACGCGATCAAGTTCTATGCTAAGCTGATCAAAACCCACCAAATAATTCGAGTAGCCTACAGGGACTGGTTCTCTTGTATTCTCAAGTTTCCAGATGGTTGAAGTTGTTTAAAAATGGCCGGGACGAGATGGATGATGACCCCCGCTCTGGACGACCGTCAACTAGCAAAAGTGACAAAAATGTGTTTCGTGTTCGTGATCTTTTATATATCCACAGGTTAAGAAACAGGGCCTTACGTACTCTAAAGGAGATCGCCGCAACCTGGCAACTATACCACAACAATGCTCTCCAGGAGTGAAGCACAGCTTGGAATCATTGCTCCAGCCTCCATACGTCCACGTCTTCTAGGATGAGTAACATGCATGAAAAAGTTGCTGGCAAAAGTGTGTGGATGCTCAAGGGGAATACTTTGAAGAATTTTAAACGTCTGTAACGATATCTTGAATCAATTTTTTTACAAACTTAATTTCAATACTTTCCGGACAAACTCTGTATTTCCGCAGAGTAAGTCACGTGATAGCTTTAGTTCACGACCGAAAAATATTGGATAGTATTTAACAAATGGACTTTTGGACAGACGAATGCTACGCGAACAAGAACAGATAAAGATATTGGTCCCAGTCTCGTTGATGATCAGATACAACTTTTTCTATTAATTAACTTGTTCTATTAATGGACTCAACTATCCCATCGGACTGTAGGTGTGAAATAGTTGTTCTTGTTTTCCTAATGCATACTTTCGTGAAGATCATAGTTCTGGCGGCACTCCAAATCTCCTGATTAATTCTTTTACCAACACCTCCGCAATGGTTGTGGCTTTTTGTTTTGGTAATGCATAGAGTTTGGCCCGTTCGCTGAAACAATCTATTATCACTAGAATAAATTAATTTTCACTATCATTTGTAGGGAATGGACCAGCTATGTTAATGGCACCTCCCTCGAAAAGACTCTCGACGCTATACTGTCTCATTGGTGCTTTTGATTTATTTTATAGACCATTATTTGTTGCATATACCACGCATCTTTAACATCTTCCTTGCAGTTCACTCGGTAACTTCTATCCCAAGTATTGTCCAAAGTCTTTGCAATTCCCATATGGAGTTGTTGCAATACTTCTGGGATTCTCTTCTTTAGAACCAATAACTATAGTTTTCTTTGAGATATAACTTTGCCCCCAAACACACGCTATAAGACATCGTCTTCTATTGTAATGAGATCCAATTCCGTCGAGTAGAATGTTACTGCTGGCAAGCACCGAACCACTTCCGCCCAGTTATGTTTTCTTCCAATTTCTTTCCATTCCCAGACGTATTTTAAAGTTGAATCTCCTTTATGACCACGTTTTAACCCAATGGGTTGGCACAAGTTATTAGTCACAGTCTGTACGACTACATTGGTCGCAGTCTTCTGGACATTGTCTCCTTGAGTACTACTCCTAGATCTGTACCCCGTCTCAATGTATTACTGCATGAGCCTTTCAATGCACCTTACTACTTGGTCGTCCGGATTTTCAAAATTCAAGAACTACTTCAGTACAGCATAGTCCTTAAAAGGAACCTTTTGCTATACAAATAGTTATAAAAGTACTCCACAGATTTGACAACAGCTCTCTCCTAGTTACGCTATAGTTGCGTGCAGCCCCCGTTAACACTATTGAAATAGCCAATAACTAACAACACGCTAACAACTTCTACATTACTCGCATCTGTATCCAAAATAAGTTATTCTTCTGGCTGTAGATAGATCAATATTAATACATTACTAAAGCACGTTTAAAGTCCTCAAAAGCTTCTTGATTTTCTTTGTTCTACTAGAAACTTAGGCCTTCTTCCGTTAGTCATTTCATAGACTTCGCAATGTTGGCAAATCAAAAACATTTATCGTCGGCAGTAAATGTATAATCCCAGTAAATTTCTGACCTAATGGTAGTTTTTGGGACTGGTCATTCTTTCACGCTTCTGATTTTTTCTTGATCAGCTGACTACATGTCCAAGATAGTTCTTCAAAAAAGAGCACTTTTTTGGACTTAGTTTTAGAGTGGGACTTCTTAATTATTGGAACAGCTGCTCTAAGTTCTTCAGATGCCCTTAAAATGTTTTTTAGTTACTATTATGTCATTTACATACATCAAACATGTTTTATAACCCACTAACGCTGTTTCCATTAATTTTTTGAAGGTCGAAGGAGCACTGCAAAGTCGAAATAGCATCACCACGAATTGCCATGGCCCAGGCCCATTTCCTTTGTCTTTAGGATCTATTTCGGCTTGCCAAAATCCGCTCTTTAAATCTAAAGTAGAGAACCATTTGGATTCGACCGGAGTTTCCAACGTGTCATTAATGCGGGGTAGTGGATGATTATCTTTCTTTGTAATATTCTTAGGCGACTGTAGTCAAGGCATAGTTTAGTGAACCCGTCCTTCTTCTTAACTAACACCACTGGCGAAATCGATAGGCTTGCCGAAGGTTTAATCACGTCATCCTTTTTCATATCTGAAAGATCTTTTCAGTTTCTTCTCGTTTGGCATTATGTCGTATGGGAGTGCCGGTATCTACTTTGTAACTCACGACATTTGTTCCGCTTTTTGAACCTTTCGCGCATTGGAATACGTCTTGATTCCGGTGCAACAAATCTTTAACTTTTGTTTATTGGTCAAGATTCAAACCACTGCAGGATGTGGCGATCACTAATTTCGATTCATCGGGTACCTTGCTTGACGTTACCTGGATGCCGTTGACTTTTTCACCGTCCAAGAATGCCCATTAACATTCTTTACGCGGGTCGGTACCATGCTACCAGTTTGGACCAGCGTTTTCCAAACCATTATCCTCTTTCTGATCTTCTTTGGATCATTAATTGGTTTTACCAGGACGACTCTTCATGCTGGAACATCCCAATCTAAATCTGCATCAACCACCATTTTACAGGATTCGTGGAGAACGGTGTCTTGAGTTACTCTCATTTGTGCCGCGACTCCGTTTTGATCATGAAAAATAATTTCTTCTCCCTTTATCTTCAGAACCCTAAGCTTCAAGTCTACTTTACATTCATAAGTTTTTCTGTCCATTCGGAGGGTTCACTGCCAGTAAACGATATTTAAAGGTAGCGTTTCCAATGGTTGTTTAGGCTTCTATCTCTCCATAAACCTTTGATGGAGCTCCAGTTGTCGTCCGAAGTTTTCAGTTGGTTGGTAGAAATAGTTTCCGCAATAGTTTTCGTCGCCGCTGCATGCAACAGGGAAGCACGCAGTTTTTCATTTATTCGCCCATCGACATAAACACTATTGAAATCAGTTGCAGTTCGTGTTTCCATGGCCCAGACTGCACCATTAAGGATCGACAGTAGCCCCTTCTCATTAATCCGTTTCCGTTTTGTTGCAGAGGGACCCCAGAAGCCCGTTGTCGTGTCTTACACCGACTTCCGACATCGCCCATTTTACCACAATTCCGGCAGCGCAATTGTTTCTTTCTTTTCCTCAGTGTCTTTGTAATCTCTTCTAGTAAGTTTTCTACGGATGCTTTATTCTGTTCTGCAGTATTTGTAACCAATTCTCTTGCATTATTATGCTTCTTAGACATTTGTTTGATACCTTGTGTGCGTGAGCGCGTCAGTCAATGTTTGTGGCCTGGCCAACCTCACTGCTTGTTAAATTTGTCAATCGTTAATATCGCCAATAAAAATTCGTACAGTTGATACCCATAAAAAGGCATCTGGATCTGTTGGGTATAAAATGCGAACAAGACGCGCTATACCTGCCTCAAATTCTTGAAAATTTTCGCCCGACTTTTGTTCTCAACTCTGAAGCTGAACGCATTTCAAGGTGTTCAACAATCTGGTTGTAACTTTCTTGCTTGTTAAAAAGCATCACCATCTAAAGAAACAATTAAGCAATCGCCTTTTCAGTTTTTGAAAATCTATTCGCTCTAGCAGCCGCCTCAAACTGTTCGATAATTCGTCCAAGAAGACTTACCATGAAACGTTGAAGGCTGGACTTCATGACGTCGGCATCTGCCTTACACTTGCCGGCTTTCTTGAGCGTCCCGCTAAGCACATCTGTCACGCTACTAAAAGTGATCTTGATCGGAGCACTGAAGCTACCATCAATTAATTTTCTCGTCCTGATCTATCTTTACTTCATTAATTTCGCCTTTTATTTCTTCTCTGTCTTCATCAATTTCTGTTCTGACTTGGTTCATTCCTTCGTTGCTTTCTACTCTGACTTGACTCATTTTTTCGTCCAATGTTTTTGAATTTTTTCTTTTAGGTCATTTACCATATGTTGTTATTTATATTAATCATTGTTCGCGCCGATCACCAATTACGCCGGCCGTCTTGGCTCGCATTTTAGTTTTGAATTGAGATAGCGGCGGACAATTTGCCCGCGTGCGCGGTGCCGATATATAAAGCAGCGGCCTCCTCTCCTTGCTGGCGCTTCGTTCTTTCGTTTGCTCAGTTTTGAATTTGAATTGTGATGGTTTCGAAAGAGTGCGACTGGCTTTAAATTTTTCGTGGCCGAGAGCGTTTTGACCGAGAGTTTGCCGACGTGTTTGATTGGCGGCAGAAGTTTCCATTGCCGTTTTAAGGCTGATTTTGTGGCGGAATTCGATATTTTGCCGACCAGATTAACCTCTCCCCGGAGGTCGTTTTTTCCCCGATTGCATTTCGGGGGTTGAAATTTTGCCGGTGAGAAAACTCGGTCCGATTTTCTTTGTATCTGACCCGGCAAGAAATCAAGAAGGTACCTTGTTGCACCAGGAAAAACGTTTCCGATCGGCTCCGCCGTGAAGATTGGGGTAACTTGTCCTGTCTTTTCACCCAAACCCTTATTTCCTTTTCCCGGATCCCCCAAGATTACAGCACAGGGAATCGATTTATGCTGGAGAGCGCCGGTTCCAAAAAGGTGAGTGTTTTAGCTTTGGCTTTTGATTGAAGTTCCTTTGTTTAAATTTAAAATTGCGATATAGTCTACTTTTGGCCGCAAAAATCATGTTTGAGTTCAAATTTGATTTGAACTCGTTCAGCATGGCGCTCATCTCGGACAACGCGCCCGCAATTTGAAAATAAAAACATTTTGGATTTTCACCAGTTGTAATACGGTCTTATTAATATCTAAATCCCTTTCCTTCAGCTCCCGTTTGAGATCGGCAACTTTAATGTCAAGAAGCGGTACTTTTTTCGTAAAAACAAAAGTCACTATTCCAGAGCTGCATATCTTAGGACTGAGTTTACCATTCTAGTGCACATCTACTGTACCATGCTTGGTTTTAGATCATAAGTTTATCTATCTAGTTTGTTTCAAATATATTGAAGTTGATGTTATGGACGACTAAATTGTTTGTTGCTAAGAATTCTTATTAGGCCATACATGACAAAGTTCAACAGAAAAGGTGAAAAAATGTCTCTATGTGACATTCAGACAATCCGTTTGTAACAACGTCGTCTACCCCCAAACCTTTTAATAGATGAGGCCATAAAGTTGAAAAATGTATTGTCAAAGACCCCTTCTATCTCTAAAAAGGTACCTAAAAAATCATCTAACTCTTTTTTTCACTTTTCAAGTAAGGAGGCGCTGGGCCATTTGAATTGATAACCCTGTTCTATAGTCATACTGGTTTTGGTACAAAGCCTCTTTATTAAGGCCCGGTCCCTCATATACATGTTGAGTAGTTTCTCCGTTCCCTTCAGTATAAATGACATAAGACTTCATCAGTAGCTTTTTGGTTGAAGCTTTGGCATAAACATCACACTAATTAGTCTCCATATTTTCAGGAAGTGTTGAGAATCACGCTTGGTGTTAGAACTTAACAGGTTCTTCTAAATAGAAGGTCCGATGTAGAATGACTGGAAGGATCTCATTTGGTCCTGTTGGTTTAAATAGCTCGAATGTGTTCATATTCATTTGGCTTTAGATAGAGTTGCCGTTTTCCTGATATTTTGCCGGTCTATCCTTAACTGTATTCTATGTGCAATGACACTAAAATTTTACCAGTCAAGAAGTGGATTCTTTAATTTTTTAAAATTCTATGGCTTCTATTACTAATGCTGGTCTCCAACGTTGTTAGTTTTTTTAATAATTTAATGTTTAAAAACCCGTAAAATTAAACCTTTGAAGAAATAAAAATAATATCCAACAAGGAATACCAAAACTGTCCTCAATATTTATATATAGAATTAAGACACTTCAAAGATATGATAAGTAACCTCTCTAAAATAACAGAAGAGGAAACATAGTACACCAAGACTTCTCTCCAATGAAATTCACAACACGTGTCAAATAAAAGCGAAACGACTATACAGAATTGTCATGCGTCACTTCCATCACTCCATATCATCTATAGACACAATCAGAGCTGGATACTGTAGGTCACAAAGTTCGTAACGCCGTGAATGTTAAACATGAAGCAACACACGGACTTTTATTGTATTTTTCATAGACTTAGAACCTCAACAAAATAATAGAGATCTTCAAACAAGAATTTAAAATCACTGTCGAAGATCATTCGTTCATTCGTAAATCTCGCACCATTAATTTCCTCATTCCAAATAAATAAAATACAAACAACTAATGTCTAAGTAAATGCCAATCTATGGCACTTCATTGTTACTGCTGTGTACAGTCCGCCATGACATATAACGTCAACAGATAGTTTTTGGACTCTCAGTAGTAGTGTGAGTCTAAATGTGTTACGGAAAATGAGTGCCAATAGTCACAACTTCTTAGTAATGGACTTTTTAATCTTACATTTCGAACACGTGGGATAGCAAGGAGTAACTGCATAATAGAATAAAGTATGATTTTACCCCTGATCACCCTCCAGTTATAAATAGCATAAGCTCTACAATAATTCAAAAATTACTTCTACCCAAACTAATCGCGGAAAATACCGAATAGACTTCGGCTTAGACTTCCTTTTCGTCGGCTCTAGATTTTGACGTTTCTATGAAAAAATGTTCATAGCAGGAATGTATTATCCGGCGCCTGACAAACTTTACAGAGATCTTCAGCTTTCTTTTGCCCTTCGGTGCGATTAATTTTTTAAACTGGACAGGGTTGAGTCCGATATCGTCAAGGTTGAAGATTCTACTGAGGTTTTATTCACATTGTTTAGTTAAAGAAAGCGGAAAAACTTAATAAAACGCATAAAAATAGAAAGAGAGAAAGAAAACACGACAAATATAGAGTAGAGTACACTTTGGGAAAGCATGTAGGTTAGATCAACTAGGACCAAGCATAGAAAAGGAAATGAAAAAGAATAATAGAAAAGACGGTAGCACAGTACTAATTAACAACAAAGGAAGAACATTCAGCAAACGGTCACCTGATAACAAATGCGCCAAAAATAATATTGAGTATAATAAATACATGCAGAGGACGAAAAAAAACAAAGAGCGAAAGAAAAAGAAATGGGACGATGACCAAAGCAAAGAATATGGGTAATAAAATAAATAAACAGACTAATAAAAATAAACAATGAAACATTGGAAAGGAAATATGAATTAACACACGAAAGAGAGTACAAATACTCGGTATAAGTGAAACCAAAAAGATAGGATCGGAAAGATGAGAATAGCAGACAAACATGTTCTGTACTACTCAGAAGCAAAAGCCGATCAAATAGCAGTAGGAGTAGTAATAATAAGAAATAAAGTTCAATTCAATATAACCAGAATTTTAACCATTAAAATAAAATTAGAAGAAGGTTTAAACATAATACAGATCTATGTTCCAATAGAAGAAGATAAAATCAATGATTTATATACGCAATTACAAGAGATATTGGATAAAATTAATAATAATGGGGGATTGGAACTCAAGACTAGAGAACGATGGATTAAAAAAGTTGTAATTCTGACAGTAAACCTTACAAGAAATGTTGCGAAAGGAGAGAGGCTAAACTCATCACAGACTCCTTTGTTTACGCACAAAAATTAAAGAAATTTTCCAAATAAATGAAAATCATATTAGAAATAGAAATAGGGATGGCGCGTAGATTAGTAAAACCGAAAACAAAGACGAATAAGACAAAATTATGAAGGACAACAGGATTATACCAAAATACATATTTGAAAATTAAAAAAGCCGGAATTGAGAGAAAAATATCAACAAGAAACGAAGAAGCAAGCAAGATACTGGGATTTGAAAGAGCGATGGATTTTTCTTAAAAAGTAATAACTGATAATGCAGAAGAAATATGTGGGAGAACCACAATAAAGAGAGCAACAGAGGTGAGAAAAAAGAGAAAGCATGGAAGAAGTTTTTCCAATCAAAATCGATAAAGACAGAATAAATTATAACACAGTGTAAGATAGCGTTAAAAAGGAAATAAAAAAGCAAAGCAGAAACGTTGGAAAGCACTTGGAATAGAAATGAACAAAATTTTCGACAAAAAAATAAAAGGTTTTGGAATAGAATTAAAATCAATGAGAGGAAAGAAACAAAAGGCATAAAAAACAAAAACAATAAACTGACAACAAGTGAAATATTGTAAGGAACATTATAAAATAAATTCGAAAGAAATGAAGACGTACAGAAGATCATCATCACACAGCCATTGAAGTCCATTGCAGGACGTAGGCCTCCATTGAATTTTGCAGTTTTGCAATTCAAGGGGAATTTGGCAATTAAACGCCACGCTTGCCGGGCGGGTTGGCGAGTGGATAGGGTGCATGGAGGATAAGAGTATGTAGATTATGGGTAGGACTAAGGTTGGGACACGACTTTTCCCCGGTGTTAGGAGACGGAGAAGAGTCGAGGCTCGCGTGGGCAGGGTCGCCTCCCTGAAGTAGATCTATGCTCTATTGGGGTCATAGAGGAGTATCTACCCGCTACCCAGTACAGAAGATACAAAAGGGAAAAAGTAATGTAGAGGATGAAGAAAATGAGGAAATAGATGAAAAGATAAAAATAAATAAATTGGAGGGAACCTCATAGAAAAATAGACTGAGAAAACCATGTGATAGTAATGACATAAATCTGAAAATGGATGGGAGAAGAGAGAAAGGATTGGATATTAGAAATGTGTAGAGAGCTTGAAAAACAAAATAAACACCAAAGAATTGGGAAGACAATTGAATTACCCCAATACACAAAAAAGGAGAAGAAACGGTATGTAAAAATTAAAGAGCGATCTGTCTAGCTTCAGTGGTTTTTAAAGTTTATACGAGGATAATTAAATCAAGAATAAGAAAATGGTAGAAAGCAAATTAGAAGAAGAATGGACAGCATACAGAAAGGGAAGACAAACATCATATAATTTATTCACAAAAAAAGAATAAAAGAGGAGAAGACATATATTATTTTTATTGGCATCGGAGCAGATTTCAGCACAGTAAACTAAAATATGCAATAATAAAAAAGCTATAAATAAAAAACAAAACAATTAAAGTAGTTAAAAGTTTGTATGAGAAGATAAGAGAAAGGGTGCAACTAAATGGAGAACGATCTGCAAACTTTGAAATGGTGAAGAGGATAAATAAGAATAACTAGCCAAGCAGAACTAATAAAGTAACTGCTTTTGAACACCTTGATATCACGATTACACAAGACGGATAAAATAAATCTAGAAATAGTAAATAGAACAAAGAAAGCGACAAAATTTATTACGCGCTACACAAAACAGTTTACGGAAAGAATGAGATAGAGTATAAGATGAAACTATAGATCTACAACACCATAGCCATACCAACGATAACACGCATATGAGTCATGAGTAGCACAAAAGAAACACAAGATTATGATAATGACAACTAAAATAAAACAACTTAGAAGAATAGTGACTAAAACGCAATGGGACAGAGTACGAAATGGAAAAATCTAGGGCTCTTTGAAACAGGAACAAATACATAAAGTAAACAGAAGGCTTAACTGGTTTGGACACGTAGCTAGAATTAAGCTGAGGAGACTAGTAAAAAGACAATGAAAGCAAAAAGAAGATATAAGAGAAGGAAGAGAAGATCCAGGAAGACATGCTTGAAACAAACAGAAGAGATACGAAAAACAAATGGAATGTCTATGAAGAAAATGGCAAGGTTTTGCTTTAAAACTTAAAATTCTTGTTTTGGATGAAGACTCACGAGTTCTGATCAACAATGGAGCTGAAGTTTCAAGAATAACCTTAAGCATTTCCATTCGGCTAATTTTGTGAGTTGGAATGCCACTCTCTTTGTGTCCTTTTTAATGGGCCTAAAAATGTATTCTTCATTTGCATAAATGAAATCTTTTAAATGTGATCATTTTCTTCGTATCGTCTTGAACTGAAAGATTATATTTCAGATTTGAAGTTGTCCCTTATGATCGATCTGAGTATATCACACACTTTTGAAGGCTTCATTATTCTGTTCTTCGTTGCATTTTCCTCTTTTCCCACATTTTCTGCAACTTGGTTACTCAACGGACTATTTATTAACATTTTATGTATTTTATACGCATTGACAGTTGCAAAAACAACGGATTATTTGGCTATTTAGCTTATCTGATTCTTCTAAGCAGTACACTGTTTTGTGTGTTTTTTATTCCAGTGTTACATAGTTATTTGA
The DNA here is from genome assembly GCA_036346155.1 of Sinelater perroti. Taxonomy (NCBI): domain Eukaryota; kingdom Metazoa; phylum Arthropoda; class Insecta; order Coleoptera; family Elateridae; genus Sinelater; species Sinelater perroti. The sequence goes on along the minus strand of JARFIY010000332.1, from coordinate 2,138,051 downwards.
CTGCCCATAGTCAAATTTCGTACTGCTTTTGGCTTATTAATGATTCCTCTTTATATTTTCTTATTGAGTACTCTAAAATATTAGAGAAATCATAACTTTGCGAAAATAGAGAAAGTGACGATGCTGCCAGCCAAACCAAGAGAACATCTTCCTGATTAGAAACACCAACATAGATAAAATGAGAAACACATTTTTTGTTCGTCTTTGGCATTTTGTTTTGAGTGCATTCAATTGTCTTTCAAATGCTACTCTATATACAGTCTATATCTTTCTAATCTTTCCAATATAATAATTATAATAATAATATAATGTTTTTTAAGCTGAACTGCTCCGTGTGGAGCTCGGTCTACATACGTTCACCCTCTGCCCGCTCGTCGCGACGTTGGGCGAGGTGGTAGGCACCGCGCCTTAGACGACCGCTTTGTTATCCCTAATTCGAAATGAATGCAGCTGCTCAATTATTTTCAGTAACTGAGTAGGCCACCCACCAGAAGTCAGAGAGCTGCGGGAGTGAACCCGGGTCCGTCCTCACTACAGTCATGTACCTCAACCTTGCGGCCATGTTGGCGCTAATCTTTCCCATATATCCTCATGTTTTATTTTTGAATTACAAATAACCTTATACTTATTAGACAATTTACAAATAATGAAGTGCAATAAAGAACTGAGATCAATATCTACAGTGATTCGCAGATTATCAAGAAAACGTTTGTGTAGGTGAAGGAACTATTTTTTGTTCAACGAAAAGTTTCCTGCAAAATAATGACCAAATGTAGCATTACTTGCGAGAAATCTAAGATGTTCATGTTATGCAGAAAGAAGAGTAGAGTTGGTTATAGAGTAGAATTAATGTTACTCGTTATGTGTAAAACTAAAAAAAATATTTTTAGATAACAGCAATAAAAAATAAAAATCAAGTTTTCTTAAAAAAAAGTAGACTGATTATACTGCGTTCCAATTTTGTCATCAGTTTAGCATGAGCAATATGATGAAGGAATAACGTATAGACTTGAAGTAGTAAAGGTAGTAAAAAGATATTTGTTTATAGATAATCAAACTGGAGAATTTCGAACAAAAAATGGAGGTACTTAAACAAAAAAGAAGACTCGGGCAACAAGAAATTTACATAGATTGTGACCTAACCCAAGAACAACAGAAAGTGGGGTACAGGAAAATAGAAATTAACAATACTACATACGAATGGTCCGAAAAAGAAGGAGGGAGCCTGATAAAGAAAGAAGTTCGGGCTCCAAAAAACTAGTAAGGACCAAAGCTGAAGGAAAAACGGTAACGGAACGGGCTAAGAATATGGATACGAAATGGATCTACAACACACGACCAAAGCAAAGGAACAGGGAATGGAAATTAGGTACATGGAATGTTAGAGGAATTTACGGTAAGGAACTAAAATTGATCGAAGAATTTAATAAAGCACAACTGTCACTGTTAGCACTGGCAGAAACAAAAAATAAAGAAAAATGATATGTTGAAATGGAAGGGGCTGTGCAATGTATTACAGTGGTGTAGAAGAACATGATTGGGCAAGAGCAGGGGTAGCATGCATCATTAAAAAGAAATGGATACAGACTGCGAATACATTTTAAAAATACTGCTGCGACTAGATATAATTATCGAGGAAAAATCATAATAGCGTATGCCCCAAACGAAAACGACCACAAACAAATTAAGGAACACTTCTGGGATATGGTATAAGTACAAATAAATAATAAAAGAGGCAAAGTAATAGTGGTGGGAGATTTAAACGAACGAGTCGATAACAACACTGAGGAATCAGAAAACGTAGTATGTAAATTCGGGAAAGACAAACTGAACGCAAACGGACAAAGAATCGTAAATTTCTGTATCCTTAATAAACTAATGGTAGCGAACACGTGGTTCTAGCACAAAGACGTGCACAAGTTCACACGAGAAGTTAAGAGTAGAGGTGAAAAATCAATCATTGATCTGGTGATGGTAGAAAAAGAGAACAAGAAGACAATAACTGATGTAAGAGGTGCAGAAATTGGTTCCGACCATTTCCTGGTAGAAACCAAAGTGAAACTAGGACAAGAAAAACCAAGCAAAGAGGTAAATAAAAGAGAAACAAGATATGAAACCATTGGGAGTTACAAACTGCAGCTAGAAGAAGCCAGGAGAAAATACATACGAGCGATAACAAAAAAATACTAAGAGTACAAGATTCACTGATCTCAGAAAACGTGGAAGAATTATGGACCGCTTTCAAAGGAATAATAATTAATTCAGCCAGACAGAACTGCGGGGGGTCCAAATTCACTAATAAAAGAAAAGCAACAGCCTGGTGGAACGACGATATCAAGAGAGAAGTCAAGATGAAGAAACAACTCTGGCGAAACTATCTGAGCTTAAAACACCCCGAAAGTTATCGACTCTATAAAGACCAAAGAGACAAGGTTAAAACGATGGTTAAGCAAGCAAAAGCCAAAGCGTGGGAAAACTTCGGTAATAAAATGGAAGAAGATCGCGCAGGAAATGCCAAAATGCTCTACCGAGTCCTCAAAGGGTTACGGAACACAAAGAAAAACTCAATTAGAGGGATAAAAAACAAGAACGGAAAATTGTTAATAGCAGAAAAAGAGGTAAAGGAAAGATGGCAAGAATATTTCACCGAGCTCCTGGAAGCACAAGTTTCCCAAGTCGCGAGGCCACACGAAGAAGGCAGGGGTCAACAAGAAAATGAGGAATCAGAGCACCAAGGAACAGGAGACATACAGACAACAGAAATAGAAGAGGCAGTACAAAAACTCACGATCGGAAAAGCAGCAGGCAAATACGGTATACAGCCGGAAATGATAAAACACATGTGCAAAAAGGGCTTTACACTGCTACATAAAGTAATCAACGCAATATAAAAAACAAAGACAGTGCCCAAAGACTGGAAACTGGCCGTCATTGTCCCAATATATAAAAAAGGTGACTGTTCCAATTGCGATAACTACCGGGGAATATCCCTACTGAACGTAGTCGGAAAAATATATGATCGGATACTCGAGAAGCGACTCATAACAAACATAGAAAACACAATAGGTGACAACCAGGCAGGATTCAGACCCGGACGAGGTACGCAAGATTGGACCTTCAGCCTGAGACAAATCCAGGAAAAAATATTGCAACATAATAGAAAAGTATACGTTTGCTCAATAGACTGGCATAGGCGTAGAGGGAGAGGAAATATGGAAAACGCCCAGAAAACGCGGAACTGACCCCAACCTTTTAGAGGCGATAAAAGCTATTTACGATGAAACAAGGAATTTAATGCGAGTAAGTGGAATACATACAGAGGAATTCGTAACCGACAGAGGAGTTAGACACGAAGGTATACTCAGCCCACTGCTGTTTATTGTTATAATGGACATATTGTTATAATTTCCAAACAAGTGGATGATAAAGTGAAAGGAGCGACAGTGGGAGTGAGAAACCTAAAGCAGTAAAAGTCAAGGAATTAATGTACGCAGACGACTTAATATTGTTCGCAAATAATAAAACTTGCCTTCAGGAAAGCATCATAGCTTGGAAAGACAACTGAAAAATTTAAAATAGCAATTAATATCAGCAAAACGAAAGTAATTGTGATAGCGAAAAATCAGAGGAGACAGAGATACAGATTGAAAATAAAAGACTAAAACAAACTGTTCTCACAATCCCCAATTACTTCTATTTTTAATTTTTAAATTAGGGCCGGTCGTATTTCGTTCCCTCCTGTATATATATTTAGTTTTGTTCGGCGGAGAATTTGCACGATCACGCGAAGCGCTGATATATAGGCCGCGGTTTGGGCTGCGGGCCGCGTTCGCTGGCTTCGCCTTTTGCTATATTCGCGTTGCCCTTTGCCTTTGCTTTCGGCCCGCTTGGCTTCGTTTTTGAATTTAGTTTTGTGACGGTTTAGAAAGCGGGCGACCGGCTTTAAATTTTCTGTAAGTCGAGAGCGTTTTTGACCGATAGTTCACTCGCGTGTTTAATTGGTGGCAGAAGATTTCATTTCCGCGAGGCCGTTTTTGTTGAAAGCTAGTTTTGTGGCGAAATTCGATATTTTCCCGACCAGATTAACCTCTTCCCGGAGGTCCTTTTGTTTCCGATTGCATTTTGAGGTTGAAATTTTTGCCGGTAAATCTCGGTCTATTTTTCTTTGCTCTGACTCGGCAAGAAACGAAGAAGGAACCTTTGCACCAGGAAAGACGCTACCAAATGGCTCCGCTGTGAAGATTGGGGTAACTTGTCCTATCTTTTTACCCACACCCTTATTTCCTCTTCTTGGATCCCCCAGTTGCCACAAGTTAGTGTATTTAGCTTTAGCTTTTCTTTGCATTTCCTTTGTTTAAATTTAAAATTACTATACAGTCCACTTTTCGGCGGCAACACAAACAAAAAAGCTAAAATACTTGGGAGCAATGATAGAAGAACAAGGAAGTTTGCAAGGCGAAGTGAATAATAGAATAAGTGCGGCAACTAGACTTATTGGAGCTCTAACCCGTCCGTTTATATTAAAGAAGGAAATATCAAAGAAAACTAAAATTAATTCACGGTTGTGAATCCTGGGTTCTAACTAACCGACAAACGAGCAAGATTCAAGTCTGAAAATGCAATTTCTAAGGAAAGTGGCTGGAGTCAAGAGATTAGACAAAATACGAAGCGACGAGATAAGAAACAGCTTAGAGGTAGAACAGACACAAACAAAAATCGAAAAACAGTAACTTAGATGATTCGGACACCTTGTAAGAATGGCAACAGATAGGAAAGTAAAGGATCGGATAAAAAGCGAACAAGAGGGAGACTTACGAAAACAAGGAACGGAGTGGTAGCAGAAATAGTGCAGAAAAAATTAAGATACTGGAGACACGCCCTGGAATCAGCAAAAGAGAGGAAGAGTTGGAAGATGTTCTGCAAGTAAAAGCCACCAAACCCTCGACACCCGCCAAGTAAAAGAAGGAACCGATGAAGTAAGTAAGAAGTAAATTTATAGATAAAATAAAGCAACAAATTAGTAACTACACAGTTTTCATCCCATAAATAAAACCAACTCAATGTTGACTTGAATCCAAATAATTTGAGCATTTCAGAGACATACATAAAAAAGTAAAATTACATTCTGAGCAGGAAATGCATAATAATTAATAAGTTTCATCTGCATGGTGATGAAGCAACAAGCTGCTGTTCAAGAATTTAGTTCAAGAAATATAGTGCATCGGTGTTTCTAAAAAGACAAAACAATTGCTTGAAGTTTATACAAAACCTTAAGCACACTGTGTTGTGTCATCTTTGAAAGTAACTGGTCATTTTGTATCTTAGGTTTTGTTTTTCTTTTTTATTGAAATCCACATTCAAATATTAAATGGTTTTAATATTCATTTTAGTGGCCATTAAACATCTAGAAAACAAAGTGTCAGCAAACGCCACCCCTTATAAAAAAGTCACGACAAATATTTTTTAGGTATTACAAAATTCAAGTCTGAAGAGAATAACGTTATGTTCATTGAATGAATAAATATGGGCACCTATATTTAAAGTGTATCTCAAAGATCAGTTAGTTCTTGGAAAATAGAGGTTAGTATCATTGGCGGTGGAAACACAGCACTGAAATTAGAAGCAGAATAAAAATGAAAAACCCATCTGCTGCAGAGACCTAAACCTACAACTATACAAGCGCATTGTACGATGTTATGTACTGTCTATTCTCTTGTACCCAGTAGAAGCGTGGACGCTCACCCAAGAAACCACTAAAGGATAGAAACATTTGAAATGTGAATTTACAAGAGAATACTGAGAATATCTTAGCGAGACTATCCTACAAAGAATGGGGAAAGAAAATAATTAACATGATCAAAAGAAGAAAAATAGAATACTTAGGACATGTGATGCGTAATGAAAAGTATCAAATATACAGCCTGGCTCAAAAATCTACGAGTATGGTTTGGGGGAAGCACAAGATCCCTATTCCGAGCAGCAATATCGAAAGTTGAGACAGCCTTGATGGTCGCAAATCTTCGTTAGGAGATGCACTATAAAAGAAGAAGAAAGTACAACAGATGAGGGGGGCTTCAGTCGATTTACAAATATAATTATCATCAGTGCAAAAACCTTAAGCATAGTTTATGAAGAAGTTTGTTTCATGAGAATATTATTCCGTTAACAAGTAGTCTGTAGTAAACATGTATATTTTTGGAAAGAGGACAGAGGGACGACAGTGAGGGTAAAATCCCAGCGGCAGTGAGGGTCAAGGAAAGCAGCAGGAAGGGTTAGAATCTGGAACCAAAGCTACTCTGCGCGACTGCTTTCAATAAATAGTTGAAAAAAATCGTACCTTTCTTTCTGTCTGTTGTGTGAGCAGGAGTTGTTCTCCAATTATACTTTTGATGTGATCACATTTTAAAGCTAATTCAATGATAAGTAAGAAAAAAGATAAGTTTTTACATGTATAAACTTTAACTCCGATAACTTTTGCTCCTGTCGCTCATTACTACTAAGATATCTGCCGAACTCTTAGCCTACTGTCCCCTTCAAAACGCCATAGGTTAGATGAGACTTTGCAATTAATCCAAAGTGTCAGTTTACTTATAAGACTGAAGAAAGAGTATTCATTAAGGCTGCTATTTACGAGAGGAGCTAAAGTAGTAGTGGAGCGCTAACTGCCTTCAAAGCCAATTTAACAAACACACTATCTTGTCTATCTCTACAACAGAGGTAAAAAATACTATAATAAAATTTGTTCTATAATTACATTATCTATTTTACCATGTTATAATAGGCTCATTGGAAAGGTTGAAAAGATAGGAAGTATTGGATGACAATTTGTCAAGAACGGATAGACCAGTCATTGTGACCACCCCGAGACCACAAATAAGCTCGGGAGCTTTATGAACAAAAACCCACAACTTAGATCTCTAAAACGCAGCTCAACTCGCTGCATACATCATTCTCACCAAGAAACTAAATTTATTTCCATATAAGATTAAATTGCAAACCGAGGTCAATATTGGCAGAAGATTCACTCTTGCAAAAGTGATCGTGGAGATGGTTCGGACCAAAAAGTTGGACATAAAGCACGTCCATTTCACGGATGAGGCCTATTTTCAACTAGGAGGCTATGTCAACAAATAAAATTACCTACGTAGGTGTACCGAAAACCCACATTTAATCACAGTTCGATTGCACCCAGAAAAATGTAGTGTATGGGGTGAAATTTTCCATTAATATCGGCCCACTATTTCTCCCAAAATATGTGAAAGAGGAAGTTTATCGCACAGATCTCAACAAATTCATTCCACTCGTGAGAAACGAAAGACAAATCAAGCAATGCTGGTTTCAGCAAGATGGAGCCTCGGAGCATCTTTGACATCCTCACAGAAGTCTTTGGAAGGAGGATAAGTCTAGGCGCCTTCCAGAAGCTAGAAGGTGGCATCGAGTGGCCTCCAAATTCCCCTGATTTAAATCCATGTGATTTCTTCTTATGGGGTTATCTTAAGGATAGGGTTTATCGGAACAAATCCCAGTCCATCGACGAACTCAAAAATCGTATCACAGAAGAGGTTCTGACCATTTATGCGGACATCACCAAAGCCGCAATTGAGAGTTACGGGAAGAGGGTGAAATGGCTATCTATGGTGAAGGCAAACATTTTGAAAGCAATCCACCAAACTCCAGGGAATTGGAATCTTGCGTAGTTTTTTTATAATAATTTTTTTATCTTACTAACATGCTGTAGTAGAATCGATATGAAGATAAAGTAGGGAAACGAATCTCGTTGTGCTGTCTTTTTTCTATGATTAGCCTTTGTTATCTTCTGACTAAAATTTCCGTTATGTTTTCCCAATTTTCACTTGTTTAGCCCCATTTACCTTTTAATATCATTACTTTATCTCATTTTGTTGTTTCTTATGGCCTCAATTTGATCAAATTCCCACTTTATTTGTCCACATTTCTGTCCACTCCTAAATTAATATTTTCATTTTTTATTCCTTGTCTTAATAATCTATTTTTCAGTTCTTCTACTAGGTGCAATAATCTGTTTCTTCGGTGAATAGTTTTAAAAGCATTTTCTAGAAAGTTACAGTACCAACACTTTGTATGTTAAATCTAACAAAACTTGTCCTCTGAAAATCGAGAGGTATCTACCAAGCATTATTTTTAAATTTAAACAATTGTACCAACAAACAAGTGATGCTATTCATTAACTAACAAATCTGAACTATTTCAGCCTTCTTAATGTTCTTATGAAGAATTTGACCTTTTTCATGGTTACGCACACTACATTATTTTAGAATTTATATTTTTATATAATATAATAAAATAAAATAATATAAAAAAAACTAGTGACGGCGATAAAAGAAATAAAAAATGGGAAGGCACCTGGCAATGACAGAATCACAACAGAAATGATTAAGAACATAGGAGAAAATGGACTACAAATACTACTGAAAACAATTAAGTCTGGCAAGAAAAGAAAATTCCTAGAGAATGGGAAATCGGATTAATTTTAGCAATACACAAAAAAGGAAATGCAATGGAATGCCAAAATTACAGAGATATAACCCTAGTGAGTACCCCTATGAAGATACTTGAAACAATTATAGAAGTGAGGCTAAGGAAAGAAGTAGAATCCAAGTTATTACAAGTACAAAGTGGGTTTAGGAAGGGGAAAAGTATACAGGACCATGTATTCACAATTAAAGAGATCAGAAACAGAACTTTGGCAAGATCAAAAACAATTTACCTAGCATTTACGGATATGGAGAAAGCATTTGACCGAGTGCCAAGAGCTACAATATGGGAGTGCTTAAGAGAGAAAAACATAAATGAGAAATTAATAAGGATCATAAAATTCATGTACAAAGAGACAAGAAATAAAATAATAAGCAAGAATGCAGAGTCGGAAATTTTTCACACAAATGAAGGAGTTAAACAAGGTGGATGTCTCAGCCCACTACTTTTCATTGTCGTCATGGACCATTTAATACGAATTGCGAATGGTTGTGGGATACAGAAAGATGGAGAAGGTTGTTATATCCGAATGTGCATTTGCAGACGATGTAGCGTTAATAGCGGGAAATGAGAAGGACCTTAAGGAAAATTTGCAGGTGTGGAACGAAGTATTGAGTCAAAACTAAATAATGGTAGTAACAAATGAAAAGAAAAACGTAAAGATCCAAATAGATGAAGAAAAGATAGAACAAGTAAGCAACTTCCAATACCTGGAAGTAACTATAGAAGAAACAGGACAACAAAGTATAGAAGTGAATAGTCAGCCAACAAAGTGTATCATGCACTGAGTAAAGGCCCTATCAATAAAAAAGAAATATTAAGAGAAACGAAGATGAAAGTGTACAAGGCAGTATTCAGACCAATTCTTACCTTTCGGATGCAAATCATGGGTGCTAGTTGACCAAGGTAGAAATAAGGTAAGGGCAGTTGAGATGAAATATCTGAGAAGAGTAAAAGGTATAACCAAGCTTGATAGAATTAGAAATGAAGCAATTAGAGAAGAACTACAGATTGAACCTGTAGAAGACTTTATTGAAAAAAGACAACTGGGATGGTGGGGACACCTACAAAGGATGGGGGAAAAAGCGCAGACACGGACGATCTGGGAATCCAAAGCAATAGGTACAAGAAAGAGAAGAAGACCAAAACAAACTTGGAATCATGCAATTGAAAAAGTACTGAAGAAGAAGGTAAAATCGTGGACAGAGGCCAAAAGGTTAGCAGCAGATAGAAACAAGTGGAAAAAATTTATATCAAACCAAAGGAATTATTGTGTTTATGTCACAGCAATGTTTAGTGAAATATAAGACTGTGAAATGCTATTGTGAAAAAATTTAAGTGTAACCTTACACCCTTATGGGTAGATAGGTTTTGATTTTATATATATATATATATATATATATATATATATATATATATATATATATATATATGTTGTAATCACATCCTCTAACTGTACAGCTACTGCACTTTGTGTTAGAAATAGCCTGCATTTTACTTTTAGTCATAGGCACTACTACCGTTAGTCTCTTCCCAATGGCCACCTGATGTGCCTTCATGTTTTTGACTTGTAGTTTATTTGCCTGTAGCCGCTTTCATTGTCTTCACCTTAATGGCAGTCTATCAATAAATTTTATAAGTGTCTCCGAATGCCAGTCCTTCCACCGATGACATATTTTGTGGTCATAGAAATGCAACGTTCTAGAGTGCTCAAAAGCAAATTAATTATCAGTTGCAATTACAAACGTAATGTCATAGACCGCATGAACCTATAAAACCATATAACGTCCCCATGACATCCAGAGGCAAACAAAATAAATCAGTTGATACAACAGCTGATCAAAATAAAAGAAGCGAAATTTTGTGAAAGCGTTCCACGTTTCTGCATGTTCAATATGGGATTCCCTTGTAATCCAATTTTGTAGCTGTTTATTTTCCTAAGCTAAACTTGGACTCGTTTAATTCAGCTCATTAAGTTATGGCAGACATCGGTTTCAATTTTGAAATATATTAGCAGAAGCAGCGCAGTTCAAAATATACTTTTTTAGCAAAACCTTCCAAACGACACTTCAATTGGTTAAAAATTCCTGAGCAGAGGAAGAAGTATAGTGCAATCACTTCTTATCTGTAAATTTTGTGTTTGAGACTATCACAGAGGAAGTTTGTAGGTAGACTAACAAATAAACCAGGAATTTTATTTGTTTGTTAAAGTAGGTTGACGAAAGATTTTTCACTATGTAGACTTCTTTTTCGTTTTGTGCCTTACCATTTTCTGTAACTGTTTTGGTCCCTTGCCATTCTCCTAACTTCACTGACATTTTCTCCTTCTTCCTAACCAACCCTTTAATGTTATCGTTTCATTGGATTCAGCATCTCCCTCTTCTATCATTTCGTGTATTATTTTGGAGTGTCTATCAGGCTCCATGCGGATAAGGCGCCCATACAATTTTAGTCGTTTTTCTCTATTGCGTTTGTCACTAGTTGTTGCTTTAGATAGTCTATTACACTGTTGTTCTTCATTCCATTTCTCTTTGTTTTTCCCAGTAATTTTCTCAAATACTTCATTTCAGATCCTGTTATTTTTGGTGTATGTCTATCAAACATCATCCACATTTCCGATTCACAGAATAGTGTGGGGATGGTGTATAGTTTTCTGATATGTAGTATTTTGTGTTTATTGATTTTTATTACATTTTCCTCCAGGTTGTGTTTACATGTTTAAATCATGCTGTAGTTGATCAATATTTTCTGCCATTATGACTGCTACAAAAATTAGATCTTTAGTATTTATAGGATTTAGATTGCAAAATCCTAACTGCCTGGCTTTTTACATTTTTAATTATGTTGTTCATGTACGCCACGAATAGCAATGGACCAAGCCTGTCTCCTTGTTTTTTCTCTTATGCAATCTAAAATCTTATGACTTTTGTTTATTTAGCCTCACTACTCCTATAATATTTTTGTTCAGGCTTTTAATTATCCGTAGTAGTTTATGGTTTGTTTGCAATTCCTCTAATTCCCTCCATATTTGATGTTTTGGTACATTAACAAATCCTGCTTTAAGGTATCTTTCTATCATTTTCTCTACTAGTATTCTAATCATAGTTATGTAATCTTGTGCTTGTTTTCCTGATACTCCGGTTTGCCTTTTATTTCGTTTCGTATTTTTTTCTCTATAATTTTATACATTTTTAGTATTACAAGTGATAGGCTTATTGACTGGTAGTTTTCACAATTAGTTGTTTCTCCTTATTATATTTCTCGCCCAGTTTTTCGGTGTTTTTTCGCTCTCCCATGCTTGTTGGAAGATTGTTTTCAACCATCTATGTATCTCCTCGCTTAGGTAGTTCTAAGGCTATTTCATCTCTTCGTGGGGCTTTTCCAGTTCATGTCATTGTTACAGTCATTCTTAATTCTTTTTCCGTTATCCCACTTTCCTCTTCTTCGTTTCCACGTTCTATTTCCTGTTCTTTCTTCTTCTTTAAATTTGTTTCCATAGTGATTGCTCCAGGCTTCTAGAACCCTTTCTGTTGTTGTTTCAAGCCTTCCTTGTAGGCCTAGGATATTACGTATCGCATTTTTTCTGTTGCCCTTTACTCTTTTACTTATAGTCCAAAACTCTTTCTGGTTTTCTGTGTGGACCTTCTCTATTTTTTCCAACCTCTTGCTTCGTTCTCTTCGCTTGTTTCACGGTTTTGTACTTTTGTATGTAGTTTGTTTTGTCTGCTCCATGCTTTTTTCTCTTTGATTTTGTTTTCACCATTTTCTTTTCACCAACTCGCTGTTTTCTTGTGGCATTTTCTCAGGGCATTTAGAGTATGGCTTCCTTAAAGTTATTCCATCGATCATTAGGGTTCCGGGGGGTTTCTATTTGGTTCTCTTCCGCTTCTTTGCGTAGGATTATTCTATTATATAGAGGCTCTTACTGGGTGCTATCACCCAGGCTAGCTGAATCCAGTTTTTTTTAAAGAGGTTGTTACTCCACTATCTCTGCTCCTTTCTCATCCGGGCTTAGGAAGGCGGCATATCATCTCCTATTACGAACTAGAAACGAGGAAATGGGGCGATACTTGTAGCCTATGATAAAACATTTGGACATACAAAGATTAAAATGAAAGAGATCAAAATCAAGTGTTATTAACCTAAGACACAAGTAGGAGGAAATATATGGCAGCTACAGACGTCACCAAGTCTATAAAATAATTTAATCAAAGGCGAGTTTGCAATAGTAAGAGGCATTAAGAAAGACTGAAAAAGGGTTGAGTTTATTTTTACAACAATAATTTAGTAATGTAGACGTTACTATACAAGCCCCAACCGCAACCCAAAATGTCTATATGACCTTTTTTTTGACTGTTTGGGCAGTGACGATAGCAGACTTCCTACTTAGCAAAATTCAAAATGTAGACAACAGAATAAATAGCTCCGGTGATGACAACCAGGAAAACAGAAAGACACGTCTCCTTGCAGTTTACTTTATTAAGTGAATACACATTGCAAATAAATGGACGGAAAAGAACCAAACAGCTAGGTTGCGAACGGAACATGAACCGGCAAATAACACAGAGAGGTTAAGCACATGAAATCGCTAGCGCGACCGTTGCCGTTGACCGGTAATTCAGGGCGCGCGGGCACGGCCCGCATTGCGCCTATTATTGCCATCGCAGTGTTACACATATTACACAACGTAAAGTTAAATACTGTTACATTACTAACATAAAGTAATCAAACTCCTCAGTTGTTCGGTGCGCAAAGGATACAAGCGCGCATGCAGCTATCACAAGGAAAACGCAGTTGCAAACCCTGCTAGTCTGCCTCTTCGATGTTTACTCCGGAATGTTATATCTGACTACACAAATTAAATAAGTCCAATTACGCTACTCGCTACCGACCTTCATAAATAGATAAAAGCAACAGAATTGCACGTTACAGAGGATCCAACACATAATAATATACAAGTCCCACTAGAAATCACACAAGTAATACGGTACATACAGGGTGGCGGCTCCTTACTTCGTAACAATAACATCAATATACTTCATTATTCGGCTAAAATATAGTGTAAGCATAATAAAAGCGGTGACGCATGACAATTTTTTTTAACGCAATTTCCTTTAACATCGTGCTTTCAGCTATTTTAAATAAACAAAAAAATCCCAAACACCCTGTACATAAAATTGCAAAATATATAAATCATCATGTATATCCCTACGCCTACTAGAATATCAACCACTTCTGTAACAAAATCGCGCCTGCCGATCGCGAACAAGATTAGGGCACCCTTCAAATTAGTAGAAAAGTTAGACAAATTAGTCGATGAAAAATCGCCGTAAGCCCTTCGCGCGCGGCGCGGCGCTCATAAAAAAATCATCCTAGATCTTAATTTACCTACTAAACGATTCCACTGCCTAACAACAACATTAAAAAAGTTACGCCACTTATCACTAGGTTCTCCGCCGCCTTACAGCCGATTGAACTTTGCCCTACGTGCATCTCCTAAGGGTGGGTAGGTTTTACGTCCGGGGGGACGAACAACGAAAATGCAGGTATAAAAAATAAATAATCGAAGTCGCGGGTGGGGGATTGGCGTGGCGGCGCCGCGTTGCCCGAGCACCAACCCTCCGCCGCCGGGAGGGAGCGCCCGGCGGCCATCACATGGAGAGGAAACCAGGCTGCAGCCGGCCGCCACGGGTCGGCCGTGGCGTCAGACCTGCTGCGCGTACTGGAGGGCCTCGGAGGAGGCGCGCGTCGCGGCGGCGTTCATGTTGGAGTCGAGCTTCGCGTCCTTGCCGCCCAGCGGGTCGCCGAAGCTCAGCTCGGCGGGGTCGGACTGGGGGCTGGGGGACTCGGCCAAGTGCAGCCGCAGGGAGGGGTCATCCAGGCGTATCCGGGCGTCGTCGTCGGTGCTGTCGATGGATGGCGAGCGCTGCGACTGCAGCAGCGAATTGCCGCTGCCTATCCATCTCGCTTTGAAGGATTCCAGTCTCATAACCTGCAAATTGTGCAATTTACTCTGTAACGTCCGTTATAACAATACTTCGTTCTATCACTAAGCATCCAAAAACAAAACCAAAAAACTTTATAAATACCTTAACAATAGAAGCTACAAATTAAGCTCAACCGTTTCAACTACGCTTTGCTAACATGCAGAAAACATTGTGACTCTTTACTTGTGTTCCAAAATGGAGTAATATAGAGATCAGGAGTTAAAAACAAAAATAAAAAATAAACCAGCAAGACATACTTCCTCCATCACTTGGTGTTTTAGTTTCTTCATTTCGCTCTCTTTCTTGTATTCATATCATAAATGATCTTACACTTTATATTGTTTCTCTAATAATTTTTGTTGGGGAATTGGTGTGAGGCAACCCATCATCCAATTGTTCCATTATGGCCTACACATCTAGACATCAAAATCCTAAACACCCCCAATAGTATGTAAAGTCAAAAAACTAACTTTGGAAACCCAAAATTGGCATAAGCTCAAAATCATCTTGAAGCTTCCATAAAGTGTTAGTCAGCCAAATTGGGACGCCCCAAAAAAATTAAGATTAGAGGTTGCACACTAGAAGGCATCCTGTCACCATAGTCTACTTCATCCTTTTGTGCATCGACCTATAATGGATAGATTTATAGAGATCGAGAGCTTTGCGCACATATGAGGGCGACCCTGTCTACTTCATAAATGTGAAGGTCATGGCAATGGTATATGGCTGTAAACCGCTTTGACTAAAGAATCAAACTATGAAACGCCAAAAACGGTCCTTAGGAACACATTTTGAGCCATCCGTGGTCGCCTTAACATCGTCATGAGCTTCATTGTAACAGTAAACAAACGGATAGTCAATTCTGAGCATACAGTCTAGATGTTAAAGGCTTATCAATTGTTACTTAATGCTGTTTTCTTCATGTAGTCGAAAATATTCTGGAATGCATCAGATTATCATGTCAACAAAATTTCTCTCTATTAAACAATTAGACTGATGTATTTTTCTCAAGATTGATGTTTTAATTTCATCCAACTTGACAGAACAAGTATGTCATTTGAAAATTGAGATGTTGCTGTAGAGAACGTCGCCGATGTGCCTCAAGGTGGATTTTAAATAATGTCCGAGCAGTAAAAGGGCCTTGAGGACACCAATTTACAGACTTCATATATAATAGGTGTAGTAAAAAGAAATCCAATATTTTTGCATGAAATTGAAGGTGTTATTTAACATACTTAGAATAAACTCTCTCATAGAAGCCCTTGTCCTTATTGACAAAAAAAAATGGAACAGTCGAATTTCACAAGCCTCTCTTAAGGCGAATTTTTCACAAGCAAAATAATTTGCCATGGACAGGAACAGATGGTAATCACTTGGTGCCAGGTCCGGACTATAAGGTGGATGCATAAGAACCTCCCAACCAAGCTCCCAGAACGTCTGGCAAGTCGCTATCGATGTGTGTGGCCTGGCGTTGTATTGATGAAACACAATTTCTGTCCTAGTGACCAAATTTGGCCGCTTCTGGGCGATTGCTTTCTTCAGACGGTTCAATTGTTCACAGTACAGGTTCGAATTAAAAGTTTAGCCGTAGGGGAGCAGCTCAGAGTATATGATTCCTTGCCAATCCCACCAAACGATATTGACGATGAAATGAACACGCGCCATATTTAGTCAGAGCCTTTCATGTATTACACACGAATATCTCTCAATGCGCTCAAGACCCATTAAACCACGTCGAAGACCACTAAAATTTATCTGTTCTCTATGAAGTGAGCAAATGTATTCTTAATCGCTTTGTACGGCTACATAAAGGCAGTTTTTATAGCTAACCATCCAAGTCAGATCACATCACATCAAAAGTATTGCGACTAAGAACCAATTCCAAGTACCTAATGCTCATCAGTTATTTCACAGTCGATCTGGTAATTTGATTTTCCTCTTTTTATGATACGGTAGATGGAAACTGAGAAGAGTGGCCAAACCAATGTTTTTTCCAAATCGAGATTGAAGTAGAACAAGTACGCAATAAGTTCATTTGGTCTGGAAACCCGTCGTGTATGCAGTTTATGTGATGCTAATCCAACAAATTATAGCTTTTTCCAAACCCACGCTCATCTTCCCAACCAATTAATATATTCTTCGTAATCCTTTCTAATGCCATTTTAATCAACTCCCTAATGTAGAGCAAATACTCCAAAGTAAATGACTTCAGGACCTAGATGTTCCCGCTTGGACTTAATACGTGTCAGCAATAATCCAGCTATTCCTGATACATTTAGAAATTTTTGAACTTTCAAAAGCAATACACCACTTCTGTTAGCGAGAAATGATCAAATAATATACTCTACATGTGATATCGTTGGCAAGAAGTAACATGCGTATGTTAAAAGCATTCTTCGTCACTATAGGAAATAAATATCAAACTTATTGCCCCCGCACAATCTGCGCTGATTGTTCATCCAGCGAGAACGTCTGTGTTATTATTCTATACTTTGAAAGTTTTATCTCTTCAGTGAAAAAAAAAGAAATAGAACAGGATAAAGATTTAGCTGAGATTCTAAGCAATTACCTTTTATTTTGCGAAGGAAACCAAATAAAATTGTTTGCGTCGTCGTTATCCAAGAAGCCTTCAAATTCTCTGAAAATAATCTTATCAGTCCATTAATAATGCCGCTCCCAGCATAGAATTGATGATAGAACTTCAAACAGAGGAAGAAGAGGTGCACATCACCAAATGTCGTTCTACATTTCCAAATCGCACTAGAGATTTTTTATTCAAGATGGTGTGAATCAGTAAACAACCAGAAAAGACTTCAGTATCCCAATTAGTTTGTAAAGACTGGAAAATTTATGATGGCTCCAGGTTATGGACGTCTCTGTTTTCTAACTGATTCTTGCACCAATAACTATTAAGTCTAGAGCACGAGTTTTGCAATACAACGCGATCTTTAGTATGTCTAAAGAACAACGCTAACATTTTGACAAGAATTTCTATAGAAGATAGTTTTGTCTTAGAAAGCTTGCAAGCAAGGAGGTCAATGCCAAAGTTTAATAATGCTATTTCATGTTAATTGCAAATGAAAATTAGGAAGCGAAGCATGGTCTAAGGGAGAGGAAAGTGCAGATAGTTACGAAGTTTTGCCTGGAGAGGCCCTTAACAGCCAGTATGTAGTGGATATACCAGCAGAGAACTTTTGCTGTCAAAACATACTCTGTTGTCGCCGCATAATGTGCTTGTGATTTAAAAACAATTTTGTTGTGGGTAGAGAACTTCAGAAATACTGGTTCTGTAGCTAGAAGGGTAGGAAGAACGCCTCGATAAGACGTTCCATGACACAGTCTCCGAGGAGAATCTCAATACACATCAACTGGAAAACGTTCGGTTCCAACAGGATGGAACCACAGCCTACACAGCAAGACTTCGCTCCTAGTGTTACGTGAGATGTTTATCCGGCGTCTAATCTCTCAACGCAATGATCTCACTTAGCCAGCCCGTTCATCAGACCTCATCCTGTGTGCCTCCTCTTCCTGTGAGAATATCTCAAAGATGATGCTTGAAAATATCGCCGAGTGACCCCCAAACCCTACAAAATAAAATACGTCAAGAAATCAGGCGTATTCTTCAACTCAAGTTGGAAAGAGTAGTGAACAACTTTGAAATACGACTCAACAGTTCAACAAAAATGAGGGACACCATTTGACCTAAACCATTTTTAAAGCATATTGAAATAAAACCTCCAGTTTTACCCCATAAAATTAATTTTGTATACTCCCTACTGTTTCTTCTTTATTCAATCTGAAAAAAGGAAGAAAGCTTTGCCCCATCCTGTGTAATGTCTATTTCAATGTTATCAACAATGTACTCTCAAAAGCTTGTGACGACACTAACACTCTTTGGTAAAAAAAATGGTTTTGTTTACAACCCACGAGTATGCACACCTTTTTATATAATTTTAGGTTACTTCTAACTTTCTATTGTAGTTCTTGCCTACAAAGAAAAAGTACAAATGGGAATTAATTGGCTGCAAAAACATTTGATGTTCCATATAAAGTGCTCTGGTGGTGACCAATATTCTTACATAGTTCGTGATTTCGTCTGTACTACAAAATGTAGATATCCTACTAGACAAGATTTGAGCATTTATATAAAAGCAAAAAAAAAAAAAACTCTCCAAACAGTAGTTAATGAGTTTTTTTTAATTTTATCAGCAGATGAACTCACGTAGCGGATTTATCACCTGGATGAAACATCATACAAAAAATTAGGTTTTTCTACCTGTTCTCGTTCAGAAGGAGAAAAATTATAATAGTGCCCTCTTCGTACTAAGCATTAACAGTGAACGTTCGTTATCCTTCTTGTGTTGTTTTTCAGAGACTGGAACATTCCAAAGTATTTGAGTTCAAAACAAACCTACTCAATCGCCATGTAGTACCACAAAACCTAGCTATACATTTGAAAATGGCTCAATACATTTTTCAACATATTGAAAAAGTAATACGAGTCGTCTTTAATGGGCACGGTACTCATTATACCTATAGTACCATTTACAAAGTCGGATAACACATTCAGGTCCATGCAGCTGCATTTAGCCTCGCGAAAAAACATTTTTAAATTTTTTCCAGACAAATAATTCTGGGATTCTTTTCAGATCTTTGAAGTACAAGAACGTTTCATAATGGGAAGACCTGGTGTGAACCAAAGAAAGAAGATTGTACCATTTTATTTTGAAAATAACCATTCAATTATCGATATTCAGAGAGCATATCGCCAATATTTTATTAAAGGAAATAACTATATTTTCAAGAACGGGACTCTGGTTATGATTTGTCTCGAACCGAAAGAGCACGTCCTAGCTTTACTAACGCAAGCACATAATAAACAGAAAAACCACAAAAAAATCAACAAATTACTTTAGACATTCGCAAAATTTGGCAAACAACTATTAAACTATGCCATCAGTTTTCTATAGCCGCGTAATAATTAATGTTTCGTCAATACAAAAACTAGAACCGTAGAAATTCGAGAGCCACCCACCATCATCAACTACACCCTATTAAATGTACAGTGTGGTGTGGGTTAACAACTGATAGGTTCATTAGTTTGTATTTTTTCCAAATTAACGATGGCCATGCAACAATTGTTACTGGAGAGCAATACTAAGAAATGATCCGGATTTTTCTGTGTCGCGCGATTCAAAATAGACCAGAAATATGGTTCCAACAAATTGTGGCCACAGCTCATACAGCACAACCAACAATGAAATTTTTAAGATAAGTTTTTGGGAACAATTTATTTTGATGCGGACAGGAATTCAATACCCAACACGTCCTCCCAATCTCACAGTTCTCGACTTTTACCAATAGGGTTACTTAAAAGAGAAAATTTAAAGAATTCAAACTCTACAGCAACTGATGAACAAGCTTGAGGTTTACAGACATCGCCCTGGTGTCGTGCAAGTCCGACGAAATACAATTTGTTAAGAAATTAAGCCCTAGCACCTGTTGAAAAAGTAATGAAAAACATCAGAATGCGACTTAACCGATGTCCTTTTTAAAATTCTGTCGTTTTTCCTTAATTTAACCTGAAAAAGAGGGAGGGTCTAGCATTTACAAGCACGCCCCTCTATAAATTCGGTTACAAACAGTACCAAGTTAATAAGAATTACAAAAAGGTATTCATTTTAGATTAAACATTGAATGAATTGTCTTATATTGGGTGACCAGCAATGGTAAACTTATCACCATGGGGCGAGATGAAATCTGTAGGCAGTATCAGAGGATGTTGGAGAATCATTTAACCAAAAGTTCCTGTTGTACCACTCAACAATAAACAACAAAGATCAACTGAGTAACTAGACCATCTAAATATTTGAAGAAAAATGACAAAAAGTAGTACGATTTTAAGTATGAAAATTTTGTAACAAAAGTTATAACAAGAAAGTGCAGATATTGCTATTACATTTGAAGTAGCTGTCTTTCTCAACTTTTCCATGACAGCCATGGATTTTTACTATTAAAGAATAGAAATTTGCAGTCGTTGCTTTTTACATTGTGCTGCTCCTATCAAAGCACTCTTCCTTTGGGTTCTCTTCAAAAAATACTAATAACCATAGAAAAGCTTATGGATAACAAATCAACTTCTTTTGGAAAAGATAAAATAAGGGTTTAGTTCCACAAATCTGGCAATCCGAAGATGTCAACGTTAAATTCTACTAATATTACAACAATTTGTATGTAGGATCTAACTCTTACAATAGGTAAGAATTACATGGCTCATAAATTTTAATATAAGTAACTATTCAAGTGGTAAATAATTAAGAGTAAAAATAGATCAAGTAGTTGGCGTTCATCCATGTTATTGTCTCTTTGCTATAATGATATATAAATAAAATAAATCTATTGTAATATTTAATACGTGCTTCTAAGAAATGTTCTCACTAAATGGTTTGGTTGGTCGTAACTCTTGCTACAAAGAAATCAATTTTGCGTGATACATACAGCAAGCTGATGATTTGTGGTTTTCCTTCAATGGAATTGAAATTTGTAACTTGCTATAACGCTATCTCTGTACTCAAAGTTTTTTAAAATCTCTGAATAATATCCATCGCAGCAAAAATGGCACATCTCAACAATTTTGAGTTCTCGGATTTTTTTTGTACAGACCTTATGACAGTAATTTGAGTTCTATATATAGCAACTAATGCATACACCTTAAGACTGAGTTTTAGGGCGAATATGGTGACAATGGCTTCTATATGAACTCTGAAGTTGCAGCAGCAGCTAATACCACAAATAAGTTGATGGAAAACGAGCAGCAAGTGGACAAACTTAACAAAAATAAAACGAACTCTCTCTCCCTCCCCTTCCTTCCCTCTCTCTTCTTCCTTTTACTTGACCCTTTCTCATCTTATATTCCCCTCTCTCTTAATGCACCAGGGCAAATTGTTTCATTACGAAGCGGGTAATTATCGATAATATAATTTATTAAAGCACAAAGAAAAAATAAACAAAACAAAATAGATGACATTTAAATAATAAA
Organism: Sinelater perroti; assembly: GCA_036346155.1. Lineage (NCBI taxonomy): Eukaryota > Metazoa > Arthropoda > Insecta > Coleoptera > Elateridae > Sinelater > Sinelater perroti. Next base: position 2,116,511 of record JARFIY010000332.1, on the reverse strand, counting down.
TTTAAATCTCTTCGAGCAAATTTTTAACAACATTGACATTAATTTCAAATAGAACAGCTGTCTACGTCATCGTCTTTTTTACCTTATATTTTGATTCTTCACTTCAGTAATTAGTTGCAACAATTTATTATCTCAACGGTTTACCCATTCAAAATCATCTGTTCGCCGCTACTTTTGACTCCGATTAGTTTCGATCATTTTTGATTTCATTTTATATCTGAGTGTTTTACCGGTGTTTACTTTTATACAACTGCCTGGTCTTTGTATATTTATATTCTTATTATGCCGTCTAAACTGACAATACATGTCGCCGCATGATATACCCATTGTTGAGTCAGGCAATTATTTCATTTGGGTAAAGTCGTTTGGTTTCATTTTAAAAATGAGAATTCTGAATTTAATTTTGTTAATTTTAAAAGTAACGATTCTAAAGGTAAACGAAAAACAAAGAGGAATTAAATTATATTAAATTAAAAAAGATGAATTTTATTTATGTTGTTGTGATTTGTGTGCAGGAAATAATCGGATACACAAGAGAAATCTGTGTTTGTGACTTGCTTACTGCGATAAAAAAGGAGGCAAGACCTTCGGTCGGAAAGTAGCGACGTTGCGGCGTAAAGAAGCGGACCTATTACCCCTGATTGCCTGTTATTGCCAGAAGATACCGGTACCACCGCTTCGTAAGAGAAGTAACCACTGAAGGATACTTTCCAAAACGCTCTTTGCCGCAAGCATCGCTCACGCCGTTCTGGACGCACAAAGTTTTGGCTTAGAACTCCACCGCTATATGTCCGCAAGGCCTCGATCGAGTACTGCAGCCGCCATATCGCCTTCTTATAACGTCACTAGACTACTGATGAAGTGTCTTACGACTTCGATTTCGATTTATTTTAAGCGCTCCGCCGTTTTTAATGAATAGAGTTTAAGACATTTAATACATATAAATTTGTACTAATCAATTTAATGTTTTTTTCTCTATAATTACAAAATTTCTAATATTTGAAATTCACATAATTTTTTCAATTATTTAATTAAATTCTTTCTGTTTAACGTTTAGTTTTTATTAATTGGATTTAATTTCCTGGCTTCGCATGCTTGTACCCTTTTTTCTCCTGCAATAATATACAGGTGTTATGTGACAACTCTTTCTGGCCAAGCCAAAATCTTCCGGTAAAGCTGGAATAAGGAAGGGTCTAACGGCAATTACCTTATGGTCGGCTTGTTCTCAACACTCACTCAATTTGCTTTTTGATACAAATTAATCCTTTGTATATTTCCTATTTTTTCGAGTTCTTCTTTCTTTATCATATTTCTATACTTTTATTTATTCTTGAAAATATGTAAAACATCATTTCGTTTGTTTATAATTCATCATTTTTCCTCTTACTTTTTACTCCTTGTATTATAATGTGAGCATTTAGATGCTGAACGACAATTATTGCTATTGATATGTTTATTTTTTATCTGGGTCTATTTTGGTGTCTGTCAGCACGACATTTCTCATATGTGTTAACCGGTTTTTACCAAATTTAGCGAGAAGGTTGCTTGAATAAAGAGGAAAAGTCTGTTGATATTCAAAACAAAAGCTCAATTGAAATCACTTATTATGTATTAACCACCAAGTGTGGTAGGAAGGGAAAACACCTCATTCATTTTTAGGTGATCGCGGGGACTCATGCATTTTCTGGTAGTTTGATTTCCTTCGCAATTTGTTTTTTATTTTTGGATGTGCTCTTCAATATCGGATAGCTTTACTCTTTTCTTAGCGTGTTTGTTTACAAGCATTGGCCATTATCGCAGTAGCAATGCGCTGAGATTCTTTGTGATCTACGCCTACCTGGAACAGTTCTTCGACTTCGGGGCCTAACCATGGTCTGATATTATGTAACCACGATACCTTTTTTTCTTATGATCTACATTTTCCTTTCAAATTTGCCTTGTTCGTAGTTTGGTCCCCTGATGATAAATATGATCAAAATATTCAACTTTTCATCTTTTAATGGTGGAAATGATTTCTCTATTTGTACACGAGACTGAGCATTTGCTCATTTGAAGTAATAGATGTTCATGAAAGTTTCAGTATTTACCATTCTTAGTATAGGAACTTTTTAAACCCGTTTGTCCTTTAAATATTTTAAGTACATGTTCTCCTAAAGGCTTTTTTTGTTTTCTGCCCTCTTTTTATTTTTATCGTGTACTAGGTGGCAGAAATAAAGATAGCTCCCGTTGTAGAAGTTGCTGTAAGTGGACGATCTTCCTTAACTGAAAAAATACCATGGTATTTCCTTTTCTGTATGTGAATCTCCTATTTGTAATCAATTCTCTATGATTATCGTTCGGTCAATATCTGAAACAAAACTGAAGGGCAAACAACAATCATTTTATAGTTTATATTTTCGTTAGCCTACTTTTTACGTAACGGGAACAGCTCAAGTCCACTCACTAGTTTAAAAATTGCCACACTCAAAGCAAATTATCCAAAATATGAAGGTTAGTATACAGTACGATTACAGATAATAATACAACCGACATTAGTTTGATTGTTTCGTCGAATTACTCGCCACCTGGACAGTTGCAATAAAAATATCAGAAAACATGGACGCTAGGAAGAGTTTGGATAACTCAAAATAACCATTAGAATATCGTGTCGTTATCGCATATGTCCAAAGTTAATTTTAAAAGTGTCTATCCAGCACTAAAGTTACATTATATTCTGTTGGTATTTGAATATCAGCGACTCTGTCTGCTATTTATTCTGGGTAAGTGGCACGGATGGTCATGAGCGTCTTCAATGACAAACCTAAGTTTTGTCTGAACACGGATGATCAGCGTAGGTGAATATGGAGAGGCACTAAGTATAAAAATCCGGACCTCATTGTTAAATGATACATTTCCAAAAGTGGTGGTGTAATGTACGAAGTAATCGCTATGATTTCCTATCTTCCTAGGCAATAATTAGAGAACCATTGAAGGCAAAAGGGATCGTTCAAGAAATTGGCGATCCCCTGTATTCCTTTCTGTGGTACTGTTCCGACAGGTCATTTTCCAGCAGAATAATGCTTGCCCGCATACAGTACACGTTCGTTACGAGTTGCTTTACGCTGTCGATATTCCTCTTTGATTCACTTAGTTTCCAGAATTTAGAACTAGTCGAAACGGCGATTTCAGAAATCAAAGGATCTGCTGCATTTGCAGCGACAATTGTAAAATCAGATGATTGTTGTGCGACGTCACCTCATCTTACTTATCCACTCTTGGTTTCATTCCATTTTATGGATTTATGTTATGCTTTTCTTTCTTGCGCATTGCAGATAAAATTGTCTATTCTAAAAATGTCTCCGTAAATGATAACGAAAATAGACGGATCAACTATTGCACATAAAATACCACAAACACCAAAAACAACCAATGCAAACGAATGCGCAGCCGGCAATTAACAACATGCTTTACATTTAACTTAGTTTACTAACAATTTGAGAATTCTTTGGCACCAGAACGTCTGAAGCAAATTTACAGCAAATCTGAGCTACGAAGCGGCTATTTCAATTGGTTTTAAAAACTTCTTGAGTAAAAACTATTCATTGCTATACAATTATTCAGAATATGAATAAGCAACTGACATGTTTGAGTGCTAGAAACAACGTATTGTTCGTATGTTTACTTTCATCCACTGATGATGAATAATTTTTTAAACTACAGAATAATTTTAATAAGATTTTTTTGAAGCTTTCCTACAACAGTTAATGGAACCTATTTCTATATTAAGAGCCGTGGTGGTTAAGCGGATAGATCGCTAGACTACGAAACCAAGAGTTGCGGGTTCGAATCCCGCTCTCGCCAATTCAATAGCTGGCATTTTTACGGACCAGCTCCACTCACGCTGCAATAAATGAGTACCTGGAGGTCAAACTCTGGGGTAATAATAGGCGGTCGGTACGTAGCGCTAGCCACGTTTTACTATCCTTATGTACCGCAGGCTCTAGAGTGTAGCAGATCTATCCTGTTACGACCCCAAAGAGCCTTCAAGGCCTGTTACGGGGAACTATTATTACTTCTATATTGGGAAACAGACAGATACTAATGACCAAAAACAGGCTTTTTATTAGGATAAACGTGGGAACCTTCTAAAGATCATTGCGACCATCGCTGTACACATTTTGGAAAACAAAGCAAAACTCTGTCATGACATTTTTGATCTCTGGGAGGATACATATAATGCAGGCCTTATGGTCCAGAAGAATCACGTCAAAATTCAAAGACTTCTAAAAAGCATAGCCCAAAAGCAGTATACTACTGTGTACAAATATAACCCGGAATTTTTAATTTAAACTGCGCGGGCATTTCGTTGGGCACAAACCTTTTTAGTTTTAAGTTGGTAGGACTGCTACTGACATCTGTGTTAAATTTTAGGTTAATATCTTAATTAGTTGACGAGTGACGCTCGTTTTCGTAAACCACCAAAATTAACTTTTCATTTTACCATGTCAGAAAATATTCAACAAAGAAGTTCGATTAAATTTTGTGTTAGAAATGATATTTCTGCTGCGGAAACGCTCAGAAGTTACAAAGCCTTCGGTGAACAGGCTATGTCTAATACACAAATATACGAATGGCATAAAATATTCAAAGAGGGTCGTAAAGGCGTTGAAGGCGTTGAAGACGAACCACATCAAAGACGTCCAAGGACATCAACTGACGAACAGCACGTCGCGAAAATTAAGGAATTGGTGCTCCAAAATCGTCGATTGACAACTAGAGAGCTTGCTGACATCGTTGGCATTTCAAATGGATCAGTCAACATCATTTTTAAGGACGTTTTGTGCCTCAAAAAAGTCAAATATCGTTTGGTTCCAAAAACCCTCAATTTATTCGTGACCATTTCGCTAAAAATTCCACCCATATCGTTCCGCAACCGCCGTATTCGCCTGATTTAGCTCCATGTGACTTCTGGCTATTCAGCAAAATGAAAAGACCGCTCCGGGGACACCGTTTTAACACGATAGAAGAGATTCAAGCCGAATCGAAGAAGGTGCTGAAAGCCATACGGAAACAGGATTTTTCAAAGTGTTTTGATGAGTGGAAAATTCGCTGGCATAAGTGCATTGCAGCCGAGGGGGATTACTTCGAAGGCGATGAAATAGATTTTTAAGAATAAATAAGGTATTCAAAAATTATAAAAAAATTCCGGGTTATATTTGTACACAGTAGTACAAAAAGCCAATGAACCTTGAAGAATCACAATGATTTGATGGATGGTAGAAATCGTTAGAAGGTTCTAAATATTCAAGCTATTCACGATCAAAATAATCAGTAGATTTCTCCACGTCATTGGTTATTATTAATGCACTAGTAAAAATGAAAATTGTGCCGCATGCGCCTCCTAACGGCAAGAATTGGCCACGTAGTGCATGAAACACCGATAGGTAACGCAAACTGTCTAATTGCTTCACAATAATTTATGTTTTGACCTATATTAAGTCAACCGTCACTTAAATAGAAAAAATAAAACTTTTAGGTGAGTTTCCAATAAAGTATTGACCTTTGAAATCGGAGTTTCAATGTTAGATACAAACACACAGTTATATTTTTGCAGTTTTATAGAGATATTGTAATCCATCCATCACCTACAAAATAAGATAAAGTAAGTCTTAGGAAAAATGAGCCAAATAAATTATCTCTAAAAAAGGATGAAAGTTGAAGTCAATTACATTGCTCAAATCACCATCTTCGGATTTAAGAACATTGCAGACTCATTAGCACAAAAAGCACCAAGACTTTCTAAAGATTCAGTTATTTTATTTCCAGAATTCCTAACGTTACTAAGTTTTTATTAAATTAATTCCTAAAGCAGCAAAAACTCTATTTCAAAGGTTATTGTGGAAGCCAAACTACTATTTTTTGTGCACGCATCAGCTCAGCCTTTGTATATCTCAACTTCACTAGATATTACCCTAAAGCGGTAAGCAAACGGAACCTTGTCTAAGGCGTTGGAAGAAAAAAAAAACGGAGGCTCATTAACTTAAACAATTCTAATGACATTTAGGTTATTTTTCTTAATGTTCATTCCAGAGAATGAGAAATGTCACCTTTCAAATTCGCCTTCTTCGATTTTTTGTTTTTAGCATTCTTCTGCAAGGAGTTAATGGAGTGGAGTGGATGCTGACTGAAGCCATTTCTATCAAGTTGAAAGCTTTTCAAATACTAACAGAAAAATGTTGAAAATATCATTAAGGGATTATCTAACTAATGTAAAAAAGTTATGGCAAATGAACCAAGGAACTGAAATCTCAAGAGTAAAAAAATTGGAATATTTTGGTCATGTTATTCAGAATGACGAATACAAACTTTGCAAAATACATATCATGAAAGGCAAGATAGAAGACAAACGCTAAACCGATCGAATGTGGCTAAAGAACTTATGTATTTTTTGAGTTAAATGGAATCTTTCGAATCAACGGATAAACGATTTGGAAATGAGTCAAAACTAACGGCCCTCAAAATGATCCATGAACTCCTAAATGTGGGGTCGCCTAGCGCGTGAATGAAGAAACCGATGTCGGACTATAGCCTAATCCACCCTAAAACCAACTAAGCTGGTCTAACCATAAGGTCCTAATCTGGCAAAACAAAACCGGTCAATCAGTGATCAGCACTCACTGTCCGGTTGACAAAAGTTTCGTAATGACCTGTCTATTTTGGTTTAATTCTAATCTTTAGTGAGTAAAGAATTGGGTTTTTGTTTGCTTTAATATTAGATAAGTGGGCGAATTACTTTCAACAGGGCCTTGTACTAGGCCACTGGTTAGTTACAAAAACGACGAAACCATACAATATATTGCCCCTAGACATCCGCGGCCACAGTTTTTGTTACACCCTGTCACGTTCTAGCGAGGGATATAATGCCCCCCTCCTCTCCAGGAAACCACGTGTAACGCTCAAACGATCGAAAATTGACAGATGTTTTAGAGAAATTTCGCGGCCCTTCTGGTAGACGCCAAATATGCATAAATATCGCGCAGCGGGGCAGTCGAAGGGAGTTGGAGTGGTGACAGCGAAGCAAAGCGAGTTCGAGTGCAGATATAACATAATGTGTAATTTTACGTTATCTATTATATGTACTATGTGCACAAATAGTGTTAAGTGATTCTGATCACCTGTAAGTAAAATAAATAAGTAATATAAGTAACTTTTCACGTGCTATTCACCATTACAGCGAAAACGTTACAATATTATCATAATATAATACAGGTAAGACACATCTATGTCCTCGGTGCTAAACGCAATATGGAATGTTGGAGACCACTTCAGGGGTCCATCATCCTCAATATTTAAAAAGTAAACTTTACCTTTTCTCTGGGTCTCAAGTTCACCACAGTACAAATTTACTTCACAGATAATTTTTTAGAACTGTGAAGTGTTTGAATCGTACGAAAGATACTTTAAAACTTTGATTGACTCACATAACCCTGTTTCTTCTGCTACTTAACATTAGTAACTGGAAATTATTCATTAAAGAAATCAGCAGTTTTTGGTCTATAATTTAGAAGCACATGCATTCTGTAGGAGAGGGAAGGGCGAGCTCAATGCAGATTATATGCCTGGTCAGTGACCCATTTAATGAATCTAAAATACAGTGGATTTGTGCAATAGGGGTGGCTGTTCTAGCCTATGCCGGTGGAAAGTTCATAGATCACTTGTAAGTCGTCAAAGAAACCCCAACAAATTCTTTGCTAATTTTAGTACTCATTCGATTAGACTAAGTAAACTGCTTCTCACAGACTGTAATCAATAGTGTGTAGAACCATCGTTTGAAGATTGCAATTTAAATAGGCTAAAGGGCGAACACAGCAAAATTGGAGTACCGAAGTTGAGGCAATTTACATAAAATATTTGGAAATATATTTATTAGATCTATATAGTCTTTAAACACACTATTAAGCTTTAAACTACAAAATAGTTCTTAATGAAAGAACGATATACTCATGCCGTCAATTTTTACCCGAACTTTGTTTGAATCTTCCACGATGCCCAGACCCATTTGGATTAGAACTCTTCGATGGTTTGGGTTGTTGTACCTGTTTTCTTCAATATTCCCTTCACAATGGACCAATATTGTTAAATGAGCCTGAGTTCTGGACTGTCTGCTGGATTCATTTGTCTTGGTACATAATCCACACCATTAGCAGCGTACCGATCTTTCTGGCCAAATAAATCATTTAAAATAATGCTGCTCAAGAACGCCAAAAGATGTCCAAGTTAAGAGACCCAGTGGTGATGAAAGCTCTGCTCTTCAAACCGTAACCACATATGGCAAACAAGGAATTTTTTCAGGAATTATGCTTACCACTTTTTGCACTCATCTTCCCAGCTGCGAGCAGTGTAGTGATCTTGCCCAGCAATATAATTTAAGTTGGAGATGCAATATGTCTCATCATCCATCACCACGCACTGCTATCGTGACAATAGATTTTTGTACAACTTACGGGAACGGGATTGTGCTGTTTGATTCTGTTTTGCATTTCGATCAAGGGCCGTTTGAACCCTAAAACTTTTCAGGCCGGCTTTAGCTTTTACTTTTTGCACAAAATACTGCGATAGTTTGACTTTTTTGGCCACCTCTCGCGAAGAAATCTTCGCATTGTCTTTAAAAGGTACAATACTCTTTTTTCCTTCTTCTGATCTGTGATTCTATGTTTACGTCCACTTTCTGATTTCCTTTCCACTATAAGTCGTTCCCTAAACTGTTTTAGCACACGAGCGATAGTTGAAGTAGGAACATTGGCTTTTTGAGCAAGCTGACGAGTACTCAGGTTGGGATTGTGCACATATTCGTTTAAAATTAATTTTCGGTGTTCCACTACATTCAACAACAAACAGTTTGGCAACTGACTCGTCTAGACAAGCTTGCTTTTATCAAGTCGACTGGACAGTCTGTTTAGATAGGCAGATCATAAACTGCTGTACTTACAATGTTATATTTAATATTCGGTGCTCCAATTTTGCTGCGTTCGCCCGCCTTTCCCTTACAGATATAATACATTTTTTTAAAGCTATAGATTATAGAACTTCAATTTGATCAACGTTAGAGTGACAAATTGCGAAACTGACGTTTTTTTTTTAACAAAACTGATCGTTGGCAAATTATACTACCAAATTGTTGTGGTTAAATTTTATTGGCTCTTCGCAATAAATTAAGAGAAAGATCTTCCATTTTAAAAATTTGACTAAGTAAATTATGAATCGCTAATATTCAGAGATTAAAGACGGCTTTATACGACGCTAGTAACTCGTACGAGTCACTAAAACCGAGTAATCGCTTTTAGTACTCTCCTTGTGTAAATTGGTGTTCTGTATTCCAGTAGACCAATTTACACAAGGAGAGTACTAAACGTGTGACGCTGGATTTCTTCATTTACTGAAGGTATGCCTAGGTCACGACGTATAATCTCGTTGGATACATGCCATGGTGCGTCCACAAGGTTACGCAACGTCTTGGCTTGAAAGCATCTCAGAATTTCGATGTTGGAATGACTAGCTGTTCCTCAGAGCTGAATACCGTATGTCCAGATCGGTTTAAGTATAGTTATGTAAAGGAGGATTTTGCAATTCAGAGACAGTTGCGAGTTGCGTACTAGTAGCCAGTACATTTTTCGAAAATGAAGGCTCATTTGTTTTTGTTTCGTCCAGATGTGTGTTTTCCATGTCAGCCGCCTATCAAGGTGAAGTCCTAAGTATTTGACACTTTCAGATTGTGGGAGCTGTTGATTGTTTAGCGTGACGGGTGGGCAGGTGCCTCGTCTTGTTGTAAAAGTTATGTGGGCAGACTTTGTCTCATTGACCTTAATGCGCCACTTCGTAAACCACTGTTGCAGATTATTTAGGTGAGATTGCAGATTTTGGGTTGCCAATAGAGAGTCCAAATCAGATGCGAGCACCGCAGTATCGTCAGCATATGCAGCTGTCAGGATTTTTCTGGAGGTTGGTAGGTCGGCAGTAAATAACAGGTAGAGGACCGGCCCCAGCACGCTACCAGAGATGATGCGAAATAAAGTTGTTCTATATTCACCATGTTTGACCAGAAAGTGTCTGTCAGCGAGGTAGGATTTAATAAGTAGAAAGCAATCAGGAGGCAGTAAAGGTTTGATCTTAAATAGCAGGCCATCATGCCAAACCTTATAGAACGCTTGCTTTACATATAAAAATACAGCTGAGCAGTACCTTTTTGCCTCAAAGTCTTTGGTGATCTTCTCTACGACTCGATGTACTTGTTCGACAGTGGAGTGTTGTTGCCGAAATCCAAATTGATGATCAGGGAGTAGGTTATTATCCTGTATTATAGGTGTGAGCCGAGTTAGAAGAGTTTTCAAAACCTTGGATAGGACTGGTAGCAGGCTTATTGGTCTGTAAGACGTTAGTTGTTCTTTAGGTTTTCCAGGTTTGGGAATGACAATGATTGTAGTGACTTTCCATTGCGGAGGGATAAAGCACAGTCTTAACATCGCGTTAAATAAGTAGGTGATATACCGAAAACCGTTCTCAGGGAGCTCCTTTAGAATTTTCCCCGTTATTAGGTCATACCAGGAGCCTTTCAGGAGTTAAGGTTGGTCAGAATTTGGGATTTTATTTCGGCTATTGTAAATTTTGTTAGTGGAAGACACATCTGGAGTGGCGCCTCCAGGGATTGTAAAATTATATTTTCCTCAGCTTGTGTGATTTCTGACGGGAAGGGTTGAAATACCTCCACTAGGTGTGTTGCAAAGGCGAGAGCCTTTTCATTGTCAGTTCTAGCCCAAGTTCCGTTCTCAAGACGTATGGATGGTTTATGTTGGATTGGTCGTTTGAGCTTTCGGGTTGCTCTCCAGAAAGAGTAATCAGTTGCTTCCGTCGGTGTTAAGGACTTCAAATAGTTTTGAATACCCTGATTCTTTATGTCAGACAGAGTTCTTTTGAGGTCAGCTGCGGCTTGGTTAAATCTAAAGAGTGTGTTCAATTTGCTCTCTGAACAGGTCCCAATCCGTATGTTTACTGCACAAGGTGGGATTACTTTGATTGATTAACACATGCGTTCCAAATGTTACTATGATGGGTGAGTGATCAGCAGATAAGTCTAGGCAGGACTGAATGGTTATATGGTTAAGGGGGATTCCTTTAACTATAGCAAAGTCTAGTAGATCAGGGAGTTTCGTCAGGTCTGTTGGCCAGTAAGTAGGCTCACCAGTGGATAGATAATGTGCTCTAACGCTAGTAATTGATTTTAGCAGTTCTCTGCCTTTGATTAAAGTTATTCGAGAACCCCATTGTTCATGCTTGGCATTAAAATCTCCGCATGTGATAAATCTGTTGCCCAGGGTCAGTAGATAATGTTCATATTGAAGTTGTTTGTTGTTGTGGCGTGGAGGACAGTATACCGCAGATATTGTTATTGGTCCTGTCCAATCTTCTATGACTACTGTTGTTGCTTGGAGATGCTCTAGCTTATATTCGGAGAGTTCATGATGTTTAATAGTGATTTTAATTATCACCGCTGTGCCGGCATGAGCCCCACCGTCAGGGTGTTTGGTTAAGTAGACTGCAAATCCAGGGATTTTGAGGAAGCTTCTGTCAGTGAAGTGCGCTTCTGAAATCAGCACATCTATTTGTTGATTTATAAGGAAAGAAGTTAGTTCCTCTTTATGTTGTAACAGCCCATTGGCATTCCATTGTGCAATTCTAATGTGATGAGCCATTGTTAGGTTTAACGACGAGAGCGGTTAATAGGTTAAGCATTGTTCCCATTTGTTCCGTCAGACGTGTAATCTGTTCCAGAAGGCTGTTCATCATTTTTTTCATTTCATTTATGTCATCTGATGAAGTAGTTGGTGAAGGTTGTTGAGGTTGGAGTTGGTTTGGAGAGATCAGTGATAGGTTACTTCTCACCGCTTGGGCATATGTTAGATTAGATTGAGTGCGTCTGGAGAGGATATGGGAGGCATTATCAAGTTGCTTCCTTCGTAATTGAGGGTACATTTTTTGTTGCAATTCCTTATAAGACTGTGCAACCCCTATAGCTGGCGGGGTGATTCCCGTTGCAGTTGATACAGCGTACCTCATTATTTTTGTCTTTACGTAGGCATTGAGATGGCGCGTGACTTCCGGTGCACTTAACACACCTTGGGCTCCGATTACAGAAGTTCTTGGTATGACCAAAACGCTGACACCAGGCGCACTGTGGGATTTGTCGGGTAGGAGAGGTGGTTCAATCTTTACTACTGAGTGAGCAAGTCTAGTAATGTTGTGTACTTCTTTATTACTATCGTCCGGTTTCAGATCAACAAATAATAGCGGTAGTTCTTTCTTAGTGTATCTTTGTTTAATGTTCCATACATTAGTAACTTGATAGCCGTGCCCATTTAATTTATAATTCTAATCTTTAATTCTTCCAGGTTAGTGGAAGGGTGTAAACTTCTGATAACTATTCGAAAATTGCGCTCTTGCTTTGTCTGATAGGTGTGGAATTCCGTGTTTTTCTCCGTTAATGCTTTAACTATAAGCCTGTATTTATCTGAGGTTTTAGGTGTGATTTTAACCTCATCATTATATAATATTTTAATTTCATATTTTGCCTTTGCTACGGTTTCCAGCATTTTGATTAACGGTTCAATGATTTTGACACCTGATATAAAGATCGGCGGCGGTTTAGGGTCCGTTAATATTGGTTCCTGCTGGCCTTCGTTAGTTCCAGCTAATGGTGCAAATCGATTTGTGGGATTTAACCAGTAGCCTGTAATTTTAGGTTGCTTGTTTTGTTGTTGCGGTTTATCACTGCTGCGATTACGTTTTCTGTTTTCAACTAGATGCCATTCAGAATCGTGAGGTGTTTGTGGTCTTTGCATTTGTTGATAAGCGATATCACTTTGGAACGGAGTATTTATTTGCATTGCATTACTCGAAGCGTGCAAATTATCGTTTATTAAAAATTCTGTTTGCGAATTTGCATTTGGTAGTTGTTGATAAGAATAATTTGGTTGTACATACCGAGTTTGGTTGTTGTGGTCTACTTGCATTGGGCAGTACTGTTGACTGGTTTGAAATGTTGTGGCAGGAGCATATTGGTAGGCCATAATGGCCTCTGCTATCTCTGGCGGTGGAGCCTACGATTTGCGAAGGTTCCCGGGGGCTCAAGATTCGCTGTGGCGATCCGCTATGGTGATCCGCAGTGGCGATCCGCCGGTTTCCGCGCGACGCTGGCGAAGTCAGCTGGGGGGCCAGCGGCCGTTTTCACCTTGCGATATCCTGAGTATAGCTGGCTCACACACGTCTGTTCTGCTTCGATGCACGAGCCGAACTTAATTTGATTTTAAAACCAAGTCCTTGTTGACCATATTTTGAAAAAGTAAAGTTTGAATCACATTTTCGACATTTCACGATAGCGTGGAATGATGAAAACAAGAGCGAACTGGAGAAAACAGTAAGTGGCAGAGTCGCTTTCACTCACAGCGAAACTGTCATCTTGACTCCCTCTCAATTTATTTGCTGATGTACTAGCAAAATCAGTTCTAGTATCATCTGAATGTTGATTTCCATGGAATTTTCTCTTTTCAGCAGGATAACTGGGACGCCTTGAAGATGATCTACCCTGCTTCTTATCCCTTTTTATTTATCCAAGTTCTGAAAGAAGTAACGCTCTTTCCACGACGAAATCTCAAATAATACTAGTCGATTCACAAAACCGTTACTTAAAATCATGAAAAAGGACGTCTGTACTGTATACCTGTAAGAATAGACGCAGGTATAAACACGAAATAGCTGCTCGAATGTTTTATCCGTATACCTGTTCCGAAACTCGAGCGCGCGCAGCTTAAGCCTCTCTTTTGGAGTGTTATAACTAGTTAACAAGATAGGAATTACCTAAACCGATTGTAAGATATCAATTTTATAGGTGAAAACTACCGAAAAATGTCAAAAAAAATTTCGAATTTTTCAATCCGTCACATTGGAATGTCCCCTTTAAATAACACAATCAGCCATGCTAGAAAAAGCCCCTACAGAGTTTTTTTTTCGACAAACTAATGCACAAACTTAATTAAGAGTTCCATGTAGATAACAATATTCACTATCATATGGAAGAAGAACATATAATTGATAATATATCACTATGACACATTACACCCCAGGTTTTTCATAATAAACACATGTCTCATACATAATAGCTGGGCCAAATAAGAGTATTCCGAATATTGATATACCGATTTAGGAAGAGCTATGCCTCGTCGAAGAACCACATGTAATTCGGAATTTTCAAATGTGCCCAACGAATCCCTAGAACCAAAAACTATTCATCACCATGTTGTAATTCTTATACAACAGCTCGTTGATATGTGATTACGTAGTTATAAAGACTCCTACTTTTAAAGACACTTCTCTGAGGGAAAAATCTTGTTCTTCACTTTCTGCACTGATACTTCTAGTAATTTCAGACGTCTTGCTTTATAGATATTAGTGAATAGAGAATTTTATTACGGGTTTTCAAACCCCAAACTGAGAAATACAGTTTTTGACTCCACATACTATTGGTTGATAGTGTATTATATGTAGTATATTGCTTGTAACACAAAAACATGAATGTTGGCGACCTCATAATAACAGCACTATTTACTGTTCAAAACAACAAACACGCAATCGGTCTTTATTTCGCACAGACGCCAGAGAGTCACCCCGTTATTAGCGCCTTTCTCTAACTATGCCTCTCATACCAGTATATGTTGCTTAATTTTACCGAATTGTGTCCACTAACTTAGCAGTTTTAAGAAAAACATTCTGCAAAAATGGCTATACAATAAGTTATTTAATATATTTTTGACAAACTGTTCACTTAATTGAAACGACTCTTCTAAGTAAATTACATCAAGTCTATTATTATCTTGTTACCACTTGCTTTTGGTGAAAACTTAACCAAATGGAAAAGAATAATTTCTAACACAACCATGCAAACTTAAAAAAATCATTTTCCTGGCCTAAACTCTAACTTCTTTTATTTCAACTTTCGACATGCAAAATCAAATTCCGTCGTGGACTACCAATTAACGATACAGCACTGCTACGTCAACGCTACTAGGCGGCGTGTGTCAATCCACGCCGCGCGGGGTAGTTATGCATTAGCACATCAAGCCGTTGCAATGTTAGTAACTTACTCGAGCCACCTCCAGGGCTCTGTGTCCGGGCTTGTGATAGGCGTGGGGAACTGCACAGTAAATCATTAGCACATTCGGTCAGTACGCTCACGTAAGGTTCGTAGTAACTATTTGCACCTACCCGGTCCAGCAACGCAACCGCGGCACAATTTGGCTCGTATTTACACCTAAAACGCGGCGTATTTACAAAACAGTCACGCTCAGTGAATGTACAGTAGTAAGCAAAGCAGGTGCAGGAACAGTTTCCGACCTCCAATGTTAAACTAGCAGCAGCGTATTCGTGGATGAGTACGGCGAGCTAGTCGGACTTACCTCGGCTTGCAGATCGGCCACCTTGTCCTGCAGCTCGCGCACACGCTCGCTGTCATCTACGGAATGGCTGCGCAGCTCTCCTTCCGTTGCAATCTCCTCGTTCTAAAGGAGAAAGACGTCATTTCAGTAGTTTTTCTCGCCTATGCAACAATGTTAGTAAGTTAGGCGTCCAATGAATTTACTCTCTTTACCTCTATATAAAGTACATTGCTGAGACTAGACCAAGTATGTAATACTGGTTGAAAACAAAATACACAAAATCATTTAGACACACTTTTTGTGGTGGAAGGACCTTTCATATGATTTTTTTGAGATCTTTACCACTTTATGCCATGTTAAAATGTAAAAAAACATAAATCGCCACATTGGATCACACACCACCTTCATCGTGGTATATTGAGACAAAAGAATTTATGAAGGATCTGTACCAAGATTGGCCTTCGTGATCACCTCTAAAATATAAATTCGCAACAACGACGATAAGAGAGTAAAAGTTAAAAACTTGCATGGAGTTTATTCTGAAGAGAACTTATGACCAATATGGCGGCAACATTTTCATCGGGCGTAAAATGAGCATTGCCTAGGCCTTCCTCACTGAAAGAGTAAAATCAAAGTTTTTATTATGTGCACCCCTCAGTTCTATCAGTTGGCACTGTTTTTAATTTTTGCAAGTTGCAAGATGATCAACAACCAAAAACCGCTCCTCTCCTTCAGCAGCAGCCAATAAAGAGAAACTGTACTGATCATCTTTAAATCTTCCATAGTAATAGTATAGTGCAAAAAAAAGATGATTTCCCAGGTTCAAAATAAGCCAATTATTTACGTCGTCTACACCATGGTAAGGATAGAGCAAATATCTTTTAAAAGAAGGTTTAACATTAAAAAGGTCAACTGTAATAAATTCAGCAATAAATTGAGTGAGAATAGGCAAAATTCCTCTACAGCTTGTATGTACACGACTTCAAATGCGTTCAACAAGCATCCAGTACATTATAGAACCCTTAAAGTCATTGCTGCACTCCTACCAAAACCTGTTCAAAAAGCATCCCTTTTATTGATAACATTATCTAAACAGAGAAAGAGCCAAATGTTAACAATTTTGCTAACAACTACAAAGCAAAATAGAATCAACAAACGAGCTTGAATATCCCTTAAAAATTTTACTAGAGAGTAACAGCTGGCCTGGTGGTGGCCTTACTGCTGCTAAATTATAAAATTAAAAGATAAAAACTTTCCTTCAGTAATCTTTCACCACAATCAAACTTAAATCACCTCTATGAAGAAAACTAACAAAGCAACTGGTGTTTTGTCAAGCTTCATAAACATGTGGATCACCTATGGAACATCAAGATGTGAAGAATAGTCAGCAGAAACTCTGCTTAACCCTAAGAAGAAATCAAACACTCTGATGTGTTTCTGTTCAGTGTCTCTTATTCAACAGACTCTTTAAATTCTAAAACACATAATATTCAACCCAATCAGGAACATCTAAGAGTAAATAGGATTCCAACCATATAAATTGTGTTACACATAGATAATGAACTTTATCTAACAATTTAGGGACAGCCTGCAAAAAGGAGAATCACTGAAACGGCCTTCATAGACATACCAGCTACCTATTATAACATGAACCACAAAAAACTATAAAAAAAGTATAGAGACCTAGTCTGGGATTATCATTTGACATTTCTTATCAGCACCTTTCTGTAAGACACGTTTCACTTCTGCTTTCAAGAAAAGCACAGTAATGACTTACCTAGAAGAATAATCTTGCTCAAAAAGTATTGCAACATTAACCTTCTACAACATCTGCATAAAAGATTTACCAAGTCTAAAGAGCACTTGATATTTCATCCATAACAATAACACAATAATAGAGGTACAAGGTCCAAGCTTTGCTCAGATAGATGAAAAAGTGACTGCAACATTGGATGCTCTCCCCTGCAACTATAAAACTGACTATCTTAATCTAAGTAGAATAAAACTTAAATATGTGTTTCCACTTTAACAATAAGACAATCGGCAACAGCTAGTAATCATATGGTAAGGAAAGCGTCTTTAAGGTTTAACCTTAAAATATGTAGGGGTTACACTAGACTGGACATCATTAAAACAGCATTGGACTAATATAAGAAAAAATCAAAGCTTAGAACAGCTCGTCCAGAAATTAACGGAAGAATCTGAGGCGCAAGCTCATAAACGCTATGGACATCAAGTAGACATGACAGCAAATGCTCAGCATGAGCCTGGAACGGGATAACGCATACCAAACAGATTAACACTACTCAAGTCAATGTAGAGAAGACAGTACGTTCAAGTACAGAAAAATTTTTATTTCAAGAATATGGATATTTGAGGATATATGGAAAACAAGCAAAGCATACTCAGACTTTCCAAATAAGGAGGCAATAGCTCTGGTGGCGACTTTCCAAATAAGGAGGCAATAGCTCTGGTGGCGACTTTTCATGTGTGGTGATCTTTAAACTGAACAAGGATGCAAATGATCTAAAAGAACTTGCAAAAGATATTTTATCATATGATTACGAGTGAAACATTGTGCAGGACTCGAGCCATTTTCTAATACGCTTACAACTGGATAACCAGTGTACTGCAACTCATCTGTTCTACACCAAATTACTTACCAAGGTTTCGAATTATGTGCGAGATTGGATATAAAACAAGGAAGTGTTTTTCTTTCAGCTACATTTGAATAAGGAACATGTCTTATGGTACTATTATGTACAATATCACGGTAGTTAATTATTGATTTCAATTTAAAGCTAATAATTTGCCTTCCAAAATACGACATTATATGTCCGCTACATTAAATTCCTTATTATTATTTTTTAATAATATTTGACAGTGATATCAATTCCCTACCATGTTTTGTAGAAACTATAAAGGAACTATACGAGATATCGAGAAAAATGTTGAATAAATAATACACTAACATTAAACCCATAAAAGACAAAGAAGGGAGATTTATCAATTTCATCAATATCAAGTACATCAATGTTAGGAAAGAATTTATTATCCAGAATGTGAACCAGACTTAAGGACCAACTCTAATGGAAGGAAGGCAAAGAAACGATCCCTATATGAATACAATAGTCCCAACTAAATATCAAATAACAGAAGTAATCAACTCACACCAAATATCAAAACACTAGTAAAAAAGCTTCAACCAACCTACCCTAAAAAAATATGGGAAACCAAACTTGAACTGGTGGGGGATTACTCTACTTAACATTCATACAAAAATACTAACTAGTATACTAGTAAAAAGAATTGTGGATAGAATACAAACACAGCTGCGACAGAAATAAGTCAGATTTAGAACACGAAAATCATGCATAGATCGATCACAAATACACGCTGTGCATAATTGCGGCGTAATCAATTATATGGAATTTACCTTTATATATAATCTTATATAAAATAACACGCCTCATTAAACCACTGTATAAAAAATGCTACACCCAAATAATGCATCAGGGAAGTACAGGCAATAATACAAAAACGACACAGGGGTTAAAACAAGGCCGCCCACGGCCCCTTCTCCTCTTCAATGTAGCGTTGGACTGGAATATGTCACAAACATTCAATGGTCAAAAGAAGCAGACAAAACTTCAAGTATCACTAAATTGTGCAAAAAAGTTGAATGAAAAATCAACACACCAAAAACTAAAGCTATGAGGTTTGTTTGTCTATGCATCTCTTAAGCAACCTCACCGGACAAAATCCACTGGAAGGCCTTCTAAGCCACCTCCAAGCATCGACCAAGTGATTACGAGGATGAGCAAGAACAACCCCAGGATGCCAAGGACAGCCATCAACAGAGAGCTCAAGCAGAGCCCAGACCTGTTTTCTTCAAATTTCGAGATTGTTTTCGACCGATTCGTGTTGTAGATCTCTGGCGAGACGATGAAGCGTTGCCTTCGTGCTGCTGGACTCTTTGGACACTGCCAATCAAGAAATCGCTCATCTCAGAGAAGAATTACAAGGCGCATTTACACTGAACCAAGAACCAACCATATCGGCTGGATTCCGCAGTAGTGGTCAGATATACTTTGGAGCGATAAATTCAAGTATTTATTGACGATATTGCTCATGTGAGATACGTCCCTTAGGTAATAGATTCCACCATAAGTAGCTACTACCCACTGCAAAAAAAAACACGGAGGAGGATCGGTGATGGTTTGGGGCTGCTTCCATGCCTCTGGTGTCGGACTGCTCCACAGAGTAGAGGGCATCATAAATAAGGCAATGTATAAGAACATCCTGACCATATGCGCGAGCGAACATGGTTTGGGGTTGGATCTTCCAGCAGGATAACGACCCCAAGCATTCTTCTTGCTTGGTCAAGGACTGGTTCAGCCAGCGCCGAGCCACTTACTCTCATGGACTGGCCGAGCCAGTCTCCCGACATAAATCACATTAAACACTTGTGGGAAGAGTTGAAAAGAACTCTCCAGGGCAAAACTGCTAAAAATTGAGCCGAAAAGTTCACGTAGCTTGAGCAAGCCTGGAAGACACTTTCTGAATCGACCCTCTCCAACCTTGTGGGCTCTATGCCTTGAAGGTGTCAGGTAGTGATCGATGCAAAGGGCATGGCAACCAAATAATAGGCTACTATATTAGGGAAGACTAGTCATATTGTTTCTGAGCTTCCTTTGTTTCTTATAGATTTTCAAATGTCTATGACCGTTTTGGTCATTTTTGCATTTTTTGTTACTTAATGAATAATTCTAGGTTACGGTCATCGTTGTTGTTCAATGATCTGGTGCAAAGTTTGTGTTGTCTATGAGAAAGAGTAATAAAGAATTACCACATTACCACAACGCTGAACAGAATTATAAATCAAAGTACATTTTTACTTTCCTTATCTTATAATAAGGAAAGTAATGTAATCGGCGGAAATTTCACCTACCCAGTTTTTCACATTTCTGGACGAATTATAGCTTCACGACACCAAAAAAGTTGGTTTGGGCCATTGGTTCGTGTGTGTGTGTCGGTCTGTCAGTAAACAGGATATCTCGAGAACCGTAAGAGCAAGAAACTTAAAATTTGGTGTGCAAGTTACTTGTAGACAACGGACGCAATGCGAAACTTTTGGTAAAAATCGGCCGAGCCGTTTGGTCGCAAGGTTGCTAAATCGGTCGCGAATCTAAACGGTTAAAGATACAAAAAATTCATGAGAATAAAAATGATTTGGTATCACGAGATAAACATGAATTTAAAGTAAAAGTTGGTAAAATAGGAACTCGAAAAAAAATTGAAGGATTTTTGCCAGAATTGTCCAAATAATAGGATAAGGAAGGTCGTATGATGTTCACACCAGATTTTTTCATATATTTTTGACCGGTACTGGGGGTAGTGTAACTGCAACAGATGGTAGAACAAAGCTTAGCATCAAAACCAAAATTGATAAGGCAGCAAGAACTTTCAGAACCCTCAAACAAATCTGGAACTCAACTCAAACATACTAAGCAAATAATTTCACTATAGTTATTAGAGCGCTACTGTAGACATAATTATTTTAATCATCAATCTTTGAAAGATACTTTATTGAATAAATCATCTGCATTTAACTAAAGGCATCTAACGAAAGCTGCCATTTTTGAGCATTTCACTTTGATTTTATGCAATCTCAATGGTCCATCTATAATATTCAATTGTTCTAATCGCCTATCAGTTATTATGATTTACTAAACATTTAATCTATGCATATCTCAAAAACCGAAAGAACAATTGCAATTGTGGTGATTATCAACAAACCTTCAATTCGAGCTGGCTGATCTTCTGGGTGAGCTCGACGACAGCCTGCGACTTCTCGGCGTCGCGTATCCGGAGACTCATGAGCTCGTCCTGCATCTTGCTCTCGAGGTCGGCGTAGCGCCGCTGCTCCTCCAGCAGACGGGCGGCCGCCTCGCGGTCCCTCAGCTCTGCCTTCTCCAGCAGTTCGCGCTGCCGCTTGATCTCCTCGTCCTGGCGCCGCAGCTGGTTGGTGCTGACCTGCACCTGCGTCTCCAGCTCCATCACCTTCAGCCGCAGCTCCTTCACCTCGGTCAGCGTCTCCATCTCGCGCAGCCTCGTGGTCATCAGCTCCTCCTCCAGCCGCTGGGTCTCGTTGCCGCGGTTCTCCCAGAACAGCAGCTTCTTGGGCGTGCTGTGCGCCTCGCCGGTGGGCGCCGACTCCTGCTTATGTTCCTGCTTAAATTCGTTATTACATCAATTGATTCAATCAGAACGCTGTGGTGAATTAACGCCAACCTGAAGGTGCCGCTGCCACTGGTTGCTGAGCTCTGACACCCTCTGCCGCAGGTCCTTGAGAGACAGGTTTGCTTCGGCTTCCCTGAGCTTGACGGCGATGAGCTCCTCTTGCAGATGCGCGACGCTATTGTCGGGCGTGACCTCCCGCAGAGTTTTCTTGTCCTCTTCGAGCTCGTGGATGCGGGTGCGGAGCTCGCGCACCAGCGCGTCATTCTCGGCTTCCCGCAGCCGCACCTTCACGAGTTCCTCCTGGAGGCACTGGATCATCTCTTCGCGCTGCTGCAGCTGCTCCTGCTTGAGCGAAATCTCCTCTATCGATGATTGCCGGGATGTGTGCTGTTGGAAGGAACAATCACTGGACGTTAGTGACATCATGCAGTAGAGTTTGACGAGATATTATAAGAACACTTTCAGCATTTTTGTAAACGGTGAAAACACGTATAGGCGGAACTGTGTAAACCTAACCTCAATCTGTGGACACACAGTCATGCGTTGGTTAGGTCGACTTAAAATCAATAGTTTCAAACTACGCAAACGCTTTCATTTTGCCAAATTATAATCAAATACAACAACAACCGAGAGATCATTACAAAAAATTGCGAAACAAAAGTGCCCCGTCATCAAAAATGACATAAATAGTACAAAAATTTGTTTTGTAGCTTTTTTGATTGGTTGAATAATAACGCGCGCCATTGGTCCATCTGTACAAATGTAATTAGATTGCGCTTGAAACCAATGTGTGTGATCATTAAACAAATGCTTTTTGTAGTTTCCTACGTTTTAGGCATGACACTATATAAAATTATGAGAAAAAATCATTGCGCCCTGTACATTTTAAAGATAATTCGTTTATTATTCTATTTACACATTAATTTTTCGAATCCAGTCGTTAATTTCGACATCAAATTTGTGAAAAATAATTTAGCCACTCTTTGATTCTTCTTTATTACTTTTCACTGTCAGGGTAGTACAAACGGGGCCATATAGCTGTATTAGTTTATTAAATGTAGATGGCGCTTCTCAAGATATCTTCATTGGTGTTAAAGGTGCCCTTCATACCATGATGTCATTATAATATACTAGCTAAACATGAGGTATAAAAAGTGCAAAACAGAGTGAATTTCTTGTTAGCAATTCTTCAGAAGGTAACAAGAGGATCTTTAGCTAGCGAAGATGGTGGCCAAGAATTGCAAATTAACTAATCTAGGAGAACAAGTTTTGCTTTGACACTGCGTGAGATACAACAGATTAGTGTGAAATATAATCTCAGTACATAACCAATTGAGGGTTTCAATACTTTTAACTTCAGTAGTCATTACACAGTAGCAGCACACTTATTATTCGCTCAACGTTCATCCCTACTTATTCACCCCTTCTTATGGATGCAACTTTAGTCTCATTTAAGCACCTTTAGTGTAATTAATGCAATCTTTTCTGACAAACTCTAATATTCTTCGTTTACAAAGAGATGAACCCTCCACGCCCTCTTTGCAAAGATTTTAGATGACACGAGATAAACTCAGACTCCGCGAGAAGATAACCATACTGATTATAATTATCTCAATGAATATTTTGTTTGACCATTGATGATAATTTGATATTATTTAAGTGTTTAATAGTAGGCCCGTTGAAAGTGAGGGGAAGGGGTAAAATTCTCGGGTCTGTGGTTCTAGAGACCCGAGAAACCACCAATATGTTGTTCTTTATATTAATTTTTTTTATTGTTTAAAAAATCTATATGAGCGCGCAGTTCGATTATATGCAAATTCAGTATTAATATACAATTGCATATTTTTTTCTTATATTGCCGTTGAAGAATGGTCAGGCTCTAACGCCCCGCGTGGGAGCACGGCCTGCAAACTGAGAGATTAAGGCTCTCATATGTTCATTCACTGTGCCCGGTCGTCGCGCACCATCTCTGATGAGGGGCGATGTGGCAAGCACCGCGCCTTAGACGACCGCCATGATTACCCCTTACTCGAGTGAGCGCAGATACTCGATTATTTTTAGTGACTGAGTAGTCCACCCGCCAGACATCAGAGAGCACCAGGAATTGAACACTGGCTTCACCGTTGAAGAATAAACTGTTAAAATGGTAGTTGAGGCGAAATACGTGCAAAAAATCTGCAGACTTAGTAAAAAGATATGAAAAACCCCGAAGATGGTCATCTTGAGATTTCACACACTTTTTCGGAGATGGCAAATCAAGAGACTTCTGTTGGGCAAATGAGCTATTGTTTCCGAATTGTTATGGCCACGAAACGGATTTTTGCCTCAATTCGTTTCTGTTAAAATGTTAGATTTTTTAGATTTTAAAATACACATCTTCTAGTTTTCGGACTATCAGTTGCTTATATAAATCAAAATCGCAGTATCATTGTTTTTTAGGTGGTTATTTAAGGGTTCCATAACAAAATACGTTTGGTAACCGCTGCGCGTTGGTTTCAAATTCTACAAAAACATCAATTTATCCTGAATATCTAATCATTCCCAGAGAACACTCATACAAGTGCGCCAACATTTCCTTTAATGCGACCTTCGTCGAAATCACTAGGCGTTTTAGTACCTTCTCAAGAAGTCACAATACAAATATATGTAACATTCATTAGAATGAGAAAAATAAGCCCACAAAACATTAGACAATTCAGTTTAACAGCCTAATTTAACTTAAATCGCTTATAGGCGCAATCGTCTTATAATCGCTCATTCTCCTCTCCCCTCCTTCTCTTCATAGAAACATGTATGTTTTTGTGACTTGGAAATCTCTTCCATACTCTTTTCTAATTTATTTTAGCAACACTCTAATGCCAAATAAAATTACCGCACAACCTACTAGAGTAATCACTTGCAGTCAAAAATAGAAAACCTGAAACGAATTTGATTAAAACAATATTAAAACAAGAGAGCGTAAGCTAGAAAGAAAACAATGACCTTCCGCCATATTTAGTGGTAATTAAAACGATTACAGGTTGGCCACTTACACTTTCTTCCATCATCAGCGACAGCGACCGAATCTTCTCGTTCGCGAGGGCAAGGTGGTGGGTGGTCTCCAGGTGCGTGTGGCGCAGGGCGTCCAGCTCCCTCTGCACCACAAAGGTTGTCTCCTCCTCCTCGGCGCGGCTCACCTGTCCCCTAACCAGGCGGTCGGCCAGGGCCTTGCTCTCCTCTTCCAGCATCTCGCACCTGTGCTTCAGCTGCTTGTTCTCAGTTCTTAACCTCTAAACAAGCAGAACAACATCAAATCGGTTGAGGCCACGCTCCCCCTTTGAAATCTCACCTTCAGCTCGGACATCTCCTCCTGCTCCTTGGTCTTGATCGCGTTGTACTCCTTCTCCAGCTTCTTCATCTTTTTGGCGTTATATTTCATGTTGTAGGCGGACTGCAGAAGGCCCTCCGGGTCGGCCTCTGCCCTAGCCGGCAGCTCTTTTTGGAAGAACTGCAAGCAGGAGTTAGAGTTAGAACGGGATATGCCGTAACGAAGCCGAACATACAGAACTTCTGACGTAATTAACGAAATCGTCCATTTTCCCCGTGCGAACAGCGTTTCGACATCGTCGATCAGCTATTACATGCGCAGGTGGGCGGCCGCTGAACAATTACAAAGCGAGATAAGGCAGTGACATCAGCCGTTGATAAGCAATCGTGGAGGTGTTGGGCCGGCGCCCACGCGGCTCGACTCGACGGAACCTGGTGCTTTGGCCGGATAATCCGCAGCAGGCCGGAGGAAGCCATATGGCGGCGGATAAAAATAAAGCGATCGGACGCCGATTGTTTCTCGGAGAGGACGGACAGCCGGAAGATTGCCGGGCCGAATTGGAGCTCATTACGAGAGAATAAGATGTTCCATTACCAATTAGCGCCGAGCAATCAGCCGTAACGCTCCGCGCGATTATTTAGAGTGTCAGGAGCAAAATTTAGACGGAAATAAATTGTTTTCGCAATCAAAATGTTCTTCTGAAATAGATCTTCAGCTTTTTCTGTTAAGAGTCGTTAAGACTGAATAAAGTCTTCATGGATAATGACTCAGTTAATGTTATCTTTATAACAGTTTTGTCTAATACAAATATCAAAACAATTTCTCATAAATTACTATTCACATTTATTCGGTTACTTTGTTGCTGATTGACTAGCTGATTTCATAGCTGATGAATAATGCCTATGATTGGTTTCATGTTTTATTCATTTTGCTAATAAGCATTATCAAGAATTCAAAACACATAAGTCATAACTTGCGGCTCTTTTCAAATTCTCTACCTAACAGAAAATCAACTTAGTGCGCATGTTTAAAAACTAGTGTAAACTTTTTATCTATTTAGCTACGATATGTTATAGCAAGATGTTGAGATACTGTCGTACAAGGTGGCGCAAAAATTATTACTCGAATTTCCTAAGGCAGTAACTTTGTTTGTAAACAAAAAGAATTGGTCCTATTTGTTGATTATATTTATTTAAACGTTTAATTTGTTTCCCATTAAATTGCGATGATAATATCGGTTAAGTAGCCGTAGTCGGAGTTAATGCACATTCGGGCTCGTTTCACAGTAAGTTTCCATGACTTTTCTCAAAACTTCTAGCGGCAAATCTTCCACTTCTTGTCGTATGTTCTCCTTTAGGGCCGCCAAGGTATGTGGCTTGTTCGTCTAGACCCGTGACTTCAAAAAATCCCAAAAGAAGAAGCCTGGAACGATCAAATTGGCGATCTCGTGCAAATCGCCAAAACGAGAGATTAGGCGAACGATGAAAAACTCTTACTTTAGAATGTCTACTGGCGCTCGTGCAATGTGTGCGGTAGCACCGTCCTGCTAGAACCACATGTTCTCCAAACCCAATTCGTCAATTTGCAGCAGCAAGAAGTCGTTGGTCATGGTTCTGTGGCGTTCGCTAGTAACAATAACGGTGCTGTCGACAACATCCTCGAAAAAATATGGACCAATCACCTTTCCTTCGTAAACACCGCACCAAACAGCGACTTTGAGAGGATGTAATGATTCTTCGTGCATCACACGCGGATTTTCGGTACCTCAAAAGCGATAATTTTGTTGATTCGCGTATCCGCAATAGGTGCAAATGCGCCTCGTCGATTAGAATGATTTTCAATGGAAAATCATCCTCATCGTGGCTTGGCTGAAATTTACACGTGATTGGCAGTCTGATGCACTGCTTGCACTTTGTACGGGAATATTTTCAAGTCTTTCGCCAAATTCAATATAAAGATCTCTATTAATGCCCAATTGCGTGGCCCGTCGTCTGGTTGATGTTTGCGGGTCCTCTTAGATATCTGCAGCCATAGCAGCGATATTCTCGGCCGAGTGGCTGCTATGGTCCGTGTTAAGCCAGTCTCCTCGAGGCGAGAGTGTTTGTTCAGTTGGTGTCACATGACCAACGAGCGAATCGACGACGAAATTCACATTGAGCCAAAACCATCAACGATTATGTGTCAAAAACGTTGACACATTATTAAGATTCATGTCTACGTGTATTCTGCTTCTGTTTACTTCACAAATGTTAAAGTCGCGATGACATATGCAAAAATGAGAACAGTTTTCGATAGGTCTAACTATTTTGTAGACTAACTTGATCTGGTAGGTACGTATATGTAGATGTGCATGTGTGTTGGGGAGGGGGGTTGCGAATGCCTTGTTATTTAATTTCATAAATGAGCCTTCTGAGTATGGTGTCATGCAATCTGACAACTTTTACCGATGTAGTGAATGGTAAATAATTATTTTATAACTGAAATTTAACACAGGACATAAAGATGTCACAAATCACTTGCAAAGTTTCTTCATTTAATAACAGATAAAATTGCTTTAGACAAATTACATTGAAATTTTTGGTCAAAGGTAAATAAAAATTAAAAGTAATATAAAAGAGCCTAAAGATAGATAAGGTAATCAAAAATTTAGAGTAGAAAATTTCAAAAATAATAGATGGAGTCAACCACAAAACAAATGAGATTAATTACAGGATTGCCGCTCTTAAAATACATTGAAATCAATTGCGATGTAATTTAGAGGAAACTAAAACCAAAAAAAAATTAAAAATATCGAAACATGTAACTGATAGTCGGACAGTAGCAGACCATGAAATCCGTATATAGAACATTTCCAGACAATGTTATCCTTACAATGTAAAATATTTCAAAACTATAAAACACAGTAACAACAAAAATTGGTGGAAACTCCTAGAAATCATGTAAAGTAAAATAATTTTAAAAAGAACAGATATAAGATAAGGTAGTATAAGAAAAAGACGAGCCTTTTTCTTACCCCGTTAACAGCAATAACTCCAAAAACACATAAAAGTGACTCTGAGTTATAACTTTCAATCGTTTCAATATTCAAGCACATCATTTTAGTCGTTTTTTAGGCAAAAACAATTTATTCATCTATGATATAATAAAAACAACGATCATCCATCATTTCAACTTCCTAAAATTAGCATAGGTCTCAATGTTCTACCATCTTAGAGAAAAAGAGGGGTATAATTACTCAAAATCTTTATAGGTAGGAAAAGGATTTCCTGTAAATTAGCCACTTATAGTTTAGAAATGAGAGGCAAGTCCATATAATGTATAGCAACGTACATATTACCACCAACTACAAAGAACTACAACCACGACAATACAGAAAAGTGCCCAAAAGACAAGAAACGAACAGTACGAGATAAATCTCTTGAAAATTAGTTCATACAAAAAATCCTGTTCAAATAAACTGGCAAATAAACGGAATAAAGAGGGAATTAACGACGATGACCATGGCTACGGAAACGTTATAAATTTCGCAAAGAAAAAAATATGCACAAACAAAATAAAAGAAATAATAAAAGTAAAATGCGTACATGGAATGTCAAGACGCTGTTGACAATAAGGGAATTAAAAAAGTAAGTTCTGCATTAAAAAAAAATACAAGCACAGGCAGTTGTTGCAAGAAATCAAGTGGGGTGGAAAATAATGAATACACAAAACAAGTTCACAATGACTTGCCGATGAGCTGAAAAACAAGAATGCTATGATGTTAGATTTATGCTATTTATTGAAATGAGGACAAAAGTTATAGGAACTAATTAATAAACGAAAGAATAGCTTATATAACAATAAAACGTTTCCACAGAAGCTGATAAAGCAGAAGAAAAGAATCATTTTTACCAAAAGCTAAGAGAAGAGATTAAAAAAATTCTACAAAAAGATGATATGACTACTGTTTTGGGAAACTGTAAAAGTCAGATTGGTCAAGAGAAAAACAATGGTTTAATGAAAGTATCAAAAACTACATAAAGAAAAAGCAAAAGCACTAATAAGGAGTAAAAAAGATTGGGTAGGGGAAGATACAGAGAAAAACTTCTAAACAAAATTAAATATATAAACATAAATCATCTATATAAATAAAATTGTAAATGTTCGTTTGTTCAAAATCTTAAATCTCCCAAAGTTCTTCGCCGATTGCTTTGACAGATTGACACAAGGTTGCATTCGAATACGGGCGTGTTTATATATATATATATATATATATATATATATATATATATATATATATATATATATATATATATATATATGCGCACTCCTCAAGCTCAACGAATTTATCGAAAAACGGAAGCTGCCTTAGTCAAAGAACAAGTGCACGCTACTATAAAAACCCTCGCTCTGTGTTCACTAGAACTGATGCAAGTCCACGTCAGTTTGGCCAACAGAATCCATAAAGATGACTGAGATACTGTAGACCGCATCACTTTCCATTCTGCGAAGAAACACGGAGCGGCCGCCACCGTTAGACAATCTTTTAAGTTTCAGCGTTTACAGAATAAACGCGCTCCCACACAACTGGATTATAAGCAAACTGTTATAAACCTTTCCAAACACAAGCTTAGCCAGGAAGCCATCAGTGCTCTTAGCAAAGGTGAAAAGTTTGCCGTAACACCCAAATCCATTCCGGTAGAGGACATTATAACTAACGTAGAAGCAGCTATAGGGAACCTTCCAACAGACGAAGCAGAGGACGTACGAGTCGAGACTTCACGCATCCTGCTCCGTGCTAAGCCACCTAAAAAGAACTTATCCAGGGCGGAATTAAAGGCTCTCCGTGAACTCAAGAATGATGACACCATAATTGTCTTACCATAAAGGTAACGCTACTGTTGTACTAGCACAGGAGGACTGCACGAAGAAGATGACCGAACTGCTCGATGCAAATACTTACACCGTGCTCAAACGTGATCCCACATCGCGGATACTACGCGATACGAGCAAACTGAGTTCCTCTCTGGATGACACCACCAAAAAGAGACTAATAACATCACATGCGCTGCCCCAAGAATATACGAGCTCCCCAAAATGCACAAGGACGATGCACCGCTGCGACCCATTATCAGTGCTATCGGGGGTTCTACCTACAAGTTCGCCGAATACTTATCCTGTCTGTTACAACCGTATAATGGTCATACCAGCAGTTACGTCAAGTACTTCGCACATTTTGTCAACCAGCTTCAAGACATCTAGCTACAGGGAGGAGATCTAATGGTTAGCTTCGACGTAACTTCCCTGTTTATCAAAGTACCGATTCAAGATGCCCTGGATCACCTAAAGAAAAATTTTCGTAACGATATCTTACAGCTATTTCAGCAGTGCCTTACGTCCAGTTACTTTGCTTGGCAGGGCGTATATTACGAACAAAAAGACGGAGTAGCAATGGGTAGCCCACTTAGCCCTGTACATGGAGAAATTTGTAGAGATTACCATCAATACAGCACCTCTAAAACCCGCGATATGGCTAAGATACGTCGATGACACTTTTGTGATATAGAGACACAAAAAGGAGACCCTACCACAATTTCTTATGGACTTGAATTCTATACACCCAAGCATACAGTTTACCATGGAACTAGAATCGGAAGATAGGATTGCTTTCTTAGACGTACAGGTGTTCAAATCGGAGTGGACATTTACAACACACAGTGTACAGAAAACCCATTTATACGCACAGATACCTTCATAAGCAGTCGAATTACCACCCAATTCAAAAAAGAACAGTTGTGAAAACTTTGTTAGATCGAGCACGACATATATGCCAACCACAGATTTTGGATAAAGAACTCAAAAATTTGGAACAAGCCTTACAAGGGAATGGTTACTCGAGGACGGAGATACATAAAGTAATCAAACCTAACAAATGTGCATGAAAGACACAACCAAAATTGGCTACGGTAAGCAAAGCTTTTTTACCTTACATCAACAGGGTTACGCACGGGATAGGAAAAATTCTCAATAAACACAAGGTGGAAATCCTCTATACTACCACCACCAAGATACAGGATTTGCTTAGACCAGCCAAAGATACAAGAATAATTTTAACAGGGACGGCGGATTCAATCTACCCAGGTCTTGGATTATCGTTCTCTAGCGGCAAAAATAGTCCGCGATACGGCGAAAGAGCGAGTGACGTCAGAAAATGGTAAAATATTACCTGCAACGTCCCGATTGACGTCAGCAGCTAGCCCGATCACGTTAACTACCATCCCGGTAACGTCAACCCTCCCCCCCAACACCATCCCTACCATACCTCGCACGAATATAAAAGCGAAAACGTCATTTAATTTTTAGGAGATTTTCTTCTGAAGATGTCCGCCGCAGTTGTGGACGAAACGTCAAGAGTTTCTGAACTCCGACCATGGCCTTATAACCCGAGAACCAACCACACGATGCATCAAGGGGACTCGCTATCTGTAATACTCTTCAATATGGCCCCAAGCATACAATTGAAAAAGTAAACAAAAGCGTTATCGTTTTTTTTTGTCCTCGGATTCTTCACTGCGCAGGACCCAGGGACATGGCTACGGGTGTTGCTTGAGTATAAAGTAAATCAGGAAAGTCAGCACCTTTGATCTTGTATTCCAGATATGCTATCTTGCAGTAAAAGCAAACATGGCGACGATACTATACATGAATAATTCAAGAAGCTCTTTAGTAATTATATATTTGACATATCTAAATTATGATATATCGATGATATAAGAATTGTTACTGCAATACCAAAATTATAAATTATGTGCTCGTCAAATTTATGATCTATAGGACGACTAAATAAATTCTTGAATTATCTATGTATAACATTGTTGCCATGTCTGCTTTTGGGTTTGAGCGGAAAATCTGGGGACACGAAATCAAAGGTGCCGACGCAGAGTACAACTATTGCTTTACTCTACACTGTGACAAAAGTACCATAAAACAAGCATGTGCAGTTGACATTGCGGAAATCATAAATAAAGGAAAGATATATAACTAAAAATACTTGAGAAATTAAAAATAGATAAAGAAATAAAAAATTACGAGAGTAGAATAAAATAAGAATAAGAAAAATTAAAATATTAAATCAAGATTACGAAGTTGGCAAGTATTTAGATGTTATGATATCTAAAGGGAGTACAAATAAATCTCCGCCGTTTGACAAAAGATAGCCTCACCAGTAAGGTATGGTTGAAATTGTCAGATGTAAAACGTTATATCGTAAGGCTGGACATCTGGCAACACCATAACCTTTAAAATATTAGCGATTTTGTATCAGTATCACATAATTATTTTCGTGCGAAAATGTCGACTTTTGGCCGAATAAGCGTCATTTGCTGGAACTTTTGATTTACTTCTTTAATTTAAAGAAATCTGCAGCTGAGGCGCATCGATTGCTTGTAGAAGCATATGGTGAGGCTGTTTTAAGTGAGAGAAGTCGAAGACAAAGAACGTAGCGGAAGGCCCAAAGTGTACGAAAACGTGGAATTGGAAGCATTATTGGAAGAAAATTCCTGCCAAACGCAAGAAGAACTTACACTTACATTAGGAGTAACTCAACAAGTAATTTCACATCGTTTAAAATCGTTGGGAATGATTCAAAAGCAAGGAAATTAGGTTCCATATGAACTGAAGCCGAGAAACTTTGAACGCCAATTTTGCACATGTGAAATGCTACTTGCCAAGCATAAACGAAAGGGGTTTTTTTTGCATCGTATAGTTACTGGTGATGAAAAATGGATCCACTATGAGAACCCAAAAAAGAGGAAATCATGGGGACCACGTGGCCATGCTTCAACAACGACAGCCAAGCCGAATATTCATGGAAAAAAACTCGTGTGTATTTGGTGGGATCAGCTTGGTGTCGTGTATTATCAGTTCCTCAAACCGAACAAAACCATTACTGGGGCTCTCTAACAAACACAATTGATGAGCTTGAGCCGAACACTCAAGGAAAAACGCGTCCACCACTACTCTGGACACGACAAAATTGTTCTCCTGCATGACAATGCTCATTCACATGTTGCGGCGCCAGTCAAAACCTACTTGGAAACACTCAATTGGGAAATCCTATCCCACCCGCAGTATTCACCAGCCATTACCACTTCCGATTAGCACTTGTTCCAATCGATGACACATGGTCTGTCTGAGCAGCACTTCACATCATATGAATATATCAAAAATTGGGTCGATTCGTGGATAGCCTCAAAAAATGAAGCGTTCTTCCGACGCGGTATCGTATGCAGCCAGAAAGATAGGAAAAAGTAGTGGCTAGCGATAGACAATACTTTAAATAAAACATAAGGTTCCGTTCTTGCACAATAATGCCCAATTTTTGATAAAAAATGGCAGAGACTTATTTGTACTCCCTTTAAATGAAAGAGAAAGAGAGATAGGAGGAGAAATAAAAGATAAAATAACAATAACAAATCAAAGTTTTCATACTAGTAAGCGTATATTTAAAAAACAATTAATAAGATCTAGGTATATTAATGGTAAGGAGAAAAATTAAATTTAAATGAAAAAAGAATTATGATGACAATACTGAAATCAACAAAAATATGAAAAAATTACTGCAAGATAACCGCCAGGGAGGTTCAGCAATTGAGGCGTGAGCTACGATGTGAACGGACCCGAGCTCCATTCCCGGAGCTGTCTAATGCCTGGCGGGTGGCCTACTCGGTCACTAAAAATAATTGAGTACCTGCGTTCATTTCGAACAAGGAGTAATAAGGGCAGAGACAGCGAACATATGAGAGCTTCAACCTTTCATTTTGCAGGTCATCCTCCCACCCGAAGCGTTAGAACCTTACCGTTATTATTATTATTATTATTGGAAGATAAGAGTTAACTAAGAAATAGAACAGGCAATAGCAGAGAACATCGTTAGAGAATAAAAAACGGAAAGCAGAATAATTAGGACATGTTATGTTAGCTGACCACCAAGAACCAATAAATATTATATTGGAATGGACACCAGTAGGAAAGAGAAAAACGACAGGTCAAAGTCAAGATGACTAGATGAGGTGATAAACGATTTAAGAACTATAGAAATCAAGGTCTAAGATCTAACTCTTCAAACGACACAATTCTTACATGAAGCCTTAAGCCTGCCTGCATACACATCTTAACAACTCTATTTAAGATCATTTACTCATGTTTTCCCTTTTATAAAATTGATAACCTACCATGTCTAATAAATAGCTGAACGATGATGTTCCTTTAGAGATATTTAGCTGAGTAGTTTTATCTCATTTTGTCTTAAAGTTATTAAAAGTGCGAATTGCTCTCAAAAGAAGAGCTATTTTAATCTTTCCGACCAAACTATGATGCGTGTAGTTATTTCTTTCCTTTTGTTTTCCTCTAACAGATGTTTATTTAATTATTGTCATTAAAGAGCTTCTCTGTTCAAGTTTAACCCTTTTCGTTTAACAATTTCTTTCTTCCTTTAACTTCTAGTTAATTTTGTGTACTAATTTCATTCTTTCGTACATTTAAAAAACTGTCATCACCTTTTGTACGTTTTTATTTACTCGCCCGTTCTATTTTTTGCTTTTTTCATTAAATCTCTAACATACCCACTTGAATCGTTTTCACTTTTAAGGTTGCTGCTTATTACGTTCCGTAGCATCTCCAAATGAGCCAAATTTACTTTCACCAACAACGCTGTCTTTTTGCTGCAACAACCTGGAGTATTTTCGCGGAGTAACTTCGCTACCGTTTTTTAATAAATCCGCCGAAACCAATTTCAAAGCGTAATGCCGAAAGTTCGGGACGTTTCCGAACAAAATAACATTCCTTTAATGAAAAACCTCCTCCGAGACTCGCCGGCTTTGCACAGAGACGCCGTTTTGTTTTTGTAGATTATGATTGATACGAACTGTTTTTAAACCCGGCCGGCATTGTTTCGTACCTTATTGGATATTTCTGTTTTGTTTCGGTAAACGGATAGCAAAGAGCTTTGAACCCTACCCAGTCACGCAACAGTCCGACCTTTGTCGTCCCGAGTGCAGCAAAAGGGGCTTTCTTTAAATTGCTGTCGGCAGTTGTCTCTTGAATGCTTCTTTGAACTTATTCAGTACTATTTAAATGTAAAAGAAGTTTAAAATTCCCTTCTTAATCCTTGAAATTATTATATAGGATAAAATTAAAAAAGAAGGTCGGTTATTATGTTATTTGTCATAATGCCCAGCCATTCTTCCTGTGTATCCCTTCCATTCTTATCTCCGATTTGCAGTATTCGTTTAACCTTCCGATAGATGTAAAAAAATTGGGTCTTACAGGGGAGTATTTTTGCACGCTTATAAAAACAGAAAGATGCGGTTATTTTAAAAGTCGCGGGAAATATTTCTGAATTTGTAGTGTAGATGGCAACACCATACAATGTACACAGGTAGAATTACTGTCATTGCAGTGAGTGTTGTTTTGTATACTTTAAATGGCGACGTTTCGTGTTCAAAAACTATGTGTAATCATCCGTTTTCTTATCATGCGTGGTGAAACGCCCATCGAAATTCATATTATTTCCATGACGCTATGTGCCAGTTGACTGATGCACTCATAAATCTGATCCATCTCGATTGTGTAAGATTGTGTAACTTATACCATTTTTGACGTTCCAGATATCTCATTTATGTTAATCTACAATTATAAAAAGCCCAGTTAACTCCATATCTGTAACTCTTTCGTTTCAAAAAAACCTAAATATGTCCGAATTGTAGAAATAATACGTCACGGTGCGCGTGAATGAACCTTAAATTGATGTTCATTCGTCGAAATCAACTTAAGTTGCTAAATTTGTAAGTAACTCACTTTCAACATCCCTTCCATGTCCAGAGACATCAGATCCTCCTTGCCGAGCACCAGCATGGCGAGCGCCACCTTGAAGATGATCTCCATGCCTTCAGAGAGGAAGACGTCCATGATGCGGCAGGCCAGGGGCAGCGACAGGGCGGTGGTGAACAGTGTCAAGAACCAGCTCGACGCGTACATGGACGTGTGGAAATTCTGCGACTGAAAGTGCTGGTTGAGGTCCGGGAGGTGCTCGGCGACTAGATTCTCCAGCTGGAACATGCAGAGCCCGAGCTCGGCCATGGTGGCTTGAACATGTCCCGCATCCGGTAGTCCTGCATGATTTTCACTAACACCGCAAACGCCTCTTCTTCGGGCATCTGTCATATTCGAACAGTAAGTAATGAGTTTTCAATTTAAATAGAAATACGAACCTGCATCAAGAGTAAGCCCACGATGAATCCGGAGCCCTGACAGTACCCCACCTCCCGGTCGTGCAGCGAATACGCCTTCATCACGTTGAAAAGCGATTCCTGCCCCAGACCGTCCTTTTCCTTGAAGAAATCATGCTCGGGGTAGGTGCGGGCGATGTCGCGCCGAATCACCTTTTCGCACGGGGATTTCGTCTGGAAGTGGATTAGTGTTAGTGATGGGTGCGGCGCGGGCTCGGACTAAGCTTACTTTAATGTACTCGGCGTACAGTTTCTTTTCGGGGGCGTCAGTGGCGGAGCACAGCAGCTGCCACACTATGCCGCGGAAGTGCAGCGGGATGCCCTTCTGCACCAGCTCGCGCACCTGCTGGTTGTACTTCTTCCAACTGACCTCCCAGTTATTGACGATGCCGCCCCATACGCTCCACAGGTCTTCTTCGCCGCCATCTTCGGTCCTATCCTGTGTGGAACTCGTGCCTGTAAAATTTAAAGAATGTAGGGCAACGTTTAATTCACTTAGGGTAGTACTTTTTAATAAAAAAAATTAAAAAACTTTATAATATCATGCAACATTAATAGCTTACAATTGCAAATTTATTAATATGAATTTATAAAAATGCAATACGATCGATTATAATGTGACGTCATTAGTCATATATATTACATTAATGGCCTAGAAATTCCAGTTAGGGAAATATTAAAAAAAATAAATAGAAAATTTACAAGTGAAGAAAGCAAAACTTCCTATGTCATCACGATTAGATAGTTTTTATATAATAACAGATCAAGAAAATGTTATTTGTTTATCCGAAAGAAAGTAAACATTTTAGTTTAATTTACCAATTTGTCGTTTTGGCGTATTATTTAGCTCATCGCCACCAAATATGTGCCCGACCTTTTACTGATTTTGATAATTTACAAGGTCAAATTTGGTATCGGATCTGTGACATATTAGTAATCGTGAGTTCTATGGACTTTTTTGAATTTTACTTGCATATTGACGGATCTCACTCGTTTACAAACTTGTTCCCGGAATTCAGCCATCAAGCAAACACACCTATAAACTTCCCAGATCATTGTTATAGGCATACTAGGAGACAGACATGTGGCAATTCCCAATAAAATAAGTTTTCCGTAATCAAAAACCTTGAACACTGCATGTCAAATTTAATATTGCTCAGAATAACAACTTTTACCTATAGTTGTAGTTAAAAAGGAAAATGAAAATCAACGGACAATGAGATTGGAAAATATCATCATGTCATATCATTGTACCTTCAATGATGTAATACCACCTGGAATAATGACCACAACTTCAATATACACACCCCACTTAATCAACAAGTAGGTCAAAATATAGGACTACAGCATCCACCGCGTGTTACACAGTGGGAACAATCTAATTATCAATCAGCAACGCCAAACCAAGAAATCAAGGAATGGAGCTTAATCACAGCAAGAAAGAGAAAACGAAACTCCCAAAAAACGGTAATAGTATGGTGCAGCAAGAAACCTCGATTCCATTGATATAAATAAAGTAAAAGCCGAAATAGAAGGCCAAAGACCCAAAATTATGAACATATACAGTGCCAATCATAAGGTTATTAAAGAACCACTTTCTATGTTTTTCCTTGATCTGCCTCCTTGTCAAAATAACAAGAAAATATATAAAATTGATCACTTGAAAGCCAATTACTTAAAAGAATTAAATTAATTATTGAAGAAAGCAATTTTATACCAGCATATCAATTTAAGCTTCGAGGACACAGCATCATCGAACTGATCCATAGACTAATTATCGAAATAAATCGGGTATTCGAGTCAAAGAACTATTGTTCTGGTGCATTCTAGGTCGTATTCCAAGCATTCGACAATATCTAGCAGGTAGGGCTATTGTTCTACTACCAACTCACTTAAGTGACAGGCAGTTCCAGCTAAAATTTCAAGACGCACTCACGGACCTACATCCAATTATAGTATATTCCTATTACAAATTATACAACTAATGCCACGTTCGGAGATGATACTGCAATACTAGCGTCTCACGAAAATCCCGAAATTGCATTAAGAAACCTACAGATTCCTCTCCATTATGTAAAGAACTGGATACGAAACGGGCGTAGTAAAGTTAACCACTTAGTCTTAGTCAAGTCCACTTAGAAGAGGAACATGCCTATCAGTAACTCTAAACAATACACCACTCCCGCAAGCAGAAAACGTCAGATACCTTGTTATGCACCTTGATCAACGATTAATTTGGAAGAAACACATTTTCAACAAGCGTAAGCAGCTGGGTTTAGTTTTCGAAGCTAAACTGGCTATTAGGGCGAAAATCCAAACTGACCCTGAGCAACAAGGTCCTAATATACAAAACCTTATTAAGACCAATATGGACCTATGCTGTCCAACTGTAGAAAACCGTAAGAAGTTCAAACCTGGAAATAATACAAAAGCCTCAATCAAAAACCTTAAGAGCAATGATAGAGGCGCCTTCTCAAATTTGGAGACAGTCATTCATCGCCACTTTAAAGTGAAAACTAGTGAAAACATTTTAAGTTGTAGGTTTATTTCTTGTCGTATCTGCTTAACAAACAAGAGAATAGTATAATTTGACCATCCTCATGTCTTAGATCATTTAGGTTACGTATTGTGACTTATAAGAGCACTTCCTCATCTTTTCCAATGAAGTAGCCTTTGTTGGTCTATACAGTCTGTTCATTGATGCGTACGTTCCCAGATAAAGGTAATTTTGTGACCTTGTCAACGCTGTATTGTTTACAGACATGCATGCAGTCTACACCCCATTCTTGGTCGATGATCATATCATTTAGTCTTCGCCATTAGTTAAGTGAATCTCCATTGCACTATCTGATTCATTAGATCCTCAAACTCTCAATCTGTTGTTATTGAGCTGTCATCCGCGTACGATAGTGACTTCATGTTAAACTGTTAATATTAATTCTTCCTCAACATCAGCAAGTGTTAAGTCGTATATAGTATACAGTCCTACCTGTTCCTCTTTTGATGTCTCCGATTTGGCGTCGTAGACAGTTGATTTTCTATATCTTACTTAGCTTGGAGTTACGTGCCAGTATAAGTTATTAATGATTCTAACGTCTTTATCATCTATGCCCGATCTTTTTAAAATCTTGATAATTTTATTATGTTTAACATTGTCTTTTTCGAAGTCTGTTGCGCACATTAATACATTTTGGTTAATATGGCGACTTCTTTGAATCAACACTTGGACGCCAAACAGCACCTCTCTTGTTCCAAGGACGTTTCGGAAGCCTAACTGAGTCATCCCAATCCCGTCTTATAATTTTTTAAATATTCTAGCGTGCATTATACGTAGGAAAATTTTCAAAACATGGCTTATCAGGCTAATGATGCTATGTTCGTGGCATTTTGTTGTACTTTTCTTGGGAATCATTACGAAAGTTTATTTTAGCCAATCCATCGGTATTTCTCCGGTCTCATATTTGGGTATTAAAGAGTTTCGTTAGAGCCTTCATTCCGTTTTCTTCTAGAAATTTTAGTATTTCTGTGCTCACTCGATCTGGTTCGGTTGCTTTCCTGTTCTTTGTGATTTTTATTGCTCATATGACTTCTTCTTTGGCAATTATAGGTCCTGAAGTAACTTCCAAATCCCCCTTGAATTTAAGGGAGGCCTATGTCCTGCAGTGGACTCCAATGGCTGTGTGATGATGATGAAGTAACTTCCATTTGTTCGTAATTTGACCTGTTGTCATCAAATAAATCTGATATATATTCTTTCCACCTGAGCAGTTGTTTATTTATATATAGCAGTTTGTCTCCATTTCGGTCTTCTATAATTCGTTGGACACCATTTATTTCTTTTATTTTCTTGTGCAGATGAAAAAGGTCGTGGTTGGTCTCATAATCTTCTATTTCGGCACATTGTTGAGCATGACACTTTGAATTTGCTTGTCTTACATTCGGCCTTATCTCATTTTGTATCCTTTTTTATTCCCTATTATTTATGTTTCTATATTTCTTCTTCGATGCATTAGTTTAAGAATGTCTTCTGTCATTCATTCTTGTTTTTTCGATATTCTCTTTTCCTGCAGCTTATCCTTCGGTACATTTATTAGTTTTTTTTTTGGTTTTGTTCCACATTTCCTCTGTCTTAGCTGCATTATCTTCAATTAATGCTACTGATTAAAATTTACTTTTCAGTTCTGCTATTAAGTAGCGAAGCGAATCGGAGTCACTTACTAACTTCATGTTGTCCGTCTGTCTGTCCGTTCGTCCGTCCGAGCAATAACTCGAGAACGGCTGGGAATTTCCAAATTCTATTTTCACCAATCGACAGGTGACCAAAAAAACTTGTTTGCTAGTGATTTTGAAACTGATTGGTCAAAGGTCAGCGTTAGGGTTCTCAAATTTGGGAGACTGCTTCGCCACTTCACTATGCGTTGCAAGCTTTGAAAGTTTATTTCTTGTCCTATCTGCTCGTTAGCATATTTACTTCTGTCTGTATTTATTGTTGTATTTTGTGAATTGATAACTTTTTTAAAGCGCACTCCCATCTTTTCCAAAAGTAAATTTGTGGACACATCTGTTCAAAGCGCCGTTTAAAAAAGGTATTTGTGATTGTAAGGTAGTAGCAAACAGAATGCAGTTAACTTGTCGCCTCTATCATTTTCTTACGCCTAGTCCGTGATCTCCATTGATATCTACCTGTCCTCCTTCTTCAATTTTTGTATTGAGGTCTCCCACGACGATAGTGACTTCATGTTTTTTAGTAAATGTTAATACGTGATTTAAGTCGTTATAGAACTGTCCTACCTGTTCCTCTTCATAGTCTCCGTTTGGCGCGTAGACTTGCATTATGTTTATATTTACGTTAGCTTGGAGTTACGTCATTATTATTCTATCTGATTGTATTATGTTTTTAGTCCTAGCTATATCTTCTGAAATGATGACTGTAGCCCCACTTCTTGGATAAGAGCTATCCTGTCCCGAATAGTATAGTGTGTTTGTCTATTATGATTTTCCCAATGTTGGGCTAGTACATCTCAATTATTCCTGTTATATCCACTTAATGTACCAATTAAGTAACTCTTAAAAAGCCTTCCAGTGGAAAAGTATTCAACACGTACGTTAATTGTAATTGTAATCACGAAATTTACCTATTATTCAAACAGAGCAGAATATAAATACAAATAAATACTAAAAAAATGCACGCATGCATATGTTGAATAAGCTATTGAGAAAATAAAAAAAGGAACAGAAATATTTTAAAAACGCGCAAAAAAGTATTACAAGGATTTATAAAAAATGCTAGCATAAGAGAACTATGAAAAGACAATGAAAAGGTATAAAATTTAAAATAATCAATAATTGTATAATGAGCAAAATACAATTTAAAATTCAATTTAAAGAAATCCTAACATAATGTAGAGAAGTCTAAAGGATAATTATGGCAGCACTATAAATAGAATAATTCAAATCTCTAAAAATTAAAAGAACTATATGTTTACGAAATATTTGAGGGCCAAATGCGCATATATGCAGCATACCAATTAACCAAATTACTATCACCAAGTCACCAACATCTAGTAAACAGGTAACCTAAAAAATGCTGGATAAAGTAGGGTCTATTCCTAAATCAAATTGGTTATGTGGAAGTATTCAACTCCCCCCTCCTCACACACACTTGTGGGCGTACAAAGGATTGACTTCTCTATTGAAACGGACTTAATATCAGTATAAAATGGGCAATAATGAGCACCAGTTTAATTTAGCCTTCCCTTTTAGAGTTCGAAATTAATATTCTCCCATTAAATATAGAATGGTGATAATGGTAATTGGAGCACAAGTTGCAAACAAAGAGGTTAAGGCTCTCATATGCCCGCCATTTAGTCCGTGCCTTAGACGACTGCCATTATTACCCCTTCTTCGAAGTGAACGCAGATACTCAATTATTTTTAGTGACCGAGTAGACCACCCGCCAGGCATTAGAGAGCTCCGGGAATGGAACCCAGGTCCATCCGCACCGCAGCCCGCCCCTCAACCACGCGACCACGCTAGCGATAAATATCAAATGCAAATTTAAAATATTTCAAAAGTAAGAAATGAATTATATATAGGTAAATATTTTTCAGAATCTATATAAAAAAAGACATGGCAATAAACTGTTTTAGTCTAGTTGAGTGGTTAGCAATAAATATATATGAAAATGTCTTCAATAACTAGAACTAGATATTCTAGAATTGGATTTTGACCTTAAGGTACAGCAAGAACCTACAGAATAGTAGTTATTAGTGCGCATTAAAAATAGAAAAATTAACAGTAGCACAATATCTCATAAAGAACCTTTAATAGAAAACGGTCTTTTAAGAAACACAAGCAACTTCCAAAAGCTGTGAAATATTACAAAAGTAATTTTAAGAAATTAACTGAAGTTGAACGCCACACAACAAAAAGGAAGCGCTGAATCGATAATGTCAGTCACCAATATGAAAATGATATCTGTATCAAGCTCAGTGACATCAGCAGTTTTTCAAAAATAACAGCTATGCTTTTATGTTCTCATACGTTAATTTATATTTTTGTATATTGTAAAATCATGATTTAACTTCCACAAATAAATTACCTTAAAATCGCATTTTTTTGAAATATCAAAAAATTGACAAAATAGCACGCAACGTGCTGTACGCAAGATTATTTCATTTGGTAAATAAACGAATGTATTGTTTTGTTGAAATTAATAGCCTCTTTCATTTACATCCCATATTGTATAAACTGTTAGATTATATTACGATAAAGGCCATATAACTAAAATACGGCAAATTACACACAAAACATCAACATACTGATTGTAAGTTCATCAGTCCATACTTAGAGGGCG
The DNA here is from genome assembly GCA_036346155.1 of Sinelater perroti. Lineage (NCBI taxonomy): Eukaryota > Metazoa > Arthropoda > Insecta > Coleoptera > Elateridae > Sinelater > Sinelater perroti. The sequence continues at coordinate 2,073,377 of JARFIY010000332.1, read as the reverse complement.
TGAGAATTGTCATTGCTCCATATTCGACAGTTAAACAAATACGATCCAATATATAGCGTAACAATTTTTCAGAATTTAGTTCACCAATCAGTATCTTAGAGGCTTTGTTTACCAAAAACAGTGCTCATTCACAGTCCAATTTGTTAACACGACTTTTCCGAAGGTTATTAAAGTGAGTTAAATGCAGAGACGCATTACCAAAAATATTGATAGTTAAAAATAAAGGCCGATGTAAACATCTTCGATATCGTACTGTCCCAGTGTCCTAACTTTATCAGTCTAATGTGATATTATTGAGTTATTAGAAACTTTAGAAAGTTTAAATAAAATTCTGTCTTTAAATATGGTAGAGAGGAGAAAACGCAAGGTAGGTTTTAAAGTGTACCCGAAATTACTAGTTTGTTTATCAATAAGAATTTTATTACTTCATAATGACCTCCTAAGTTCGAATTAAGGCTTAAAACAATGACCTCAAAAAGATCTGTAAGTTTGCTCATTTGTCTTGAAAATCGGCATCCGAAATTTTCAACGTTCTAAAAGTTTCAAATTACATTCGGTTAGCACTAAACAACAATTTGAAATGATATCGAAATGAATCCGCTTAACGGTAGTCGGCCTAAATATTTTAATTTAGTAATAAAATGTGATTATTCCACATTACCTATGATTCATTCAACGGCCCTATACGAGCTGCGTTCAAGTTCTAAAGTCTCAAAATCTTTTTTCTCAGCATTAAGAATAAGTAGAAGGATGCGATTATTTTAAAAAAGCTGAAAATATTTCTGAGTTTGTAATATAGATGGCAGCACCATACAATTTACCCAAGTAGAATTACAGCCATTGCAGTGAGTGTTGTTTTGCATACTTTAAATGGCGACGTTTGGTGTTCAAAAACAACGTGTATTCATCCGTTTTCTCATCTAGCGTGATGAAACGAAATTCATTGCCAATTAAGTGAAGGCCTTATGGATGTTAAAAATGTGCGTTCGTGGAAGCGAAAGCTTAAAGAAGCTCGAGATTGTGTGACAATGAACCGAAGCAGCATCGGCCACAAACCAACCGGAACGAAACCATGATAGCGCGAGTGGGGCAAGTTATTATAGAAGACCATCGATTAGTTATGCGTAATATGGCCTCTAAACTTTTCGTAGAATCTGTGGAGCCCATTTTGCAGAATGGCCTCAAAATGCGCGAGTGGCAATGTGTCAAGAGACATTGACACGTGATACCACCATGAATTTCCGACCATAAACGACACTATCCGAACCCGCTCATTTTCCAGAGGGGAAAACACACTCCTAAAGAAGTATTCTGAGCAGCAATGGAATCACGGTGACGACGTAGTAAAAATATATAGTAAGTTACATTCTTAAGTAAAAACTTTCAAAAAAAAAATTTTTTGAGATTTTTCAAAATTATTTTACGAAGAAATGATGAAGTTTATTTAAATAATATAAAACTTATCTTAAACTACATAATATTAGGTACATTTGACATTTTTATTTATTAAAAAATATTTTAAAATGGCGGCGCTACAGCTATTTGAAGTTGGAACCAAAAATCCGCGCCGTGTAGCCTACCGGCTACAAAAATCACAAATTAAAATTTTTATCGTTAAAATAGATAAATACCATTTGCATGACGGAAAGAAAACATAAAAACCAAAAATTAAAAATTTAGGACACTTTTAATGAAAAATCGTCATCTTTTTTATAAACAATTGCTAAAAAAATATTTATAATTTGTTTTTTAAAAAATGTCATGCAATAGCCAGTAAGTTAAAGAATATTCTTAAAAGTTTCATCAAAATCGGTTTAAAACTCGCCAAGTTACATTGCACGGAGCGCGAAAAAAATATTTAATAGGACGTTTTGAATCCAAGCCCTCTATCACCTGACTGTCTAAACGATAAATCTTTTTTACACTTTCTGCATACAGCCATATCTGATATAATAAAAAAAAAACATTGACAAGTTCTATTATTAGGTAATAATATAATAATGGTAAGGCTCTAACGCCCCGCGTGGGAGCATAGCCTACAAACCCACAGATTAAGGCTTTCATACGTTCGTTCTCTCTGCCTAGTCGTTGCGCACCATCTCTGATGCGGGGCGATGTGGCAAGCACCGCACCTTAGACAACCGCCATTATTACCTCTTGTTCGAGTGAACGCAGGTACTCAATTATTTTTAGTGACTGAGTAGGCCACTCGCCAGGCATCAGAGAGCACCGAATTAAACCCGGGTCCGTCAGCATCGCAACCCCTCAACCACGGGACCACGCTGGCGTTATTATTGCATAACATACATTTAAATTTACGACGACATCCGTACTCGAAGCTCTCATTTTTTTAGTCAAGCTGCTGTTTTCGTTATCACTCTGTCTTCTTCTTCTTCTCTTTGCACATTGTTTACATTATAGTTGGAAGTCGCCGACGTCGAGGACGACTTAGTCAGTAATTTGGTTCATTTCATCTATTTTGCGGCTCATTTTTATCAAATATTAACGTAAACACGAAATAAACACTGCACAGCCTCTCAACTGTTGGCTTTAGCACGCTATACTTTCGAAAATAACGGTTGCACGAGAAAAAAATATGGCTAGTAGTGCCCTCTAGTGTCCAATTATTGAGATTTTATTGTCAAAAGTGTAGCGTTTTATATACAGTTTGGACCAGCGTTCTCGCATACTAGCGCGTAGTCCGTTTGAAGCGCCGCACTTGTATTCCCTACAGAACCATTTCAAATTTGAATTTGAAATTTTTTGAGCATGTTTTACAGATGGCAAACTAACTTTTTAAACAAAACAAAAAAATGTAAAAAAATTGGTTTTATGTATTTCCCCCCTTAAAACTTGAACGAACCTTGTACTACTTGGAAACTTGAAAGTGTGTACCTACTCTATAATACTATATTTGTCAATATTTAGCATGCAGAATTTTCAATTCCATCGGGCGTGTCCAATTAAAATTGGAAAAAAAACTTGGCAACACTCCAATTGAGCAATGCCGGGTGGTGAGAAAATAAAATACTCACCGTGAAAAAAATTAAACCATTCCTTCAGGTTGGGGGGTTAAATCATTGGGTCGTTACGCCCAATAATAATACTAATGGTCCTGCGAACTGAAAGGGTAAGGATCTCATACGTTCGCTTTCTCTATCCGGTCGTCGCGCACCATCCCTAATGCAAGGCGATATGCCCCTTGTTCGAAGTGAACGCAGGTACTTGAATTATTTTTAGTGACTGAGTAGGCCATCTGCCAGATATCAGAGAGCTCCGGGAATGGAACCCGAGTCCGTCCGCATTGCAGCCCGCCTCTCAACCACAGGACCACGATGGTTTAGGGTATTCCAATAGCCGTAAAAAATATATACCGCTAAAAATCGCAATACGAATTATCAAGATGCATTGAATTGACGAAAAACGAAACTTAGAATAGGACTATCAAAATCGAAACGTAAAACGCGCAAGGTCTAAATAAGAAAATAGGATAAACCACTATGGAAGTAGAAAAAGAAAAGGTGGACATATTAATACTAACGACATATTAATACTGGAGGAGAACAATATATAATTATATAGCAGAATGCTTAAAGAAGCAAGAACAGAGGGAATGTTAAAGTACATGGATATAAAACGACCATTGTCAGAGTATGTGGTTCAAGTGATAACATGTTTTCATTATTTGTTATTAAAAAGCAACTGTAAAGAGAACATTAATGGAATAGTAAAGAAAACAGGTGAGAAAAAGAAGCAATTATATTAGAAAAGTGGAACGCCAAAAATGTTAAAAAATAGATAAAGTAGTACGACATAAAAAACAAGAAATATACAATAGTGCGCAGAAACTTGTGAATTTGCGTAAAAACTTAAAACTGAAAATTAACAATATATTTTATCAACATAAAAATATTCGTACACTTGGTATAAACCTAACAGACAATTGAAATCTATAATAGACTATATAAAAACACAAATGTTTAGAGTTCAGTATGTAGTACAACCTTAGCAGAGAAACTAAGAGAAAGTAATAATATAACAACTAAGAAAGTGGAAAGACAAGCGGTAGGATTCAGGACGTAGAAAGCTGAAATGGCTTAATAGAAATAAGAGAAAAGTCATGATAATAGAGAGAGATAAAATAAAACATGAGAGAACATGGTGATTTATGAAAAGCATTATAACCTAAGAAGCAAATTAATAGAAGTTATTAATGTCTACTATACATTTGAAGAGAAAGTACACAAAAATAGCTGATATGAAATGTGACGTGGCTAAGCTCTGAGCGTACGTTTGGTTGCCTATTTTCAGGATCGTTTTCCATATCTTATTTTTGTAAAGTCACCGCACCAACTTATCCCACTATTATCATTTGTAAATAAATTGTTCCACGTTCATATTAAAAGTGAAGATAGAAAAAAGATATCGGAAGGCTTTACTACAGGTAAATGATTACGACTAGAGTGCGCAATATCACCTACTTTCTTTAAAATATACGTGGACAAAGCACTAAAGCGTGGAGACAAATGTAAAGGATGGGTATAGAAGTAAATTATCTCACCCTACGTCGTCGTATATGTGACACTTTGCTGGCGGATAAATTTTATAGCACAAAATCGAGAGTACATATTATACTATACATGGTACGAAAATTAGTTGAAGAGTGCGAAAAGTGGGGACCAGAGGTAAATAAGAGTAAAACAATATATAACACTATAGGAAGAAATACAAAACATTTGGAATAAATTCGTGGCAATTAAATAAAATAATAATTAAAAGCAACCAAGAACATTAACAAGAGTCTCGAGATTAGATAGTGTCAAACGAAACAATAAAGAACATAATGAGGGCAGAAAAAGAAAAATGCAATTGAAGTGGAACTGACATCTTCATAGTATGGGCCAGACGCACATACCGAAAAAAAATGAAATGGGGATACCCAAAACGTAAAACCGAAAAGGCTTAGGAAAAACTAAATAAATAAAATAATGAAAAAGAAGGACATAGAAAAAGACAGCGGAGAAACAGAGAAAAAAGAATTTTAAAGTTCTATTTCGTAAAAGCAGTGCTAGAATGTTGTTGCATATGGTTTTTTCCTTTTCCCCGAGTGTCGAAATGTGTCGCGTATTGTTGAGATTATTATTTGTGATCTGCCGTTGTCTGACAAATTATGCAGATGATTTAGAGGTTCAATCCTTTTATAAGGTACCACACGTACGAACGGATGCTTGTATGCACTCTTTAAATAAAAAGAACATAAAGCAAGAAGACAATACTAAAATGTCTTGCATTAATTTTGCAATAACCTCCGTATACATAAGGAACTGGCATATGAAAGTACTGCAGACACAATTAGTGTATAAAAGAGAATTGTGCAATAAAAATGAATTAATAAGGAAATAAAATGCAAAAGGCCACAAAAATTATGCGAACTATTTTATCACGCATTGTATAATAAAATGTTTGTAAATTGCGTCAATTATCGTTTATTCGTCTGAAACCTTTCAACCGACTTACAAGCAACATTAAGGCAGTTCACTTACATAACAATGGGGCTTCTGTAATTGACATTTTCAATTTACAGCGCGTGAGAAACTCGACGGTGCAATGACGGATTACTTATCTGATAATGTCCATGAAATCCCGCCGCCCCGGTTATTGATTTTCCTTAATGTGTCCTGTACAAAACAAAGATGCAAGCAATTACGTCAAGATTCTTTATAGGCGGGCATAAAATCGTTTGGAAACAAACTCGTCTCTTATTTATAGGGGCGCCCACATTTGTTTTAAACGTTTTGGGCCTTGGAATACAGGCAGAATCGCGTACAGCAATCAATAGAAAGGAACGTAATACATAAACAATAGTTGATGAACAAAAAATTACACACTAAACTCTGTAGCATTTTTTAGTTCCTAGGGCCTTAAATTTATGAGGTACCATCAAATAATTCATATTGTACTCAAAAGCAATATGTTGTCAATAAGGTCTAGAGTTTACTGTTAAAGTAAAGACAATCATTTTACATGTTTATGCTTGTAATGAATTGTCCTATGCCATAGTACTGGATTTTGGACCTATGGTATCTAACCATAGGTCCTAAGTCCAAAAACTCAGTAGTTATTTAATAACGGAAAAGCTTAAAGCTTGTGATCCTTCAACATCGATTCTCCCACAATCCTCAAATGAGTTGGTAATATAATTGAAATTGCCTACATATCAAACTACAGAACCAAATGTGAGTTCCAGTGTGACCAGACATCTTAACTCACTTTCTAGTAGTAGTTAGGGTTTGGGTCATCTAGCAGCACCAGTTCTTGTCCGTCTAAATTCAGCATTAACAAGTGTATAAAAGAAACAATAGTAACATATTGGATGCGTCTAGGTAAAAAGATTATGCATGTCCAAAGTTTCTTCTTTCCCCATGGTATTTCAAGATCTGGGTCTATCCAAAACTTATTTTTGTTAATTGGCTGGAAAATTGCATTCCACATCTTTTTCAAGATCTTCCCATGTCTTTAAGTCCTTTCATCTCTAGATGGTCTTCAATTTATCTAATTTCTTCTCCACTATTTGCACTACATTCGGAAGAAGCTTCCATGACAACTCCTCAATAGACTTTCTAAGAATCATCAGCTTTTTCTTTTCACTGCGTAAATCCTCTGTGCCTTCCCAACGCACAAATCCATACTAATAAAGATGTTCTGACATCAATCATTTTCTTCCTCAAGTTCTATATTCACTCTCCAACGGTTACCTCTTTCTTCCTATCATTTTTAGGACCACATTCATCACCTGGAAGATCACATTCTACACAATCTGCTATTATAATCATTATATTCAAAAACGAAATAGCCACTTGGTGTAGTTCCTCAACTCCCATCTCCACTATTAGCAAATTATCTATCCAAACTTTTTCGTTTCTTCTCTAAATTAACAGTGAATTTTTGAACATCTACACTCCCAGCATACTGAAATATTTTATCGTTTCATTCCTTTTACGCGACAATATGGTGAAATTAAAATTCAATTCTTCAGTCTCTCATAAAATTTACATGCAATTTTTCTTCCTAACATCACTGTAAAAATAAGTTTTCGCAAAAAACGTTTGCGTGTAAGAACGTCCAATTTACTTTTTTTAACAATCCTTGTATAAACAGTATGTTGAATATTTGTTTTTAAATTATAAAGTTAGCTTCTGAAGATTTGAGTAGAAACTTGGGCATCAAGATTTCTTAAGCGACTATGAAAAACTATTTTCCAAAGAAAAAGGCTAATTGATGTCAAAATTTGTGATTACATGTTCATTAAGCATCGCTACCAGGCAATTAAACAGAAAAAGCATTTATAAGGCGTTATTATAAATCAGTAAAAATACAACAGCTGTAGTTTTATTTATATATACGAGGTCCCGTAAAAAAGTAAAAAAGCGTGGTTAGGAAATTTGTTATAAACAATATTAGGTATCAAGAACATGGTTACGATATGTTATAGGAAAAAAAGCAAAAACATTTTGAGATAATTAGAGATAATTAAATTAGATTGGTTCCAACACTTTGCTAGGATTGCTCAATACCAAAAGAAACTTCTTCAAGGTTTCCTTAAAAATTCCGAGTTATCTAGTAGTAGTCTCATTACTATTTCGCTCAATCTTCTATTCCAAAAAAGTGAGTAAACATTTCATTAGAGATTCAGGCATCGCTCCAGCAGATTTACTACGGCACGCTTATGGAAAATCTACGCGTGCTAAAATCGTGATTCATCTGCTGTAACCAAAGGCTCAAAGAAAATTTCTTTAGAAATTGCTGACATACCTCAACACGCTTTTTTGAGCGGTAAAAGTATGGGAAACCCATTGCACAGAGACTTTTGTTATCTTCAAGTCCTCATGGATGACGTTATCTAAAATTCCGTAAAACGAACCTGTTTTATCTGTCAGTGCATCGAATGTGATTCTTTTGTTTGTCATCAAATCAGACACACTAAATAACGTGAGGTTTGCGCGCATTTTCCGAACAGCCACTACTTTCACCTTTCTGGCACACTCCTTGTCATCTTGGAAATCCAATATTATGAAAAACACAGTTCTACAACTCTATAGTGCGTTTTCACACTAACATCTTATATCTAAAAAAATCCACGTTGTCCCGCCCGTGATTGTTTGTTTCCATAGTTTTCAGTTTTGTTCTCAACTGTATTTGCACTACTACATTTGCTTCTTTGCGTTCGTTTCAACAACGCCATCTGGTGGCATCATATGGTGTTATAGTCTTCATAATCTTCATACACATACTAGACGCACGTGTTAATTTGAAACACAACCGAAGTTGTGAGGGACAGTACTAAACATTTTTGAACGTTCTAATTCATTTCCTTTATGTTGTGCCACAGTGTTCTCAACACAAAAATAACTTGGCTAACATTTCTCCAACGTTTCGATTTGTTTCTATATAAAATAAAATTCGGCAATGCTCAGTACTTATCCCAGAATTGTTTAGGCCCTCTATAGGTTCAAATCAAAAAGGAATGTAAGTCTGACATTCCTTTTCCTATTTTACTTCACTGCTAAGTTTTCTAGCCATATTTTTACTAGACTGACACAAGTGGTTATTCTGTAGATACTTTTCCGATAAATTTCAATTTTGTTGTGCTACTTTTAACTCTTCGATGAGTTTACTTTATCATTTCCATACACAAGACATTTCTATATGATATTTCTCTTTTTCTGAATGACGCCTCATTGGATTAAACTGAACATGAAGCAAAAAGAATCAAACCCCAAAGTCATACATACATATGACTGAAATTTCTACATATGGCCCTTGAAAAACTTTGAAATACATCTCCAATTTTCATAATCTTTCAAAATACTTTCCACCACCCTCTTCGAAAGTAGCCATCGCTCCAATTTTTCCATCTTTTTTCAGGGATTCGCCATTGAAATCGGGATTTTGGCACATATACGGGCGGGTTTTGTACTGTATGGGGCACGCCATAAAAATAAAGTCAGGATTTGTTATCCGTTACGATACTGTTGACATGACGAGATGTTACTTTTAGAATCTTACTAAGTATCTCACGACACCATGATCAAGCCACTTGCTTATCGGTTAAGGTATTGGTTGCCCAAAGGGAATAAGCTATTCTTGTTTTAAGGTGGTCGTGCAGTTTGTGATAAATTTTCGACAAGAGATTTAATTACCTGGCGATAGCTCTTATCTAACTTTTTTGACAGCAGCGATGCTCTCTTTCATAATAGATGAGGACATCTGGCCTGGGAGCATCTTCTAGATTAAATTTTTTCTCCGGAACTCCTCTTCCACATGACTATGGTTGTATGATAAGGACGATTACCTCATATTACAGGTGCAAAGTTCTTTTTCTTTTATCTCATATAGGCAGAAATGCCTGTTACTTTTTCGGCCATCCTCTAATTTAGATCAGAGTACCATCGTTTTCTGAGCGTCCTATCGCTTTTCTACTGAATGATCACTTATCTTTTGTTACTCTCACCACTCTGTCATCTCCCATTCTTTCTATATGTTCGTTCTTTTGCTTTTCTTCTCTATATCCAATTATTAGCACTGTCCATCTTACATATACGCCTTATATCTTCACTTCTTACTTTATCCCATAATGTTTTATTTATAATTCTTCTAAGTACTCTCATCTCTGTCGTTTTATTAGTCTTTGTGGTCTGCTAGTGTCAGGTCTTGTTTCACATATGTATGTTATGACTGGTCTTACTACACTTTTATATATACTCGTTTTGGTTTATGTTGATAAGTGTTTGCCTTTCCATATAGTGTTGTTTATATTGTTCTGTTTGCTTTTTTAATTTGTTTCTTCACTTCTTTTTCTATTGTGTCGTCAATTGACATATTGATGCATAGACTCAATTTTTTTAAATTTTCAATTATTTTATTTTCGAATAATTAGCTTACATCTTATTAGATCTTTACTTATCACTGTTATTTTCGTTTTTTCATTGGATATTATCATGTTATACTTTTTTGTAGCCTTTGAAGGTCATCCCCGTTTTCTGCCATTATTATGGCGTCGTTTTCATAACGATATTTAGCTCATCATTCTGTATTCTCTATTTGTTTTGACTTTCTAGATAATCTCATCCATTGTCAGATTAAACAGCAAATAGCACAAGGAGTCTCCCTGTCTAATGCCGCATTCACAGTTTATGGGTTTGATAAATCTGTCTTTTATTCTAACGATTACTTTGTTACCTTTGTAAATGTTTTCGACAGTCTTTATTAGATTTAACAGAATATTTCTATCATACAGCGGATATATTACGTCCTTTATTTGAACCTTGTCAAACGCCTTCTTGAGGTCTATTAGGCATAAATGTGGTGGTATGTTACATTCCAGTGACTTTATTTTAGTTGATTTATTATAAAAACACGGCATCATTACATGATCGACCTGTTCTGAGCCACTACTGCTCTTTTTACAATTTAATTTTTTCATTTATTTTCTTTGCAACTATTCTTGTTGTTAATTTCAGTGTCGTGTTTAGCAAATACAGTTCTTTGTAGTTATCGGGTTCTTTGGTATCATCTTTCTTAAACATCAGTATAATTATTCCTCTTCGCCATTCATCTGGAATTCTCTTAAGTCTTACAATTTTTTGGATAAGTATTTGGAGTTGTTTAACCAGTCTGCTGCCTCCGTATTTGAGTAATTCATTTATTATTCGGTCTTCACCTGGAGATTTTCTTTTTTTTGCAAAATTATAACGTAAACTTTTTCAATATTCCTTCCGTGTTTGACCAAAATGACATTGTGAGTTCTTTTCACTGCTACAGTTTAGAAACAACTAATATCCAGAAATCGCCCTAGCAATGCAGGTTTCAACTTATCACAAAGTACGACTATAGCCTTAGTCATATTATTAGACTTTCCTGGTATCCTATATAGAAGTTACATGTTTTGAATTTATACTTTTTTTTAAAATATAGATTAATTTATCCAATACATAAACTAATATTTCTCACTACACCATATCAGGGTGGGTTCCACTCAATTTGAGTGACCATACAAGCATGCCATGGTTTACACAATTGTAACCTAGGTTATGTGGACGGAAAACTAATTTTAATACTTGAAACAGTGAACTGATTTTTCTGAAAAAAAAACCCAAAATCTGCATACGTCAAATATGGGACTGGGTAGCGTTAGTGCTTACGCAGACGAGCGTATATAGTACTAAGCGACTTAAAACTTATTCCCTGTATTGTGCGGAATAAATAATTATAAAATATTGGTAGTTCTTGTGAGGAAGTTTGATTACAAAGTTGGATCATTTGCAAAAATAAGCTGTAAAAATCGGGACACATTTAAGTATTTTCTTTGTTCAAACATGACGTCTATGGGCTGTGACCACCGTGAGAATCGATTTTAACATGGAAAGAGTAATAAAATATCAAATTTCTTCAACATTTTGCGATCTTTGGTTATTTAAAGGCATTTTCATTTTGATTAATGTGATCATCTAAATATCCCACTGTTGAAATTATTCATATACGAATGCTAGTCCTATCTCTAATATCCAGGCAACAGAAGTTGAGATAGTATTTTAGTGACATATTTTTTTCCATTTTTTTCTTTGCAAACTTCTATTACATGCAGACAAGAGTCAAAATTTCAACAACAGCAAAACAAACTTATTAACTTCATAATTGTTTGTTTCATCCAGATCAAAGATATTAAGGTTTACATTTAAACTGCTTAAAAACAGATTGTGTAAAAATTGACAAACCAACTGAAATAGCGGAAAAAACTGTAGACAACCAAAATTTGCTTGCAGAATGCCAACTATAAGAGACCTAACTAAGATCTATTTGAAAAACCCATAATAAGGCTAACAACCCAATTACTGTGGCACTTTTAATAATACTATTGTCTTTACTTCTTTGTTTTGTATATCCCACGTATATTTATAAATATCTTTTAATCCCTATAAATGTCAAATAAAATGTTACAATAACTAAAACAATAACTGAAAAGTTACAATATCAAGTGAGTGCAAAAATAAATACGTTTTTTTAGTTTCAACGTTGATTTTCGAGAAAAAATTTTATTTGACTATGTTTATGTAATACACCATTTTAAAGAGCGAAGTTCGCTCTACTTATTTATGCAACTCGTTTTGTTATATCTGTTTGTATTTGGTGTGTTTTAGGCTGTCTAAATAATAATGGACAGAGAGCAAATTAATTGTAGGAGTTTCAATTGAGACGTAAAGCAGCAGAAACTGCTCGCAATAATAACCAAGCGTTTGGCCAGAAAACCATCAGTGAACATACGGCTCAAAATTGATTTCAAAAGTTTCGTCAAGGAAACGAGAGCCTTGAAAATAGGGAGCGTCGTGGATATCCTTCTGCGATTGAGGACGATGATTTTCGGGTAATTATTGAAGCTGATCCAGGCAAAACGACGCGAGAGATTGCAGAAGAACTTAACGTTGACCATCCAACAGCTTTTCGACATTTGAACCAAAATATTTCAATAAATAGGTGCCTTATGACTTGATCGAAAACCAAAAACTTCGACAATACACGCTTCTTCTTCATAACAGAAATGATCCATTTCTTGATCGCAGTGTGATATACGACAACCGACGGCATTCAGCGCACCAGCTGGACAAAGATAAAGCACTAAAGCATTCCCCAAACCAAAACAGCAAGAAGAGGTTACTGTTTGTTGGTCGGCACGTGAAGTTATTCACTACAACTTCTTGAACCCTGGCGAAACCATCACAACACAACACAAGCATTGCCAGGAAATCGCCAGAGTACACCAAAAACTGCAAAATTTATGGTTAGCGTTAGTCAATTAAAAGGGTCCAATTCTTCTCCACGATAAAGCCAGGCCACATGTCTCACAAATGACGCACAAAATTGAACGAACTGGGATACGAAACTATACCTCACCCAGTTTACTCATCAGGCCTCCCACCGATTACCTCTTCTTCAAGCAGGTAGACAACTTCCTGCAGAAAAAGTCTTCAACAACCAGGTAGAAGTCCAAACCGTCTTTAAAGAGTTCATCGGTTCTAAAACTCCAGACTTTTATACTTACAGAATTAATTTTAATTGGTGATCTATACTATTAGTAGTAATAATGATTGAAAAAGAAGAGAGAACCTGCAAGACTTTTAGTTCAGAAAATCAAAATTAGTGTAAAAAATTAGTAAAAAAAAACAATGCCAAAATCAAAGCAAGAAGTATGTAGATGGTTAAAATTCAAAATCCTATACCACTTTATTTCTATTTCTTTATCCTACTCTTACTTCAAACATCTGTTTCGCCTTTCTGTCTTATTTTATTTAATAAATTATTTTTTTTGCAAAATTATCTTCATTGCTTTTAATTTATTATTCATTTCTTGTTTTTTTTATATTTCGTATATTTCCCCTTTCTGATGCCTCCTTATTATATAGTAGGAAATATTCGGTCACCTACTGTTGTAGAATCAGAAACTTATGTGGCTTATCGGTTTAGATTTAGCATCAACTGCAGTCTGTACTCGTCTAGAGAGTTTTCCGCCAGTTTTTGATGGATGATGTATCTAAAAGTTTGTTTCATGAGAACTGCGGTGAGTCCAGCTACTGAAGATGATAGATTTTCCCTGGCACGTAATTTACTTTCCTGTTCTTCCCAGAGGTATTCAGATCGAGACTGTAAAGACCAATTCAGTTTTTCAACACCAATTTCTTCAAAACACGTTATAATAATCTTTCCTGCTTGGAAAACCAGTTATAATATTGGCACAGAAAAGATTCTTCTCCACATTATTGCCAGAGAGTTGAAAGAACAGAATTGTTAGGAATATTAAGAAACATCTCGTTCATCCTTCTAGTTGTAGGAACTGAGAAACCACGAAAAAGAGCCTCAAAATGTCCCCACTACCAAAACTTTGCTGTGGTCACAATACGCACAGAAAATAAGCGCTCCTCTGGAATTCGTTTAAACCAAACGTGGCTAGATCATGCAGCGAGACTCGTCACTCCACAAAACTTATTTCTATTATTTCACAGTCCAATGGCGATGACATTTGACATTGGCCGAACGTATTTATGTTGGACTTATAAACAGTTTTGGTGCTAACGATAACGCCAGAAGCAACAAAATTGCCAGTAATCACTGCCACATACTTTTTCTCACTACTGTCTTCAAAGTTCGACGGCTACGATCATTAAATTTATGCAGCCAACTATTTCGTTTCGGGTCTGCTTCACATTTCAGATGTTTGTATTTTATAATTTATGCACCTGTAGCGAAACCGATATTTCATGAATCGATTTTTACAACGATGGCACCATGTGATCATGCCACGTTTGAAATAACTCAATCCTGTCGATTTACTGTCTAACGCACGTGTAAGACTTGCATAAACTTCTATTTACACTTTTATGACGATTCAGTGTACATAACAGCCAGATCCACTTTATCAAAGCATTTATTCAAATAGACTGAAATTATGAATTTCAATAATTTATGTCTAACAATATAAATGCAATCTAGCTTTTACCTAATTTTTATCATTCCCAATATCTACCTCAATATCTACATAAAAATTACTGTAGTCATATGAGCCTCTTCAACCACCATAATCTCAATGTCTAGTATAACTTAGGTAGTTTGATGTTTTAAAATATTATAGTAATGAAAGCTGAATACAGAAGAAAATTTTAGAAGGTTAAGTGGGCTATCATGTTGATGTTAATAGTAGTAATAATATTAAGTGGACTATAATATTTCTAAGCTGTTAACGTTAACAAACATTTGTAGAATCGTGCTAATAGTATAAGAAACTGCTAAACAGCTAATATCTATCGGAACAATTTAATATCAATATATTATTCATTTATTTCGCACGAGGTGTAAGATTACCCTATAAGTTATGTTTATTTTTAGTTCACTGCAGATTCATATGGCAAAGCATGGTAAGCTCCCATTTAATGTTCCACGACAAGTTACCTACGATTGTCTACAAAAAGACCCAATTTTACAATATATCCAAGTACAACAAAGAATCCAAATCGCAAAAGAAGTAATGAATTCGTCCGCTAATTAAAAGGAAAGGATCATGATCCTAGAAGGAGGATGACTGACTTGGCAAAAGAAATGGGCGTGACAAACTCGACGGTCAGTTTAGTAAAACACTAAGACCTGCACTAGTTTTTTTCATTTTAAGCAACCGCCAAATGCTGATTGAAAAGAATAACAAGATAAACAAAATGACTCAAACACTGCTGAATGAGATCAAGCATGACAACGCTGGCTTCCTGAGATTCTTTTCGGACGAAAAACTTCATACAGGACAGGAAGATAAATCGCTAAAATAGCCTATGGATATATCAAGATCCCTTTAAAATGCCTATCGATATGTGGACAAAGTTTCGGCTTCTGTAATAATGCTGCAGCTTAAGAGAATTAAAATTGATATTATAACACCCCACTTCTTTAATAAAGGCCTAAAGTTGACTGCCGACAGCTATATCAACGTGCCGGAGATACTTGCCAAGCCTTGGATAGAGGAGGTAGCGCCTGGGTGGGAGTATGTGTTCCAGAAAACTCTCTCCAGCCCCAAGAAAGAGCCAGGCATGACTATACAACTTCTACTACCACTGGTTCCCCAACTTGTGACCACCTTAATAATTCCCTGAACTGCTTCGTGTAACGTGTGGTAGATGCAAAAAATAAGAAGCATCATAACACTAAGGACAGCTGAAGGTCCTCCCATCATGCAGGTAATCACGTATACGGATAAGGAGACTTGCAACATCGAATTATATGATTCTCAATACTATTTCATTGTGCCGACTTTCATATAAGTAATTTTTCTTTATTACTATCACCGCTGGTGTCTTAATATTCATTAACAGTAAAATTATTGTAGATAGAAAATAACATTAACAGAAATTAAAGGTAACATTGTGATAAAGTATAGTCATTGCTCGGTTGATAATTATTATTGAAGTAATGCAAAAGCATAAATTTGGTCTGGTGTTGGATTAGAATCATCAAAGAGAGAAACTGCCGCGAAAAAAATTAGTACCCCCCCAAACATTGTTAGTTATAAAGTTTCTCGAGATTAGAAGATGGCTTACTGAAAAGAACTTTGAAGAATATCGATAACAATGAACTAATATATAGTCTATTGATACTAATAACAAACTGCTTAATGAAAACAACGACAATTGATATTGCTAGTCCACTCCTAGAGAGTAATAACAGCAACAAAGATAAACTTTTTGCCTCGGATTGTTTTACCAAGTAAAACAAAGCATGTTCAATACGGGACCAAGACCTTACAACCATCTAAGCATTAGCTAAACAATATAAAAATGGTTGTCGAAATATCCGACACGCCTAAAAATGAGTTCAGCTTCAAGGACTTAAGCAATAGACTCATATGATAGCGCGCGATCCTTTATGGACAAAATAATAACGTCAGAGAATATAGCCTTGCGACTGAAAGGTAGCAAGCGTTTCATATGCTGTTTGTAGCCTGAGTTGTCTAAGTATCTGGAGAAATATGTTCTGATTAAAAACGAAATACAAGCCACCGAAATATCCTGAAACCGGTAAACCAAAAATCGGGTATTGTTTGGATCTCTCAGATTGGAAAGTAGTTCTGAACTGTATTAATTCTCACAGATAAATACATAGCATACAAAGTAATTTTTTGCATAATTTAGCTTAGAAAGTATATTTCCTAATGGATAGGTAATTTTGTGATCCCATTAATGTAAAATAAAGGAGACTGCGACACCAAGCAATCGCGCAAGAACGCTTAGACAGCAACATGTCCTCTAAGTTCTTCTTTTAGTAGTCCAAACAAATGATAATCGCAAAGTGTTAAGTTTGTACTGCAGAAAAAATGTTCTATTATAGTGTAAAATAAACAAATAAAAGCCTGGCGTCGTAAACCAGGATAAGATTGGAAATTGGCCGAGTATTGCCTTAGCTTATTTAAATCTCAAGTTTTTTGGCGCCATCTCAAGGTTCCCTTGAAAACAAGCCTTTTGTTTATGTTTTAGAAGAGTGCAAAAGTTAATTTTTTGTGACAATTATCTTCGAAAACAATGATCGCCGCTAAAAACCACTTACACTATCGACAATTGAATCGCTACAGTGAAGGCTTATCATTCGAATTTGATCCTCGGTACAGATTCGGACCGCATTCTAAACTGAATGGCAATACGATTAAGAGGTGAGTACAACAACTTTCAGTAAACTGTTTTGTAAAAAATTTATAAAAAATATTTTTTTAACTTGTTTTTGAACATATTGATTGAGAAATTTGAAAGAACTGGAAATATCTTCGATGACGACAACTCAAGCAGCAGTCGGCCGGCTACTGTCGCCACTCCAGAGAACATTCAGACAGTCAGCGATGTCTGCCGTCAGAAGCCCACTTCACTGAAACGTGCAAGCATTGTCACTGGGATATCGAAATTGACTGTCCAGAGGATGCTTCACAAGAAACTGGATATGTTTCCATATAAGACTGAATTACAATTACAACAAATTCATTTCTCTGCCTATTTTCAACTCGATGGCTACTTAAACAAACAAAATTTAGGATTTGGGATACAGAAAACCCTTATCTGGCTGTGGTTTGATCTTTACACCCCAAAAAGTCAGCATTTTGTGTGCAATTTCATACTATGGAATAACTGATCCGATTTTCCTGAGCAAGACAGTCCATGGAGAGATCTACCACAAAGAAGTTTTGGAGAAATTCCTGCTTATTCTAAGGCAACGTGAAAACTGTCGAGGCTTTTGGTACAACAGGATGGAACTCTAGCTTATCGCGCTCAAGAGAACCTGAAACTTATCTCTGGCGTCGATATGCCGAATTGTTCACCAAATCTAAACCCTTGTTATATCAAAAATTAGGTGTACAAAATTGAATCAAAGACACTCGAGGAGTTGAAAAATACCATGGAAATCGAGATCAAAACAATTTTAGACATCAGTCACCCCTCAATATTGGCTTTTAAAACACGCCTCAGCATTTGATATCCAGTGAAGGCAAGTGTTAAAAAAAAACATTATTTGTATTAATTATTCCATTGATTTTTAGTAAATTTTTTCAACACTTATATACTTTTAGGACACCATGTATAGTCTCTTTGAGGTTGTTATTCCCAAACTTTTCTTAAAATTCTGAACAGTTTTACGCCCCTCTATAGTGAAAAATTTCATAATGATCCATTGGGAAAAAGACGAGAATACCTCCTGGTCTAACATCGTGGTACGAGCTACTCTAAGGGAGAAATCCCATTTAGGCATCGTTTTCTACAGTGCCCAGAAGACATATACATTTCCGTTCCCATAAATTTATGGAATTTAAAAAAAATTAGTTGTACTTTAAAGCACGCTGTTGGTTAGAGAATGATCGCATTAAATAAATAAGTAATAAAATTTACAACAAACCCATTCTGAAAACTATTACTCACTTCTAGAGGTAGTCTCTTTGAAGAGATGGTCGGCACGAAAGGTGTCACTGCACTATAGTACAGTTACAAAAGTGCGTCCAAAAAGAAACGCAGAATTTAAATTTTACACCATGTTTTCTTTAATTTCATAATTCCAATTCCAAGATTTTCCAAGATTAATAGCGTTCTGCTTGGTTACATCTTGTTCTAAATACATTACGGTTAGACAATATGAAGCGCTATTTGACAGAGGAGTGAGTGACGATTGTTAAAATTCACTACAAGCACGGAAAAAGTTTCGCCGAGACTGTGCGCAAGTTACGTGGCATTTTCGAAAAGTAAAATGCACAAAATGAAACAGCTGTGAAAGACTAATTTAAAAATTTGAACAAACAACAACAAAAAAACAGGCTGACCTCGTACCGGCCCAAATGCGCCGTCGGTCACTGTAACTGAACATTTAAAAACGCACCACGTAGAGCACATTTGAACGAAAGATCTGCAACTGCACCAATTGAAGATGCAGAAAAATTATAATATAAATCTAATTGTTGGAGCAAAAATTGAATAGACGAGTTGTCTCCCAAAATAGCGAAGTGAAGTGACCACCAATATCTTGCAACTTCAGACCATGTGATTTTTACTCTGGGGATTCGTAAAGACCAAGGTTTATACTGCGAAAAGAAGAACAATTCCTGAATTAAAAGCAAAAATTCGAAGAGTTATCGTCGAATTGTGTTACAGGTATGCGAAAAAGTGAACGAAAATTTCGTCAGAAGAATTCAAAAGTGGGGGATAATGTATGTCCTTTAAAATAATTACTTTACCAACTAATAAATAAGTAAATTAAATCCTACGTTTTTTTTGAGACACTCTTTAGTTGTAAGTAGTAAAACATTCTTTTTGTATGTATGATTATTAATAGTTTTATTGATAAGCAAAAACTACTCGACTTCTAATCTCACAATAGAGCTAAAAATGTAGATACAATTTTCTAATCTTCAAATATATGCGTTTGTAGCCGTTCCCATGTAAGAGAGATTTCAGAAGAAAAATCATAGTACAACCCAAAGTTTCTAAATCCAAAAACCCCGCTATAAAACACAGAGAAGCATGAAAGTTAGCAAACTTGAAGACGAAAATCTTAGAAGCAAAAAGTAGTTGAGGTTTTGTGGGTTGTTCTATATCTTTCCACCGCAAAATCTTACCTAATTATAATGATAATAATTACGATGAGTACTAACGAAAACGAATAATCCCAATATTTAGCATATCAAGTAACAAAAGTTTAAATAATCATGAGCAACATGTCACAGAAAAAATATTGTGATTAGACTACTGAAATGACGGATGTTGGTAGAAGGTATCTGTATTTGTCGGTTAAAATACAACAAGACAATGCTGCGGAGAGCTGCCCGTCAAACATAGCAGTAGATCTGTCTCAAAAGTAACAAAAATGATTTCTTTTAATTAAACATACACTAAATTATAATTATCTTCAAAACATATAGCGATTCTAGTGATGCTGGTACCTTTTGTAGCAATAGGGGAAGTCTTTTCTTAAGATGTTGTGGTTATTTAGCACATTTTCAATTATCCCAAAATATTTTTAAAGTCGGTTTGGTCTTGAAGAACAAAAGGAAATCGTATAGAGTCCAGTTAAAACTATACTGTGGAGAAAAAGGTGTTGGGATACTCTTTGGGTTAGAATTCTTCCGTTCTCGAACTATTTCTGTCTCATAAGCCGTCAAAGTATTGTTTTCATGCAGAAATTAATCCCGTAACGCATTTTTAGTCCGAGGTTCTCAATTAACAAATTATAAATATTTAAGGTTGAAAATCTTTTTTAATTTGAGAACTGAATACGCGGGAATTCTAAAAATGTTCAAGCGATTCCCACAAAATGAATTCAGTTCTTCCATAGCAATGTTAATGCGTAATTCGCAAGAGAAAAAGATATAAAAGGATAGTTAACAGTAGCTTATACAAAACTGTATTTCTCTTCACAATGTCTTCTCGGAGCCCCATTTTCAATAAACATCAATGTAAATTATTGTAGCCTTTTCCCCGCGTTAGTGTGACCACTAAGATGAAGTATGGATGATCCAGGTTTAATCTTGGGCTCAGATGCCTGGCGGGTAACCGACTCAGTCACTAAAAATAATTGAGTACCTGCGTTCACTTCGGACGAAGTATAAAATACGATGTTTATCATATTGCCTCGTATCGGAGATGGTGCACAACAGTCAGTGGGAGTGAATGTATGGGAGTCTTAAACTCTTAGTTACGCTCCCATCCAAGGCGTAGTGCTACGCCATTTTTATTTTTATTATTAGATTTTTCCTATAAGAATACATAGAAGATAAAGTCTGCACTGATATAGAATGGACTCAACATACAGTAGTCATTATACCTGAATTATACATATAACTGAACAGCCAGGTTTTAAATTTTAAACGAGTTTTGAAAACCATACTGAAGAAATAGTGGAACTTTACAATTCTTGCTTTGCATTTGTGGAACAAGAAGAACATTCTGATTACGGGATTTTATCAAAGAATGAAACAATTCGCAAATGGTCCAATTAAAGTGGCATATCCATATAGCTGAGCGGTAGCCTCATTGTCTTGCATTGTCTTTCTTGGTCGCTCGGCCAAAATTGATATAACTAAGTCCAACCATCCTATTGTCATCGATTTGAATGCTTGGAAAACTTCCTTAATAACAAGAATTACATTTCTGTAGAAGAATGTAAAATTCACATAAAAAGTTTTTGCATGAAAACTTTTTACAGATAACATATTGGAATTTCCCGAAAAATGGGAAAATAAACGATTAATATTAATTAAAGCTAATTTTAAATTCAAAACAGAACTTTCTGTTTAACTGGTATATAACATTATTTTACATTTTTACTCTCGTTCCAGTTTTGTTGGGTGTTTTTTTTAATATTCAATTTTATAACACGATCTGTGTAACATTTCGCCTTATCCAACTAAAGTCACTTTATTTGTATTGAACGAGTTTGAACGATCATTGTTAATGAAATCATCCAAGGTCGGAGTTTATATATGATGTGTAATCGTATATAAAACATTACGAACTTACGTCACCTTGTTAATCACCGATCGACCGAGCTGAAAAACCTTTTAATGCTTAAAAGTCAACAGCTTAGACATTATAAATGTATTCTAAACGTCACCAACTTTATATTACATCGACCACTTCGCTCAAAACATTACTAAAATAGATATTCCTATTCAATGCAAGTAATTGAATAACATCAAGGAAGCCCCATCAACATTTTATCAAATGAGATTTATTGAAGTAAACGATTAGGTTCTTGACGTTCCCGTCGACTAAGATATCGCTAAGGCGGTTGGTTCATAAGTCATGGCAACTATTTAACATATATAACATTTTTAAGGTTAGCACCAAACAAGGTATGAGTGCAACGGTGTAGAATTGATTAATACCAGACTTTTGCTAACAGCGATATGTAGTGTAAATAACCCCAGCAGAACAGTGCTTTTATCTCAACATAGCAGTTGTACGTAGCAGAAATGGAGGAAAATTTTACGCAAAACTTTAAAAAGTAAAACAATTATCAACTGTCAATCTGCATTGCAATAAATATTTGTATTAACTCACAAAGATGCATCGGTAGCTGTACCTAATGGATGGCAGACGTTGGATTATAATATAAAGATGATTTCAAGTATATTTTTCCTTTTCACTTGGTAGAGGTTTCACTTCTTTGGCGAAGGTCTAAAAATGACCACCGGCAGCTATATCAAAGTGATGGAGACAGTTGTCAAGTTCAAGATAGAGGAGGTGGCCGTTTGGCGGGAGTGCGTATTCCAGCAAGACTCCGCTCCAGCCCACAAGGCAAGGAAGACATGGTTATACAACAATTTATGTTACCACTGATCGGTTCCTCGTCTTGTGGCACCCTTCAGTCTCCATTGTAATCCTATTGACTATTACGTGTAAGGCGTAGTTGAGGTAAAAAGAGAAGTATCATGCCACCAAGGCCTCCATCATGAAGGTAGGTTTAGGTCCTGGCTTGAGAAGGTCGTGGTCGTCAATGGGGACTACGTTGAATAATATGATTCTCAATACTATTTTCATTAATTGTGACCCTCAAAAATTACACACTCGTCAACCCCCGTCATTAATAGTGCACAAGAACTATATTTTGGATTTTTAATAGGCAGCTCATAAAATTCAAGCCAAGTTTCGTCACCTGTTATGATACTTATGTCATAACGAAATCTTCCACTTTCAAACTTATGAAACATTTCAAAACACGTTGTACCATCTGCTCATCGCTTAAGGCAAGAAGTACCTAACCCAAAAGAATATAAACATTTCTCACTTGATGGTGGTCGTGCAGAATGGTATAAATCGCCAGCACAAGAATGTTTAAACGTTTTTCTACCGAGTGATAAATCGCATATCTGTCGGATTGGAGCGGTTTGGCAGCAATGCTGTTCTCTGTGATATATGAGAACAGGCGTCCTAATTGTATGGCATTTTCCTGACTAAAAAACTTCCTAATAATACCTATGTATAAGGCTACCATCTCCTAACACTGGATTAATTTTTTCTTAACACTGATCAACATAAAAAACGTACATAAAGTTGGTATTCAGTTTTTAAAGATGACATTTCCAGCTCTTTCGCTGCTAGAGTTCAAAAGCAGTTAACAATCAGAGGTAGTCCTGTTGGCTGTAATACAGGTTTCAACTTTCCTCAACACGCTTGAACCTATTAGAACCTGAGATATTTGCTTTCGCTATATTGCAAACCTTCCCTAGTACCCTAGGTATTCCATTTTTAGTATTGCGATATTTTCGAGAAAAAAATGCTGTCGTGGCATCTAAGTCAGCCCTCTTATTTAAAAAATGACCAAGCTACAAAGATATAATAAAACAACTCGCTGTTGTAAGCACACATTTTAGTTGCTTTTTCTTTAAAAGTACAAAATCTGAGTTGTGCTAAAAAACAATGCCGCAGGCAGGATTAAATTTGTACAAATCGGAGGCGCGATGCCGTGAAATAGAAATCCAGCGCGATCTGTGCCGGGAGTCATTTGTGCGGCAAAATTTAATTAAGGGCAGCCCCTAGGTCAAAGGGCAGATGAAAACCACGTACAATGGGCCACAAACTAGCAATGCAAACGGCTACAAGTCGCGTGGATTCCGCTCAATGGTGGATATTTCGGATTTCGCGGTGGTACAAAATGAGATACAGAGTTTAACTGAATTATAAACGCTCTTCTAACCTTGTTATAGACTTACTTTAAGAGGACAAAATATGAGTCGTTTAAAAAGTTAACTGTGTAAGGTTTGACATTAGAATGTTGCTATAACTCGGTGCCTTAAAAATAATATAATTTGCGAACGGGAACAGAACAATGTCAAGGTCTTTCTCTTATTCAGTATCACTTTGTTAGCGTGAAAAAGCGTATCGTAGTCGAAATCCTAACAAAAGAAAATTATAAACAGAAATTTGTTTGAAATTGAAGTCGATACTAATTGTAGTCCACACATGATTGCTCGTAACACAGAAATAATCCATAAGTATATACATAGTATGGATCTTTTAACTTCAAGCTCTTTCACCTATTCGTTCTAGAAGGATCATGGATTCTAGAAGAATTAAATAAAACTAATTTTCTGTCTACAGTTACAAATCATAATTTATATTTCCTCAACTCAACGAAACCTTAAGCTAGCGATCTGTTTTGTAGATGCACATACCTGCAAAGTGTCTTGAATACAAAGTTGTAAATAGTAACACCCATTGGTGTGCATATACAAGAAGAGTTACAGAATGTTACAGAGTTGTACGCCTTGTGATGAATTGGAGAGTACACTTCAAAAAATTATGATACTGTAATAGCTTATCTTAGTACATCCTTCCAAAATACTGAAAGATTTTTGCAAAGTTATGAAAACGGTATTTAGAATACACAAAGGGTCAGGCAAAACCCTTTCCCTAAATTTGGAGATAAATTAAAAGAAAACACTAGAGATAAAAAATGTATTTCCACATCTGAATTTATAGCGTGGGACATTTTATTTCATGTGATATGGAAACTAATACCCCGACAAGTAGATTCGCATAACTCTTTCGAGCATCTCTCGGTTTAGTGTTTATAGATTCCTTGGCCAATAAACCTCGGCTTTGAGATAATCTTACAGACAAAAGTCGCATGAATCAAATTTGGCATAAAGTATTGCCTCTCAAAAGCATTTTCCTCGAAACTGGTATCGATGCTCGTACTATGTGGACCGTAGCCTCGTCCTGTTGAAACCATATATTTTCTAAATCAAGTTCTTCGAGAACTGGGGCAAAAAATTCTGGAGCATGAGCACATACCGCTCAGAATAGACGGTAGCTGCGCAATTTTCTCCCCAAAAAAGTAAGGCCCAATAATCTCCATTCGTGGCATTGCGCATCAAACTGTGAATAGATCACTATGCAGAGGTTGGACGACCTCAGCCTGCTCGAATGCCCGAAAACATATATGTAATCAGGCGCTCTAAAGGCTTCGCTCGCAAACATGCGACTGCACTGTAAAACAAACTCATTAAAACCTTTACCTTCTTTCATTCAAGAATTGTTAGAACGTGATTGGCATAGCCGAATTGTGGCGTATGGCGCCAGTGACGAGGCACATTTCCATCTTTCCAAATGTGGATAAGTAAAACTTTCAATATTGGAGTGAAAACAACTCAAGAGTAAACCATCAGACTAAAACTAAACATAAGCGATTTTCGGTCCGAAACTACTTAGCGAGAGGAAATTTGGAAGAGTTAAACGCGCGCTGGACAGCGGCTACAGACCCTGTGTACATCACAAAACTTGATGTACAATTATTTGAATATTTATTTTTTATGTATAGTTATTTTATCAAATAGAAAAAACATATTCATTTTTTAATAACAAAATTACTAAAGTCTTTAAATTCCGTGTAGTTCCTATCACATACACTGAACAGGAAGGCTATAAACCTATCATATACAATGAGCCGGCAGGCTTGAACAACTTTAAAATCTGTAATATAGCGGTGGAGTCTAAGCGGCTAAAAACTCACAATATGGCTAAAGCAAAATCCTCCCCGCAAACCACCTCTTAGCCCAGTTGTCGTGTCGTGGCTAACGGCATGCAATGAAGTAACATGAAACCGTCTGCTCACTAACTTAATTATGTACAGCAATTCGATATACCCTGCACGTACCTGCACGGTCAAGAGTGTGAGGACAGGGTCTTGCTTTAACTGATTGGAGCAAGAAGAAAGAACCTCAATAAGAAACCTAAATATCACGACAGAAGGCCATGGCAAAGGGATGCGTGACTGTTTGGTAGATCAGTCCCTACTAATTTTTTCACTTAGGACACCGGGCGCACCTTATTGTATATAACCATTAATGATTTAATAATGTAACTTGCTCGTGGGGACAAGATGATATAGATGACATTTTACCACCAGTAACCAACTCTTTCATTACCAATTCACCCAATTCAGTCAAAGCTAAGAAAACGATAACTAATAAAGAACATGGAAGCTGTAATGCAAACCTCAAAAAATATAACGTAAACAATCAAATAACCGTCCGGCGCGCAAAAACGACTACAATTGAAAGAACAAAAGCTTTAGTCCAAAAAAGAAACCCATCGTAGCTACATGTTTAGGTAAAACCTCTTAGAACACCTTTTGTGAAACGTCAGAGGCCAAACGAGAGCACCCCTAACCCCAAATAAAGCAACTGCCAAAAAAAACCTGCACAACTAAAAGAAACAAAGAGGAGGCGAAAGAAATTTTTAAGGACGTCCTTAAAGGAACCAAAACGGCTATAACTTCCCAGGACTACCTAGAAAGTAAATTGATGGAGATAGAAGCTGAATAAATTCAGGTAAAATTAATTGGACAGATACAATCGGCGAAGAGAGCACAGGTTTACAGTTCATCAGCTGCTGCTACAAAAAAAAGCCATAATCCTCTCCTACAAAAACAAGGACACTAAGTCAGCTCATATCCACAACTCCTAACCTCAAGTGCTAAACTTAGTGGACATGGATAAGGGAATCCTGAATGCGGCTAATGTGCTTACGTGGGTTGCTCCCAAACCTACTAGCACTAAACCACAGAAGGTGATCCTGGAGCTGTTAAAAACCAAGAATAAAGGGCTGTGCACAGAAAGCGGAAGAATGATCAACAATGTCTCTGAAGCCAACGACATGACATTGATCATGCTGGTTGATAAAGCCTTTCTAAATGACATAAGAAACCTAGACACAAAGCCATGTCTGGGGTTAGGTAGAGCAACTTGCAAATGTCCATTTGTCCCTAATAATCATTTAGTCCCCCCTGCTAGTCATGATGGCTCCAGCACCAGCAAAGTATCTGAGGCTGCCCCAAACGAACCTCCGTAAAGCTAAGAAAACCACGGCTGTTCCTTGTAGCCGTTTACTATCCGAGGACTTTGATATAGCCCTGATCCAGAAATTATGGATCGTAAAGACAGAACACAAAAAACATTAGAGATCACTGAAAGCGGGAAAGGAAAAACTTTAAGATAAACTCTAACAAAACATAACAAAAACTAAGTTAAGAAAATTTTATAACAATTTTCGGTGAAAGTATTCAGGTGATTCAGGAAGTTAAGTATCTAGGCATTATCCTAGATGCAAAACTAAACTGAAACACACTTATGGACAACACTATAAATAAAGCAATAATGGTCCTTGTTGTGGGCAGGCGTATGTTTTGGAAAGCATAGGGATTAAAACTAAAAATGGCTCTGTGGTACATCACGGTTGTCGGACTCATGATAGCATAGTGCACCTTAGTATGGTGGCCAAATTAAAACAGAGGACAGCTGTTACAAAACTAAGTAGGATACTTGTTCATCTGTGGATTCATGAGAACTATCCCAACTATTTGTCTAAGTCTAATCTCCTTGGATACATATCTAAAGAGAGATTGGTGTCTATAGAATGAAATCCACATTAAACTAGCATATGTACTATAATAGCTGTGGTCACAAACGAATATAGGAGGTAGTTAAGGGTAATCCCTTACTAAGCATGGGTACTGACTGCACACTTTCTAGATATTCTTTTAACAAACCGTTTACCGCGAGATGCAATCGCAGCGATTGGACTCAAGGAACCCTATCCTACCTAACGAGTAGGCTAATCTAATATAAAAAACTGTTCCCCCATGGTACATTGACTGGTACACACGATGTAAGACCAGAAGTAAACATAATTTTATCATTGAGTACTATTCCCTCAGTCTTTCAAGCTGAAATCTTTGCGATAATGTAATGCATACAGGATATTATAAGATGCGGTTATACACTGCAACGCATCGGTATTCTAAAAGATAGCCAAGCAGCATTAAAAGTGCTCGAATCACATTAAATTAGCTCCAAACTGACGAAGAATGTTCATCCCATCTGGCAAGGAATCTGAAAAGAACAAGGTTCAACTCATGTGGGTTCTGAGCCACACTGGTGTGGTGGGCAACAAAAAAGCAGATGCCCTTGCTCAAACAGGACCAGAACCTATATTTAGTATACCCAAAGAAGCATTGGAACAGCCATAGTGATGTTGATGAAAAAGCAGCATGCTTTTTGGTGGGTTGCTACTCAAAAGCAGACTGGGGAAGAAACTAATTAGAAAACCTTCTAACAGACTAACATCGGAAATCTTTCATTTAGGATGTGCACAAATAAGATAGATGATACACTTTGTAGATTATATAATGAAAAATAAGACTCTTTGGGGCAACTCTCGGTAGATTAACCCAAACTTAGGAGAATCTCGTAAAAAATTACTTCTAAAAAGAACAGAACTTCCATATGGGCTTAAGTTTTCAAGGTATTTTATAATAAATTATATATATATTCATAGTGAGAATCGCTTAAAGTTTCGAAATACGATATTTCCAGTTAGAAATTATAATGGCGCTTTTTAAGTGACGGGCAGCTTTTATAAATAATTTTATTCAAGCTCTCCTTATTTCAAGTTTAACATCTTGCCATTATTCGCATGAAGGAGTTTGGACAAACTTTCAAACTTAAGAAATAGCTTTTAAAAATTCATTTCCCATAAATTTTTCAGAAAATGTTCAGAAGACAACACTTTGAAAGCATTTGTATCTCATAAAATTCAACATTAATATGTTTATCATTTGTTTATATTATGACTAGGTATATAATTCTTCTAATTACTGCTGTAGGCGCATACATACTAGATAATTGTCTTACATATAATTCAAGTTTCAATGAAACAAATACAGAGGAACTTGTTCACTTTACTATTTATTATTAGATTCCGAAAAATATTTTTTAGGGGAATAAATGCATAATATAATTTTTATACCAAAAAAGTCGGCCTTCAGGTCGATAATAGGAAAAATGGCATCTGCATGCTTTTTTACGATTTTTATACGAGGGATCTTCAAATAAAACGCGTTCTGGTGCACTAAGTGACGAGCTGCAAATGAGTTTCGGTGTTCTTAAATTTCCACACACCTCATTTTCCGAAGCGTGGTATATAGGTGAAGATAGCTGCTGCGGTGTAAATTTGTCCAAGTAAGGTCAATGAGAGGTAATTCAGATATATGAAGGATGATGTGGGTAGAGGACAACGGTTACTATTAGGTCGTGAACGTCCCGTAAGGAGCGAGAAGAAAGTGATAAAAGCTACACTCAACCCAGATTTGCCACAATATGACCTTTAGCTTTAGAAGAAACAAACAAAGCAATTAAAACTTGTCCAAGCAGCAACCGAAATTTCTTTTAGTAGACTGAATTTACAGTATTTTTAAACAATGAGATGGCACCCTATATGCAATAAGCTTTATGGAATTAAACTGCATCTTTCTTTTATTCTTTGCCCAATGATTATATATTTTATACGGGTTTCAATTAAACACACTTTACGTTTTTGCTGTAATCATTAAAAATGTTTGCTGTCTACATCAACACATCCACTGCATTTAGATCAAGAACCACTCGAAATCTATTTTTCTATTAAAACCATCAAAGAATATGAGAACTAGCTATTTATGCTCCATAGTAAGTATACAACGATATTAAATATAATATGAGTTTAATAAAAAAAGTCAAAGACACATTGGATGATTGACAACATTTGTCCCATGTTCATCATTAGAAGCTAATTTTTCCGACTATAGAAGGCCATCTTCATAAAAGGGTTAATAAAATCAGACTTTTTCCCGAATCGTGGTTGAACATAAATGACTAAATTAACAAATTTTGTATAAGGATACTTAATATAATTTGAAAAGCCTTCTAATGGACATTACGACCGCTTTTCCTAAAATGTAGAAATTGAGATATTCTCATATGTCAAATTGTGAGGAAAAAATTTAGTCATTTGTATTGGCACGAAATGCCAATAAAAGTCTTGTAATCTATACTTAGCCTGAAAAAGATTAATGAAGTTGTCATGTTTAGATCGATAGCTAGATCGGAATCGATGATGATCTTTCCTAGTCTGACATTCGACGTGGAATAATCATTTTCCCAGCTCGCTCGCTTTCTGTCAGATTTTGTCACTTGAACACGATATATATGGCGATATTCTGAAATTTGTATTACTTGTCGATTTTCAAATAACATGACCAAGACTTGCGGCGTTTGATTTGTATTTGAGTACAAGTACATTACGCCCGATCGATTTTATTTTGACATGAATCATCACAGAATGATGAAAGCTGCAAAGATTTCACTTTAATTGTTAGAATGTTAGATGATATGACTAAAATCAATATAGACATAAACAAATTGGAAGTTAAAATTTTATCTCCTATTTTTAATTCCCAATTGCTAGCTACAAATGACAACGCCTCTTCGCCTAATTTGACTTCATTTAATTATTATTTCTTAAATCACGAGGAAAAGGACGCGCTTTAAAAATCATGTAATGGTATAATGAGCTATAAAAAAGATATAAAGACTATTTGGTTAATTATGGCCGGGGATAACGTCAACGATGTTCAAAAGGAAACATGTGGTATGATGATAATACAAAAAGCATCTACTTTTTGATCACTTTCTTATTATCCACATTCAAGAAAAACTTAATTGACATATTGTGAACAAACAAATAATCATCTTTACTGTATTTTAAAAAATATCACAGTAAGTAAGCGCAACTTACAAGTGTCACCATTATTTGGTACGAAAGTTATCTTCACTCTACCTTCGACCACATAGAACCACTTCGCAAAATAAGAACATGTTTTGAATATATGAATATTTGTTACAACTCGCATTCCTTTAATAGCAAAATATTCAAGTTTTTCCAAAGAGAAATAAAGAATGAGTAATTTACTACCAAATGCAATTAAAATAATGACTTTTAAAATAGTATCATAGAATATAATTATGAGATAAAATAGTAGAAGGCGGTAGACGCTAAGAAAAGCAAGAAGAACTGATGAGTTACGTTAGACCACAACACAACTGTTTTACAACCAAATTAAGTCAGAACTTCGAAGTTTTATAGGAATCATCATGGATAATTATGGACAAACAAAACGATAAAAATGTACAAAGGAGTGGCTCAACTTTCTGGAAAAATAAGCACCGAACAATACCAATGATAGACAATAATTTAATTATTTAGCTTCTTTCAATGAAAGATATTAATAGGGCATTTAAAACTATCTTTTGAAAATCTACAACAGAAATATTCTGATAATTCGGATTATTAAAGTGAAAATGAAAATAAACCATGTCGGATGGTATATGTCTACCGAATGAAGCTCGAATATACGTAAAAATAAAACATTTTTGTCCACACAAAGGTCGACAATAAGAAAGGTGATTTACCTCTTAACCAATAATTGAAACATAATACAAAACGTTATTTCTACATAAAAAGGAGAGAGAGAAAAACGAAAAGAAACCACCACCTGTATAAACAAGATAAAATGAAGAAAAGGGGTCCCGATATATCCAAAGGTTGTGAAAATTTAATCACACTATTAAGACCGGATAAATATCTCCATCAAAATGTGGATGTGTTGAAAAAGACAGATCTTCTAGCTCAAATACATATTGATGCAAATGAATGTCTTAACCGTGAAGTAGACTGCAAGGTCTCAATTATACTCCGCTTAAGTTTTGCTCGCCGATTTACCACGGATCGTTTACAGGGATCCCGCCAGATATACTGGCCATGAGTGGGAAAGGCGACTTCACTGCAAAAATGTCGCTTTGCTTAAATAGGCCTTACCTGAAGTGAGTGATATCTGCGAAGTGTCCGAGCTCTTGCGCGAGTGTCCCGAGGCCGAAGCGCCGCTCAAGAGTTGAGCGACTTGGCATCGGACTCGAAGAGGCGGTTGGCTTCCTCCAGCTTGGCGAGAAGCTCCAGCTCGGCCCCAGAGGCGTGGTTGTTGTTATTGTTGCAGGGCGGGCTCTCTAGCCTCATGGCCGTAGGGGGCATCGCTGAATAGCAGCCCCCATCGGACTCCACCACCAGACAACTCAATGATGGGCTGCTACTGTAACAAGAAAAACGCAGTCAACCCCCGCTCAAAACATCAACAGTAGAATTACAACCACTTTTTGCGTTCACAGTGGTGACGTTTGTATTTGCACCAATTGATTCGACACAAAAATTTGCTCTTCCCCGTCTCTTTTGTTTATTCCTTACATATATTCGTCAATTAAACAAAAAATTTCTTAATATAAGAAACCTTGTTCTAGTTTTCTTGGGGTGAAATGCTATTTAATTTGTACATTTATAAGATAACCTTTTTATTCCATTTTGCCCGCCTTTCCTTTAGAACGCATGCAAAAGTAGTGACATCTGTTAAGCAGAAACTTGAATAACGCAACGTCATTCTAGTGAATATAAAATTTTCTAGAGACCTGTAATCTCATTATAATCGATAATACATATTTAATCAAAACAAATAAAATTGAAAAAAATGATTTATTATGGGAACAAAAACAAAGATATAGAAAAGATAAAACTTATGTGTATGATGAAACGTTGATTATAGTAGATCCAAAGTTGGACAAAAGTGTAACGGAAATTAAAAAACAACTAAGAAAATAGTTTTTAAACATAAAAACAAGTAATTTAATAATACAAACAGTAGTAGGTATAGAAAACGAGAAAAAAGTAATAAGGAAAAAATTCAGAAAATGATGAAAAAATAGGAGTATATATAAATCCAAATATTGATGTCGACAAAATAGTAAGATTGGGTAGCTTCAAAACAAATAAAAACAGACCTACCTTAGTACAAATAATATTGAAGTACAAATGAAATACTTAAACGAACACATTGAAAAACTCTTTTTACTATCCCACCTAAAACAAGCGCGAAAACAGAGTAAAAAAGCGCTACTAAAATATAATAAGTGCGTTATAGATGAAATACCTACAAAACAACATTTTATAAAGAAAGGAACACAGAAAAGAATAGTAGAGAAAGGGGGAAGGTAATACAAATTCAGAAGATATTAACAGTGTTTCCTAAAAATTAATTTATGCTGTAACTTACAAAATAACAAAAATCGGTTCAGAACATTGATAAATAAACGAAATAAAGAAGACACTAACAATAATGGCAATAGCATCTGAAAAATTAAGAGTCCGGCGAGGAAAAAGAAAATATGTATAAATAAAAGTATAAAAATAGTAAAAATAAGTACATAGAACGCTAGGATGCTTTAAACAATAAGAAAAATGGAAAGGGTAGATTCATAATTGCAAGAATTAGGTGAAAAGGAAAAGAAAGAATAGACAAAAATGATTTCATGGTGGTTTACTTATGAGCAGAAAGGCAAGGATGCTACGGTCTTGAAATAAGAGCGAAAATCGTAAAAACGAAATAAATAAATAAAAGAATAGCTTATATAAGAATAGATGCGAAGTCAATTAAATTACTAATTATAAATACATACGCTCTGATAAAGCAGAAATACACCAGTTTTACGAAAAGCCGGAAGAAGAGGTTAAAAATTCCACAAAAAATGTAATTATTGTATTGGGAGACTGTACAGCTTAGATTGTTGAAAGAATATTATCAACTAAATGGTTAAAAAATACACATTCACAAGAAAAATGAATGATAATGAATTTAGGTTAGGCTACCTAAATTTTAAAATATCCATGATACTAAATGCAATCACTCTATGATACAGGGTTGTATTAAGAAGTAGTAGGACTGTTTTTTTCCGCGCGCGCGGAGCGATGAAGGGGGGTCTGTAATACCGGATGTTATGGAGGGGAGCCTTTGGAACAGGTTTCAACCTGCGGCAGTCGCCTGCGTGCGTTAGTTGAGTGTGGACCACTGTTTTAGTGACCTCCTGTTGTGACGCCTCGTCGTCAGTTGCGATGGAGCGAAATTTGGAGCAGCGATACGCCATCAAGTTTTGCTACAAACTCGGAAAATCAACGACCGAAACCAAGTACATGCTTACGCAGGCCTACAAGAAGGATACCATAAGCCGTTCCTCGATATTTGAGTGGCACACTCGTCGAGGACGACCAACGTGCCGGACGTCCGTCAACCTCGCGAACGGACGACAATGTGCTGAAAGTTAAGCAACTTTTGAACTCTGACCGACGGTTGGGCATTAAATTAACTAGTGATCAGCTGAATCTTTCGTACGGGACAGTCTAACGCAAAAAGAACTGCGTGTTGAGATTTCCCAAGAACTACTGAACTGTTTGGAAGAAAACGAACATTTTCTCGATAATGTCACCGGAGATGAAACCTGGATCTTCCAATACGACCCGGAAATAAAACGTCAGAGCGAAGAGTAGCACACCGCACAATCACCCCGTAAAAAGAAGGCCAGAATGTCGAAATCGAAAGTGAAATCGATCTTGATTGCCTTTTTTTGACCGTCGTGGCATTGTCCATAAGGAGTTTGTACCTCCTGGACAGACTATAAATGCAAGATTTTACGTGGAAATGCTCACACGGTTGCGAAATCGGATCACACGCGTGCGACCAGACCTGGTGGGGAAGTGGAAGCTCCACCATGACAACGCGCCGTGACACGGCGCGTGGATTGTGAGGGATCTCCTGGCCAAATTCGGCATTTCCACGCTCCCCCCCTACAGCCCTGATGTGACACCGCCGGACTTCTTCCTGTTCCCCCGGATCAAGAGGCAGCTCAAGGGGCATAGTTTCGACTCGGTGGAAGCAGTCCAAGCGCCAACGACGAGGGCGCTGAACAGCATCCCGGAGGACGACTTCCAGAAGGCCTTCGCGACCTGGAAGGCTCGCTACCAGAAGTGTGTGGATGCCCAAGGAGCCTATTTTGAAGAGTATTAAGTCGATGTATCAAAATGTTCAAAATTTTTTTTATAAAAAATCAGTCCTACTACTTTTGGATACCACCCTGTACATAACATCCCCGAAAGAAAACCTAATCTCAAATAGACCGTATACTAGTAACAAAAACACATCAGTCATCGATAATAGATGTAAAAACATATAGAGGGGTATGTAAGAATTATAGTAACGGCAACAGTATAATGAAAACAACAATAATAAAGAGAAAATACTAAGGAACAAATGGAATATAAAGAGGTTTAATAATAAATATGTAACGATCCAACATACGGAAGAATGAGAAAAACAAATAGAGTAAATCAAATTACGGATTGATAGAAGAAAGACAGAGTAATATAAAAGAAACAATAAATGAAACAAATAAAATAAAGATAACAGAATGGAATACAAGGAAAAGGAGAAAGAATGCAATTAAAACAATAAATTTGAGTGAAACAGACTCGATAGAAGAAGAATTATAGAAAATAAGGAACGAAAGTAATAAGACACTTGGTGTGGCGGCCTTTTCGCCCTTGAACCGCTTATCTCGCGG
Organism: Sinelater perroti; assembly: GCA_036346155.1. Lineage (NCBI taxonomy): Eukaryota > Metazoa > Arthropoda > Insecta > Coleoptera > Elateridae > Sinelater > Sinelater perroti. Next base: position 2,038,006 of record JARFIY010000332.1, on the reverse strand, counting down.
CGGCATGCTGGCGGCTGTGATGTCTGCCCGTTTTGCCATCGCACACAAAACGGCATATGGGCTTTTGCTCAGCCGACAAGTCTGCATACGCCGTCGGCGGCACCTTTTGATTTGAAAGGTGCTGGCGAATGCAAATTGCCCGCAAAGACCTGCCGCCAAGCCAGGCGCGAAGCCCGAATACATTCGCATCGCAGCTCGGCCAATTTGGTCGTGTTTAACACCGCATACAGTCGCAATCCGCAGCTCGGCCAATTTGGTCGTGTTTAACACCGCACATTCAAGCACCGCAGCTCGGCCAACTTGGTCGTGTCTCAACCCGCAAGAAACTCGCCATCCGCAGCGCGATCGGTCGTGTCTTCACCCAGCAAGAACATTCGCTACCCGCAAAAACCCGATCCGCAACGCAGAAGTGGCTACCTGGGAATCGCCGACGAAGCCGAAGCCGAAGCCGATTCAGGTGAGCGATTTGGCAATATTCGTTGGTGGATATCGGTAGCCGCCCCCATCCGCTTACGCGACGGCCGTTTAAGGGACGATTTGGCCTTATCGGCTGACCTTCCAAACGGGCCGTACTACGTTTTCACACCGCATCACGAGAGCGGCTATTTACACGCCTGCCTCTCCATTTGTTGGTCCTTACGAGCCGCATCGGCATCGTATCCAACACCGCATCCACGAGAGCGGCTATTTACACGCCTGCCTCTCCATTTTGGTCCTTCGAGACGGATCGGTAGCAGATACATATTTATTACGCTCTATTCAAGTAAAGTTCCCTTATAATGGACAAGCTTGAATCAAAATTAGTTCAGTTAACTGCCAAAAAAGAGGCGATTTTCGAACGATTTAATCGTTTATATAACATATCAAAAAATATTTCAAATTATGAATTACGCTCCAACGAATTATTTTTATCTCAAACTGAAGCTATTAGTGAATTATACAGCAGGTTTGAAACAATAATTGAAGAAATTAACAATTTGCAGTTTGAAATTGATCAGACTCCTCCAGACTACTCATGTTTAAATTCTATTGAAGATTTATATTCGAGTATTAAATATAAACGCAACCTTATATTGTCAAACAGCAAAACATTTACATTAGATCAAAAAAGAGGTATCGTAAAATTACCGCCAATTGAACTACCTTCTTTCGATGGCAAGACTGAGAGCTGGCCAATATTTTACGAAATATTTCGTAGCAATGTGCATTTAAATATAAATTTGACTGACGCGCAGCGTGTGCAGTATTTGATTAGTAAATTAACTCATGACGCTTTAAAATTAACCGCAGGTATTATTCCTACAGGGGATACTTATAATATTATATGGGATAGTCTTGTTAAAAGTATCAAGATAAACGTAGTTTAGGCAGTCATTATCTAAATAACATTCTGGATATCAAAGGATGCGTCGGTAATGCTGTTAGTTTGAATACATATATAGAAAAATATTCCGCGTCCATCGCCGCATTAAAACAGTTAGACATTCCCGACCTATTAGATTTTGTCTTGTTACATTGTGGTTTAAGAAAACTTGATCCCCAAACGCTTCAACAATTCGAAAATAGTGTGAGCGGAATAGAATTACCCTCCTGTAAACAATTTATTTCATTTACGCAAGATTATGTCAAAGTACTCGAGCGCTCGCATGTTAATAATTCGCAGACCAAGCCGCGCGCAAATTCCAGTTTACCTTATCACAGCCTTGGCCGTGGCGCACAAAGGTGCCTGCAAGTCGTTTGTGTCGAGTGAACAGATTTTTAATACGCGTTGCCCGCTATGCGACAGAGAACACCAGCTGTTTCGCTGCCTTGAATTTAAAAATATGAAATCACCGCAAGCGCGTTTCGAGTTAATTAAAGCGAAACGCGGCTGTATAAACTGTTTAAGTCTATCTCACTCGTTAACTAAATGTAAATCACGGAACGTTTGTAAATTTGTAAAAACAGCACCATTCTTTACTGCATTTTTCGAACTTAAAGAATGATCGCCGAATAAAGCCGTCTGTGGCGGCTGGACCGCAAGCAGGTAACCGTGCGCCCATAATAGCTGAGTCAGCGCATTCAGCAACGCAACCTCACACGTTTTCTGTTTCGCTTAGTGCGGCGGCTTCGAGTTCGACTATATTGTTATCGACCGCACAGATCTATGCACATGGAAAAAACGGAAATACGCTCGTCGTCAGGTGTTTAATAGACAACGGGTCGCAAAATAACTTAATTACTATGGATTGTTGTAAACGCTTGAACATTCCCATAATTAAATTACGCAATTCATCTTTACAAGGTGTTGGTATGACCTCGCGACCTGTACACGGTTTTATTGATTTCGCAATAGAATCGCGAATTAATCCTAACAACAAATATTACATTCGTGCTTTAGTAGTTGACTGTATTACAGACAAACTTCCCGCAAACTTCATTACATTAAATGAAGATATGTCATATTTAAATAATTTACCGCTTGCCGATTTATCCTGGAATGTACCGGGAGAAATTGACGTTGTGCTTGGTGCTCAACTGTTTCCTTATATTTATTTGGGAGATAGGGTCGATTCTGGTAATCGCGCACCACCCGCTATATTAACCAGCTTTGGTTACGTACTTATGGGAGATATTGCATGTCATTATGATGCAACCTGCCTACATAGTACATCTTCGTTTACCGCGTTTGCTAACGTTGACATTGAGTCAAGTTTACGGAAGTTCTTTGAGTTAGAGGAAATTCCATCTCAACGTTTTATTAGTCCAGATGAATTAGATTGCGAAAATAACTTCAACTCTTCGATTTTATTTAAAGACGGCAGATATTTTGTTGATTTACCCTTTTCTCGAAACCCCTCGGAGCTGGGTAATTCACGCGCTCTGGCTCACCGTCGTCTACTTGCGCTCGAGCGTAAATTCGATTGCGCGCTAACCCTACGCGAAAATTATAATAAAACTATCGCCGATTATATAACGCAGGGTATTTGTCCCAGGTGCCTGACTCTGAATTGACAGAGGAGGGTTACTACATACCGCATCACGCCGTTGTCAGACCAGATAAGGACAGCATCCGTATCGTTTTAGACGCTAGTGCTAAAACGCACTCAGGGCTGTCACTTAATGACATTTTGCATGTCGGACCTAATTTGCAGGCCGACTTGTTCTCGTTGTTACTCGACTTTCGTACATTCCCAATAGCAATGACCGCTGATATAAAACAAATGTTTTTGCGCATCGGAGTAAACGAGCACCATCGTAAATACTTACGAATTTTATTTCGTTTCAGTAGGAACGAACCTATTCGCACTTACAATTTTGACCGCGTACCCTTCGGGCTAAAGCCTAGCCCTTACCTAGCTATGCGTACGTTACGCAACTTAGCGTGCGAGCATAGTGACCGCTTCCTGAGGCTTCTAAACTGGTAGAAACTCAGTTTTACATGGATGATTATGTCGATTCGGTTCCCGATGAACAGACTGCCTATGCGATTGTCTCGCGAATTAATCGATTTATTTAAATTAGGCTCTTTCGACCTTGTCAAATGGGCCACTAATTCACCCGCTTTATTGGAGGTTCTTCCCGAGTCTCACCGCTCACCAGTAAATTTTTCTGGCATGGGTAACGATATTTACAATTTTAAAATCCTTGGTTTAACCTGGGATCCTGCTGACGATTACTTTTCTTTAACAACAGTCGCTGTAGAAGATAAATGCACAAAGCGCACGATTCTATCGCTAGTTGCCCGCTTATTCGACGTACTTGGCGTTGTAGCTCCAGTTGTGCTGTACGCCAAAATCTTATTAAGGAACTTGGCTAGCTAAAATAGACTGGGATGAGGTTCCTCCGGAATCCATCATCAGTCGCTTTTCAGCTTTTGCGCGATTTTTCCGCACTCTCTTCCTAAAATTCCGCGCCATATTGGCATTGTGGGAAAAGCTGTAGTGAACATCGTAGCCTTTTGTGACGCAAGCTTCAGTGGTTACGGTTGTTGTGTTTATTTACACATCGCTGATCCTGAAGGTAATATCACCGTCCGGCTTTTATGTGCAAAGTCAAAGGTTTCTCCAGTTAAAATAACAACGCTAGCTCGATTAGAACTTGTCGCCGCTTTGCTGCTGTCCAAGCTTGTTCGCGTGGTCCGCGATAAACTTTCCGCTCGTGTACCTATTACAGGTGTTTACGCCTTCTCGGATTCTACAATAGCGCTTTCGTGGATCCACTCATCGCCACATAGGTGGTCTATTTTGTCAGCAATCGTATTGCTAAAATACACGATAATTTACCTGCCGCTTGCTTTAATCATGTGTCCGGGAAAGAGAATCCCAGCGATTGCCTTTCACGCGGCATGCTGCCTTCTGATTTAATTAAACACTCGCTGTGGTGGAATGGCCCTGCTTGGCTTCATCAGTCAAATAGCGAATGGCCTTTAAAATTCATTCCAACTGAGTGTGAAACTCTACCGGAGTTCAAATCGAGAGCGTTTGTTGTTAAAGCCGCGAATGTCGAACCACGTGTTTTTGACTCTATAGTCACCCGTGTTTGTTCGTGGAATAAACTGTTGCGCATATTCATGTACATTCTCAAATTTGCGAGCAAAAAACGTAATGGTGATCAATCTGTTAAAGATATTCAAATCGCTGAAACTTTTGTTATTCAAATAGTTCAAAGTATTCACTTTTCTAAAGAATTTAATTCACTAAAAACCGGGTCAGGTACATACAAACGTCCTGTCACCAAGCTATATCCTTTGCCAACCCAATAAACAATATTCTAGCTGACTCATGTATATATAGATAGTGTATTAATAGGGCATTTATATATAGTTTTTTACGATATAAATCTAACCGCAATTTAACGCACCTGAAATATAATAGTTAACTTCAGAAATTTAATGACAATATTGTTTCAAACCGCTGTTAATAGCTCCTTGATAAGGTAATAATGTTTTGAAAGCTCAGGACCTTTCAAGGCGGGGAGTATGGTGTGGCGGCCTTTTCGCCCTTGAACCGCTTATCTCGCGGCGGCATGCTGGCGGCTGTGATGTCTGCCCGTTTTGCCATCGCACACAAAACGGCATATGGGCTTTTGCTCAGCCGACAAGTCTGCATACGCCGTCGGCGGCACCTTTTGATTTGAAAGGTGCTGGCGAATGCAAATTGCCCGCAAAGACCTGCCGCCAAGCCAGGCGCGAAGCCCGGCAACATTCCCGTACCGCAGCTCGGCCAATTTGGTCGTGTTTAACACCGCATACAGTCGCAATCCGCAGCTCGGCCAATTTGGTCGTGTTTTAACACCGCACATTCACGCACCGCAGCTCGGCCAATTTGGTCGTGTCTCAACCCGCAAGAAACTCACCATCCTCAGCGCGACCAATTCGGTCGTGTCTCAACCCGCAAGAACATTCGCTACCCGCAGAAACCCGATCCGCAACGCAGAGGCGGCCACCGGGGAATCGCCAACGAAGCCGAAGCCGAAGCCGATTCAGGTGAGCGATTTGGCAATATTCGTTGGTGGATATCGGTAGCCGCCCCCATCCGCTAACGCGACGGCCGTTTAAGGGACGATTTGTCCTTACCGGCTGACCTTCCAAACGGGCCGTACTACGTTTTCACACCGCATCAAGAGAGCGGCTATTTACACGCCTGCCTCTCCATTTGTTGGTCCTTACGAGCTGCATCGGTATCGTATCCAACACCGCATCCACGAGAGCGGCTATTTACACGCCTGCCTCTCCAACACTAAAAAATGTTACTTATAAACTAATAAACAAAATAAACTCCATAAATATAAATTAACTGGAATAAAAAACAAACAAGGCAGAGCAGTAAAAAACAAAAACAAATTGAAAGAAATCTGGATGGAGCATTTTAAGGAAGTCAATAACCAGAAAAGAACGAACCATTGATAATGATCCTACATGACAAGAAACGAAGGAAATTATAAAAAAAATGGAAAGAACAAAAGATACCAGTTGACTTTTAGGTTAGACAAATAATAATAAGAAAAGGGAAAAACAGAAATGTAGAAAGAAATGGGGAAAAGAGAAATATAAATAAAAGATACAAGATAAAACAGTACCAGAAAATCGAGTTTTCCATATTAATAAATTTTATTTAAGAAAAAACCATTTTCAAAGAACAAAATTGAGAAGGTATAACACTTTACTAAGATCCATATTAATATGTAGTACAAAAATTATCACAATAACAAAGAAAGAAGAAGAAAACTTAAGAATAATGGAAAAAAGGATTATAATAACAATACCGGTACCATAAAAACATCAAAAAATGGCTGAAGATTAAGAACAAACCAAGAGATAGTACGACGTATAGGAGAGAATATCATTGGAAAAATAAAACAGAGACCAAAATGGGTACAGCATGTTATGAGAACTGTTATATTGGAAGAGACATCAACAGAAAACAGGAAACAGTTGAGATTTAAGAACCATATAAGTCAAAATGTTGGAGAAAAGTGATTAACCAGAAATCATTGTCCAAGATGCACAAAAAAGTTGGAAACCATTAAATGGAAACTCAATGAGTCATAAATCCAAATTTCTCTATGTCTACAAAACCCATGTAGGGGTTAATCTTTTATACTTGATGCAAAATCAAACGAATAATTTCAAGCAGTTAATTGACAAGTAAATTTTCAACAGAAAAATCTTTGTTCGTCATAATAAATAACTTTTGTAAAATGAAAGTGTCGGTTCTGCCTGCATCATCTTAAGATATGGGGCAGATCAGTGAACTTTCTTTGTCTGTTTTTGTTAGTCTACAACGCAGAACTATAAAAGTTACAATACCAAGAAGATTAAGTGTTTCCAGATCAACCATTACTAAAGTTTCTCATCAGAATCTGCAAGTTCTATACGTCCAAGTCATTACTATCTCCACTGCTAGAGATAAACTGTTCAGATTCATATTTTTGAATTAGTATTGGCCTAATTGCTAATAAACTCCATAAATATTAACCTCGCCTCTCTCTCTAAAAATCCATGGTTAACGCCAAAAGTTCAAAAGACTACGAAAAGTTCGTATATCCATTAAAACTAAAACAGGAAGGTAATGTTTAAGACCAAAGTACGGAATACAAAACATCCGAAGTTTATCTGATGAAAAATATAACTTGAGGTACATCTGGCGTGTTAGATTATTGACATTATCATCTTTTTCAAATGATGGTCAAAACACCATCGAAGAGTTTATTCTCGCCATGTCCTACCAGGTAAGGCAAAACTTTTAATGACCACCACAGATATTTCTATTAAATAGAATAACTAACTTGTTCCTTTATTCTTCATAGTCGTTTTGGAATTTATTTTCATTTCTTTGACAAAGTGCTATTCTCAGACATTTTTATAAATAGGAAAACCAAATGCTATACCTATTATTAATTATGATGCCCCAGTGTTGTTAGCCTAACCTTCAAATTAATCTTGGATCTATTCTATTTGCATTTAAGGACACACAAGATATAAATAATTTCTTGCGCCATCCGCAAGTGTAATGGTGTTACCTCCCAATTATTAAAATCTTTACCCTGATCTTTCACTTTTCCACTGTAAAACGTTAAAACGGGCTCTTATTCTTCTAAATCAAAAATAATGTTTTTAAATAAAATCTGGGTTAACTATGAATAGCCTGTGTACAGTTCAGTGTACGAAGGCAATGAAACCGATGATATTTTATATAACTATAAGAATCTGATTATTTAGAAGTTTCCGTCTTGCTGCACGAGTTGACTACTAAGGTCTTGTTTTAGAGAAAGATATGTGCGAGAAAGATATGTTTTCGAACTAACCGAACTATGCTAGGCCGATGGATCCTAAGCCCTAATAGAATTTCTAATTTATTTCTCCACTTCCATCTCTTTACTCTTTTGATTTAGCAGTAATAAACGCTCAGTCTTGTAATCAGATATAAATGACATCTTGATAAATTTTAGCTCTGCAGCTGCTTGAACGTAATTCTTTTTATATTCTCCGTTGGTTGCTTCAATCATTTATTTTATAAAGAAACAGTTAAACTCAGTACATAGTCTTGTATTATTCTGCATTATCAAAGGTAATTTAATTAATTTGAACAAATTTATTATAGATATTTCATACAAGGTGGCCATCAATTAGATGTAAGTGCTTTTGTGAGCGCCATCTCTTAACTGTTTGAGTAAACCTTAAAAATAATATAAATACACGTGTGGAATCGATTTCAAAATAACATCGGCATCTACTGTGATTACGATTCCCGAAAGAGACAAATCGTTGAATACCGGTATTGCTATGGGAAGGATGCGAAAGAAACCGCCAGAATGTGGAAGCGAGGAGTAGACCGGAAGGTGACATTAGACCCGAGGGTAGTGAAAAGGTATTTACAATATATGTTATCCAGGTTGAAATTTTTTTAATTTCAAACATGACTGAATAAATAAAAATTTTTAATAAACCTCATAGATTACCAAGAAATGGTTGACCACAGGCAGGAAAAGCCGGTGGACCAATATCAGTGAAAACCGAAGAGAATATCGAAAAAACCAAAACTTGTAAAAGAAACGGTGTCTATATCGCAGAGAATCGCTTCGAAACTCACTGGAATTAAGAGAACGTCTCTTCAAAAGATAATGCAAGAAATTTTGGGTCTTTCGCTTACAAAATTTAAGTGCATCAACCATTAAGCGATAAAGTAAACACTGAGAGACATTATTTTGAGAAAACTTCGAAACAAATTATCGAATCAAAAGAAATTGATTATCGAAAGATATGGTTCTCGGATAAGTGTCATAATGAATTAGAAGGTTATGTCAACGCTTAAAATTACCGGATATTGGGAACCGAAAAACGGAAAATAATGATTGCACGCCCCTTGTACTCAAAGCCAACAACTGCATGGTATGCCATCAGCTACTATGCCATAGTGGGCCCATATTTCCTGACAGAAACAATTACTAATAAAATTTATAAAAATAGAATGTTGGACAAATTTTTTTGAGCAAATTATCCGAAATTTTGGTTTATATAAGATGGCGCCCGAATCTATCTAACTCAGGAAACATGGCTGCCATGTCACGGGTCTTTGGCTCGAATATCATTGCCTTGGATGCAAGGACGAAGACAGGTGCGAGAATTGATTGGCCACCATATTCTCCCAATTTAAACCCCTGTGACTACTCACACTGGAGTTTAACAAAAGACATTGATCATCATTCATATATAACAGAGAACAAAGATGGCCTCAAAATTTGCATTAATTCGACAAAAAAGGAAAAAATACAAAAAACAGTTGATCATTTTCTGAAACGTCTGGAACTAGGGAACTAGAGCAAAAGAAGACATTTTGAAAATATCATTATTTAGTCCCTCATCTAATCAAAAAATAGCAATTTAGCCGGTCTGAATATCTATTGTGTTTTTTTTTATAATCTAATCTCAGAAACTTTTTGCCTCGCAATTTCTATTTTTTTTCTTAGTATCTTCCATTACATTCACTATTTATATATTTTTATTTATATTTTTATATTTTCATATATCCAACTTACTAGTGTTTTAACTTTTTGTAGATAAAAAACAAGTTAATAAATTGTAACGCTAAATATAATAAAATTTAAAAAGGTGAAAATTAAAATTTGCACAAAAAAAATATTTTTTTTAGATCATTCTCGTTGCTGTTACATTATTGTTATTAGGTTTATTATTTCACTAGCCTATTGTTGTTTGTATTCGTCCTTCCCCACCACCTTTAGTTCAGAAAGTCTAAACATAACTCATTCGATTTTTAACGATTAACGGCTAGGACTGTCTTACTAAGAAGGTCTAATGATGTCGTCAATTACGCCGGTACAATCAGCTTTCATCATTAATCTTACATTAGAAAATTCTCACAATAAAGTAATACAAAGCCAACAAGTTTGCGAAGGCAAATATTTTCCAGAAAATGCAGTAAAAGGAACACAGAACAGCAACAGATCGGAATTGTACGGTAAAAATAGATGCAAATTAAATTTGAGCCGACCTCGTATTTTTTAAACAAAAACTTGAGCTTGGCTGAAGCACAATCAAAATAATTTCCGAATTAAATTCAAGCATTGCATCTATTTACGAACTAGATGGGGACGAAGTCCAAACTAACCAAATTAACCTCTGTTTGGCGAAATTTCTTTTTGAGGTTCGAGTCGCTTAGCGAAACAAACGACGAATCTTTTGCGATTTGTACCGACGACACTGCACGCAAATGAAGCTACGGAACCTCCGCGAAGCGAGCATTTTTACGTAACCCGTCCCATTTATCAAAGCATATCTGTATTTACCTTCTGAACAACACTTTGCGGCGTATGCGCTTCATGTTTCAATTATGCACACCGAACACACACCATGAACACTGCGAGCGATCCTGCAATTTGCAGGTGCAAAGCGGTACTAATGCGCAAAACGACATCACTTCCAATTTTCTGGGCATGAGTCACTTTGCTTAGAACGCTGGAGAAAATGACAATAGCTTAAGGGCCACACAGGTAATAGAGCCATGCGTCCCCAAATTTACCTGCCGACCCCAGAAACCAGTGCGGGCGTTTGCTGGTAACGGGAACTTCCCGCAATTATTGCCTTAAAATATGCAGAAATGTACCAGAACCCGCGCTTCAATGTCGTAATGATCAAAATTAGCTAGAAAAAGCTAACATAAAACTTAAACCGAAGCTAAATGGTTGCTTAAGGCATTCGTGCGGCAAATGAATGATAAATAATTAGTCGGTGTAATTAGTGAAAATGTAGTCCAATTGTTCACGTTAAACAATAAAAAATATTTTAAATCTTGTATTTAGGTTCCGAAATCGAGGATAATAGAAACCTGCGAAAATATTAATGTCAATCTAGCACAGATGGGGCTGCTTACAGTTACAAATTTGACTTAAATAGAGGCCGAGTACTAAGTCTAAATTTTGACCAAATCGAAAAAGTTACCGCAACTCCCCTTACACCAAGTCCTATTCTACTAGGTCAAATAATTTTGGAATGATTATGTATACAGGAAGATGGATAGACAGGTATTTACAAAATGCCTATATTTAATTTTATAATTTATACATTTTAGAACATGACAATTAATGCCAGAAACCGCAAATATCAAACTCTTGGGAAGACTATTAATAATCAAATTCTGGACAATGATGTGAATTTCACATCTCAAACACAATAATTGCTAAAGTTAATCTTATGCTAATGAAGATTAAGATTAATAATAAAGCAGTTTCGGTTTATTTCAGATGACCTAACGCTGCATTATAGTAGATCTAACAAAATAAGGCGTCATCTCATTGTGATATGTACTTATACCATTGTCTGACTCATTAGTATTTGTTTTCGTTGCAACTTCATGAAGTATTGCAAGGTCATTTGACGTCAGTTCAACTACCAGTCACTTGTGTGGGAGATAATAAACGCTTAAAATGTAATATGAGCTCACCCTATATATGATTTCAATACTAATTTTCTCTGTTACCGTGTATGTTTTTTGTTCTTTCTTTTAGTAGTTTAGTCTTGTCCTCTCTGTTTCTTTTTATTTTAAGAACAACTTTGGTAGTTCTTTTTTACATTTCATCATATGTTGACAACTTATGACCAAAGTTATATTTTAATCATATGATACTAAAGATAAAAATTAAGTCCAACCCTAAATTAGCAATTTCATAATTCTTAGAGGCTCTGAACGCCTCAAAAAGTACTTCTTGTTCAAATAAAACTACAAGGAGGTGTATTCTAGCACGATAATCTAAGGGGGTTTGAATATCTCACCTCATCCACCTTATTCGTTGCAGTAGACTATCACGTGTATACATTTTTACAACACTCTCAAAACGACAAACTATTTCGTAATATAGACGTTGCTGAACTATATAGAGATAACTTCTTTACCTCCAAATCAGCAAAATTCTTCTTTTTTTTCTTCTTTAATCAGCCCTTGTCGTCCATCCTTGAACATAGGCCTCCCCATTCTCCTCCACCGTTCTCTATCCTGTGCCAGCTCTATCCATTTTGGGCCTGTAATTTTCTTGATGTCATCAATCCATCTCATGTTTGGTCGTCCTCTATTTCTCTTTTCCTTTTTTGCCCACTTTTCCTTGTCCATTCTAGAAACACCTGTTCTCTGCCTTATCCTTTTTGTCGCGCAGCTATATACAAAGCATAACCCGCTCCATTGCTCTTTGAGCTACTTAAATTTGTTTACCACTGCTCTTGTTAATGACCACGTCTCTATGTCATACGTCATTACTGGTATAATGCACTGGTTATAGATTTGGGCATTTTGGTAGTTTTCGAACTTCCCTCCAAACACGTTAGTTAACTTTCCAAAAACCTTGTTTAATATTCTCTTTAGTTCTGCCGTCTAGTTTAGCTTTCGTTTGGTTATTCTTTGCCCTAAGTAGATGTAGTATTCTACTTGTTGTCTAGTGTTATCATTCCTTCGTTTTCTTCCATTATACTTGACATGTATTTTGTTCTTTCTATATTCATTAAGTCCTCAGCAAATATCAGATTATTTAGTGTTTCCCCGTTTATGCTTATTCCTTTGTTTTCCCACTTTAGTCTCTTAAACACGCCCTCCAATGCAGCTGCGAACAGTTTCGGAGACATGTTATCTTCCTGCCTTATTCCAAATTTGTTTCCACAGCTTCCCCCCTCCTTCTTTTATTACTTCTATAAGTACTTCATCTTCTCCCGAAGCACGTCGGTGCTTCATTTCTTCTAGTGCATTTTTCATTTCTGCTATTGTTATCTCGGGCATGTCCTCTGAGTTGACATTAAATCTTGGTCTTTTATTTTCTCTGACCTGTCTTTCTGTATCCATTAATTTGTATAGATTTCCATAAAAGGTTTCTGCTATTTCTGTAATTTCATCTATATTTGCGGATGTTTTTCCTTCATGGTTTTCAATTTTATTATTTTTTTTCTTCCCATATGAGAGATTTCTTTTTAGTACTTCGAGATTTGTGATGTTTTCTATTGTTATTTTAATTATTTCTTCTTATAGTCTGATGTCTCTTTAAATTTTGTTTAATTTTCTTATTTATATCCCTATACTCGTCTGAGTTCCTTTCTCCGTTAGTTACTGCCTCCTTCCTTCTTCCATTAGCTTTTTCATTTCTTTACTTACTTTTTGCACTTTTCTTTTATCCTCTCCTGTAGTCACTTAAGTACCTGCTTTTTTGCTTGTCTCTGTTACAAGTTTGCTTATTTCATTTATAGGCTTTTCGTGTAAGTTGGTAGGCAGCTCTTGTTTTATTTGTAGTTGGTTGGTATTGATTCTTATTTTATTGATCTTGCAGGTGTCTATTGCCTTACTCTCGTCTTGTAAGTTTTTGTTTTTCTAATTTTGAATTTATCACCCTCCCTCTTACTTCGAATTAATCTACGATCACTATTAGTGATGAATCTACTTAGCACTGTCACATCTTTGATTATGTTTTTATGTGATAATATAATCTATCTCATTTCGGGATTTTCCATCTGGATTTATCCAGGTCCATCGTCTCTTAGGCTTTTTATAGAAAAATGTGCTCATTGCATATAGATTGTTGTTTCGAGAACATGTCTCCACGATCGTTTAGATTTTTCGTATGCCTAGTTTGGCGTTCAAATCTCCTATTAGCATGTGGTACCTACATTATTTTTCCTATAGGCATTTACTAATATCGTCGTAGAATTTTTGGACCTCCTCGTCACTAATGGTCTTTTGTTGGTGCGTAAGCTTGTATTACATTTACTTTATATTTTTGCGAGATTTTAATATTCAAGTACGCGGCCCCATCCGATACACTTCCTATGTCCGTTATGTTATTTATAATCCGACACCCCCTATACATTGTTCTTTATTTCCTTTGTAATAAAAGGTGTGATCTGAGGCTAGTTGTCTACATTTTTCTTCTCTTCGTCTCACTTCGCTGAGGCCCAAAATGTTCCAATTTATTTGTTTATCTCATATTCTCCCCTAGTTGTTCTTACGTTGTTAGTGATCTTGCAGTATAGGTAGCTATACTAATTTCTGTTTGACATTTTTGTTTTTTGGTTCTCTTCGAATTTTTGCCTCCCCCCGAATACTTAAAGCCGTTTTGCCGGTATGAAATTCTTGACATTTACTCCTACCCATGTAGGGTACTTGAGTGTTAAAATTCGTTCATTTCATCATCTATTTTTCTTGGGGGGGGAGGGGGGAGGAGGATTGACAAGCAGCTTGGCGAGTCTTTATTGGGATAAATTTGGTTAGGGGTAGGATTAGGAATAAGATATGATTTTCTCTTAGGAGTAGTAGATGGAGAAAATCAAGGCTCGCATGGGCAAGGCTGTCTCCCTGAAGTAGATCTATCCTCTGCCAAGACCTTAGATAAGTACTTACACGCTACCCGACAGCAACATTCTACCAGAATGCTATTCTAAAGTTCTTTGAAAAGTAATATTAGTCATTTCTCCTTCTTCTTCTCGATTTGTGTTTGCTTTTCAGATATCTTGTCCAATTGTTCATTTCTTATTTTCTATTTATCTGCGCATTAAGGTAAACCATTTTCTTTTATTCCTATTTCTAGATGATAGTCTTAACATGGCAACTGTATTTTCTATTTATACACTTGTTATTAAACCAAATTTATTTTGTGCCAAATACTCAATAATTTAATAAAACGAAAATTTCCACACTTCTATTTATTTCATTATGATGATTATACCTTCTTGTTTGTAAATAAATTTTCGGTAATCCTATGTTCTGTTTGCTTGTCGGAAGGGGCACATCCACTTATTTTTTAAATTTTGAACTGAATCTATACTTCTCGTTGATTCTTTCTTCCACGTTTAATTTTTGATTTCAAGATATGGACTTGAAAACTCCACTTGTAATGTATTCTTCATCTAGAATGTCAAATTTACATATTCTTTTTAGGAAAAATAATGAATTGAAATTGACACAAATTTAATTTATACCTAAGCCTTTTACTTGCTCATGGCGGTGTTATGGCGTCCCTTTTTAGTTTTATAAAACAAAATTCATTAAGGTACCAATTGTATAAGTATAATTAAACCAATATCAAAGGCTACACACCCTTACGCTTCAAATTGGACGTAAACATTTTGAATTTCTTTTACATCAATTAATTATGCAAAATTCATCTGAACAAATACAGATAAAACACTCATTAAAGGACATTGTTTTAGTAAAAAGAAAGCGCCGTTATCATGATTAATCCCCTCCTTACTCTTTTTAAACTCCATAAAAAATATCGTTAAGTTAGATTATGTTTACAGCAGTTCTGTTGTCACGTAATTACGTCATCGGCTGGACAGAGATACGGCGATATACATGCGCGTAAACATAAGTTTTCCTAGATTAATTCGAAATAAAGTTAGGTTGTTGGTTTTAAAATTTATACACGTCGGCCTGGTTTTACAAATCTCAAAAAGTATGATATAAATAAAATACTGCATTTGGTAAGATAAAAATAAAAGTTTTTAAACATCGTTGACGTCAATTGCTTGTTGTAAACACGCAGGTCAAGTGGATGAGGTGGTTGAGAGAATAGTTCGTGAAAAAGTATCTGCTCGGTTTATCAACCAGAGATGGCTGTTACAAATGTAATTTCTCAAGCGTAATATTCAATTATGTGCTATAATTGTTGCACCGGATTACAAAATGATGCTTTAGCTAGACCATCATACAATTACCATAACCTCCGACAGATGAAGGCCCGCTCTTGCATTGTAACTGAGGGATTTTTCGAGGCCCAACTACTGCTCGCTTTGTTTGCGATTATCGCACAAGATTCACTGTTATTCGTAGGTCCCAATCCACGTTATGCACAAGAATAATAGAAAAAGGTCGCCTCTACTATGTGAATGTTGCGTTCTGTCAGTTCAAGCGGAAGAAGCTTTTTAATTCTAACAATTTTATAGAGATTATTTCTTTTGATCGCTGTGAATACATTAAAACTCACCCCTAGACACTAAATAATAGTCGACAGTGGTTCAACTTTTAATTCTAATGCATCATCACTACTCAACTCAACATTTTTTAGATTGCAGATTAAATAATAAGATTAATTTTGTTGCCGCTGTCAATTCGTTTAAAGTATAAATAAAACTTATTATCTTTGTCTTCATTAGCTCTTTGTGTCTATTTGCTTGTCTTTATAGAGCTTGATAACATAATTATATAGTTAAAGTATCAAAATGCCATTGTAACGCATCTGCTCTTTGCGGTGGTGAATAACACATGCAAATTTTCTAAAACTACTTATTTATTTTACTTACAGGTGATCAGAATCACTTAACACTATTTATGTACACAGCACATACAATTAATGACGACACATTACATTGTATTTATTTATCTTGCAAGCGCACCGCTTCCGGCACTTGAATTGAATCCCAAGGCTGCCTTGCTGCCCATTTAAGAAACTCAAAAACCAGACTACAGGAGAGCTTTCTCGTAAACTCTGGCAATTTCCTATTGTCCGAGTGCCGCACATGCACCCGCAGTGCGGCTGGATTCCTGGAAGACATTATGTCGGCTGACCAACGTAACGGGGTGCAATAAAAAAAAACCTCGGTCGCATATGTCTAAGCGACGTTGCTATTACGGAGCGCACTCGCAAATTTGTTGATTCGATAATTAATGACATAATAACTAAACATTAAAAACGAAAATCCTAACCGATTGTAGTCATCTCAAGACCAGGGGATCATTCTTAACCCTAATGTCAAAACAAAAAAAAAAGATAATTGCAAAGCACACCTTGGAAAGAATTAAACTGATTTTGACGATAAAAAACACAACTGAGTTACTAAGAAAAATATTAACGTGAAGAGCTCTTGTGGTATTTGGTAATCAAATATTAGTTGGCAACACTATTTATGACGACGAAGATAATCCTGAATGTTCTACAGGTTCATAGAATTTTTGGATCGACATCCTTAAACGTGAAATCGATTGTTACCAAAATTAATCTTCTATGCGTTGTCCGGAAAGTTCGTGCCAATTATTAAGAGATATTCAAAAACAATTATGTATCGACATTTATTTATTCAATTATGTATTCACCATTTTGTTCAATAACCTTTCTCCATCTTTCATACAACTTGAACATTGCATCTTTTCAGAACTTTTCAAGTTTCAAATTTCTACGTGAAAAACTTCTTAAGATGTTTTATAGCCTCCAAAAAGTTGAAGATTTTTACACCTAAGCCTAAATAAATTAAAATCTGAATGTCCAATGAAACAAAACGCCCTTCCTATTGGCTAATTCTAAACGTTTTAATTCGTCTTTGATTCGCCCAGGTGTGAAATTTGAATTGAATCAAGTAATCGTTTGGTAGGAACTCATAACACAGGATTCATTTCGAATAGCACCAGATACAAAGCATGACTTTCTACGGATGGAGACCAGTTTTGGGGGTTCATTTCGCTTATCCCATTACCTTTTTCGTTCTACCTGTTGTAAATGATTAATTTTTTATTTTCCCTTACTAATTGCTTCAAAAGCAGTGCATTTTCGTTGCATTTGCATAGTACGTCACAGATAGTGTTGAACGATGAGAACAAGGCCACTGTAATGTAGTTGCTGATAGATTGTTGCTCGCTTTGGCTTGGCCGAAAGATTTAAGATTGGCCAAAAGAGGCATAGAACACCGGCATATTATTGTAAGAGAAAAAGTACGCAAAGTCAGGTAATTAAATCCAATTAATAAAAACTAAACTTTAAACAAAAAGAACTTAATTAAATAAATGGGAAACATTGGAAAATTTTGTGAGTAATTACAAAGGCATTAAACTGATGGTTACACATTCATATCGGTTAAATATCTTTAAACTGTTTATTAAAAAACGTTGAAGCGCTCAAAAGAAGTCTGTATTTATCGTAGTTCAAATCGAAGTAGGAAGGCACTTCACCAATAGGCCAGTGACGTCACAAGAAGGCGACATGGCAGCTGCGGTACTTGGTCGAGGGCTCGTGTACGTATAGCAGTGCAGCTCTAAGGTGCAACCTAGCCTGTACATCTAGAAGAACGGCGCGAGCGGTTTGGAAAGTAACTTCTAGTGGTTACTTTTCGTATGAAGTGGTGGCACCGGTGTCGTCTGGTGATAACGGGCGATCAGCAGTAACAGGTCCGCTCTTGACGGCTGACGCATCTACTTTCCGGCCAATTATTTCGCACACACGTCAACAAAATAAAATAAATAAATTTTTCGTTTACCCCTAGAAAGTATAATTTTAAAATTAACTAAATTAAATTCAGAACTCTTACTTATTTGATACGTTTCCTATAATTATTAAAATTAAAACCAAACGACTTTACGCAAATTAAATAATTGCTTAACTCAACAGATGTAAATTCAATTTATTAAATTTTTCTCGGTAAAATTATTCTGTTGAATCTCTTGTCGCGGATTATTTTCGATCGGTGTCTTAAGTTGCCTATCGTCAATGGTATAGGGTCTATACGAGCGTTGTTGGTCTTTAAGGTCAAAATTATCATCTCTAAACTTAACAAACTGCTTTCTAAGGATATCACATAAATATAAATCGGACATTTTCCAATGCCATCTAGTAATATTCAAATATTTAAAAAATTCAAGTAGTTAAAGTTGATATTCAAATAGTTCAAAAAGTATTCGAACTTTCAAAAGTTGTATTCAAATAAAACTGACTACTGGGAATTTATCAATTATGCGTTATATATATAAGGAAAAGCATTTTTTATGTAAATGTAGTGTCTATATGTACTGTTTCTATTCATCCGATACCACCATAATTATTTCAAATACATGTTTCAATCTTTAGTCTTCTATTATTAGAACATTCGAATACAAAATACGGGACCTTTTCAGTTCTATTTTTACTTTTTGTAGGTAATTAGTGGCTTGAAAAAATTGTGATTAATTTTGCACAACTTATTACCTTTCTAGTATTTCTCTACTCATTCTCTCTTTGTCACTAGTAGAAGTGTAGTATAGTCGTTAAAGTTAGAATCGATTTTAAGCATGTATATCATCAGTATAAATTTCAAAAATTATCTTCGAACCAAAGTTCTGTTCAGTTTCCCCCTTAATAATATCTACTTATCTTCTGAGTAGTCTTCCCACGTTGCGTTTGAGCAATCTCGGTCTCTATTTAAGATATGTTTTGTTGATTTTGTTTTCTACCTCTATAGTTGGGTTTTGTAGCCTTCAATTCTATTGTTAAATAGGCAAAATTGTAGAGGAAAAATATACAAAATTCTTGGAAAAGCGATAATGCGAGTCAAATTTTAAACTCAAAAAGTGCACCAAAACAAACTTCTGGCGTTGAAGCTATGGAGGTGAGATTCAAATATGTGATCGTTTCAAAAATGCCACCACATCCACTAGAGATAGCAAAAGTCTTGGGGTAATAGTACGGTCAAAAATGTCTCCAAAGCTCGAAACGCATTTTAAGAAGATCATGCAAAAACAATTCGCAATGTTTGTAAAGTATTAAGCCTGTCATACAGACTTTGGTTTCCTAAAATATAGAACGTAGCTCCACCTGTCCACGTTGCTATCTTGGTCTATCCCCTCAATATAACAAACCAGCACCTGGTATGGTAGCAGAGAAGATTAAAAATTGCTTTCAGCAATGAAATTTTTTAAGAAAATTAGAAAAATTTTTTATGGCCCTCAAGAACTGGTTTAAAATATTTCAGAGATGACAAATCTTAAAAAATTCTTCTCCTCCAACAACAAACAGTATACGATCTGGCAATCATAGGCAATTACGTTTGGCCACCTACTCGCGGATACAACGATGGAGAAAATAGATGTGCATTTTGGAATGTACGTTCCAGTTCATCAATTCCGAAAACCATAGACATCGTTCAATCCATAACCATAACTAACCAAGCGCTTCTCACAAAATTTCATGTAAATATTGGCCATTGCTTTATTTGGTGTTGTGCATTATGTCAAGTATTATGTTATGTACTCTCTTACGCAGGTTTGTATAATCCTACCTCCAAAGATCCTCCAATCTTCTGGACCTGCATAAAAATTCTTGGGCACCACGTTTCGCCCAACAGTTGACGGTTTATTTGCCGATTGTACCAAACAGTTAAATCAGACTTTCTCAAACGAGTGAGTTGGTAGTACGAAGTGAGCAAAAATATGTGAAGAATCTATCTCTACTTCTTCGGATTGTTAATTTAATATTTTCCAGGTTGTTATATTTTTGCAATCTTTTCATTTTTATTGTAGTGATATATTCTCATAGATTTATTTGATTAATTTATAATTGTTCTAATCTTCAAGATAGTAATGAAACATATACATGTCACCCATCTTCATTTATGTTTTTCTGTGCGACATCTTGGGTTACATTTGAGTCTCACTATTTCCTCTTTTTACATTTTTATATTATTCAGAGCAGCAAGCTCTAAACATTCCCAATTAATTAAGGAACAAGCACGACTTCACACAAACATCAAACATTTAGGGAGTTACGAAAAAACAGAAACACACATCAGTAATTTATCGCATCATTTATTTAAAAACCCCAGTAGGTTTCGCGAAGTTTCGCTCCGCGCGCGTGACGAGAATCAATAATCAGCGCAAAGACAGACACGAAGGTAAACTTCGGGAAATATTTTCTTTGTCCGGAAAAATACTTTTGTTTATTCGACCCAAATTTCTGCATCTAAACCAACGAAACATCGGGACGCTGTTTTCTGCTCGACACTTTGTTCGTTAAACACATCTTTGCTCTGCTGACTTTTTATTTAATCTCAACGAGATAAGCTTTTACGGTTAATTGAATAACGAATTTCCTATTTTTTTATTTTCAAAACATTTTCTTTTTCTTATGGAAGAACTTGGAATAGCAAAATTGAAATTGCAGAAATTTTGGGCAATAATTTAAAAAGAGAAGTACAAAACTCCAAAATTTATTTTGAAATAAAGCCTAGCCCATTTGGAAAAGCAGGATTGAAAGGGGTGTAGCCCAAAACTAAGGAGCACTTTGACCTCAAGGTCAAGATATAGCCAGTTTAAAATTTGGCTATTTTCTTTACCTGAAAAATAGCCAAATAAGTTTTCAAGAGAGGAGCTGGCCTAGTGGGTAAGGTGTAGAGCTCCAGAGCTAAAGTCTGAAGTTCAAACCTTCTTATTCTGGCCAAATTAAAAAAAATTATTTTATTTTTTCACATTTTTTCTTTTAATTTATTTACGTAATTTCCTTGTAATTATAAGTTTGAAAAATTAGCAATTTTATCTGTTTAATTATGATTATATCTATTAACTATATATATAAAAAAAATTATGAGTGCTGCTGCTGTCACATATTGTTCGTGCCTTTCCGTGCCGACCCGAACGCCTCCGAAAGACAATTTCTGGCTTGGCGGCAGGCGCGGCCGAGGTATTATATTTCCGGAACCGCAAGCGATAGAAAATTTTCGTTTGAGAGCGGGTAATAAAGCACTCGTTAATATAATTTATAATCCTATTCTGTCCTCTGATATTTTTTGTATAAAGATCTCATAGCCTATAAAAAAGCCTAATATTTTAATAAACCGAGATAAAATAAAACAAATAAATTATGTTCAATTCTATTAATTTTAGTATTTGCACGGACCTCCTCGTATAAATCAAGAGCTAAGACCACTCCACATATTCTTTGTATAAACATTGCTTAAAATCATTATTTAAGTGTGTCTGGTGCTACTAATTTCATCTTAGTTGTTCTAACGTAAGCAAATTAAGTTGGGAATTGACAAAGTTTGCCTTTTGTATGATGTTCATATATTTACATTAATCCGCAAGGTTCGTATATTTTGTTATAGATATGTATAATAGAACGTCGAACAAATACCACCCGACAACTGCCTAAGCAACTTTTAGAAGTATACTTTGCTCTTTTCTGAATTTTTGATATCCATAAGTGAATTCCTCTCAACTAAGCAATCATCGATAGCACCAAATATAAGTATTCGGTTGTCCTAATCTGTATTTTATTGATATAAAGCTTCTATTCAGTTAAGTGTAAAAGCACTAATTCTATTTGATGAAAACAATACTAGCTCCATGTTTTACAAATTATTAGTAGCCGGATGATGTAGTCACAATTATCTACCAAAAGCAAAAGTTTTCGTTTTTCTAACTCCTCTTCAAACAGTTACATGGCCACCTAGATACTTCCGTTAAATTTGCAGTTGAATTATTAAATAAGTGCGTATTTGCTAAATTCCCAATCATAGTTTGTACTACGAACATGGTCACTATCATTCAATAGCTTTCCATTCAAGACTATAGCGTTTCAGCTTGTAATATTTTGCAAAAGATTTCAAGTCTTATTGGTATTACAACTATCTGCATCTATAATCTTCCCATAATTGATTCTGTAAAAGATCGAGTATACCATTTTTTTATTTCTACATTTGCCTTTCATTTCTGTTTCAGATAGAAAAAATGGTCCAGCCTTAGCTCACTCCTCCAATACTAGTAGTTTATACCTTCATTCTTCGTTCTCAAGATCTTATCTTTCTCCTCATTGGCGTTTAGGAGATTTTAATGCTTCAATGTTATCTACGGATTTGCTTTTTATTTTTAAACAATGTTTTTTGTTTTTTATGTCCCTGAATTTTTTAAACAAGCAGATATTTGCAAAGTTCGGAGTTATTTCAGTAGCTCCATTTAGAGTTCGTTGAATGCTTTCTGGCTTCTTTTCAACAAGCGTCTTCATAACGTTATCTACCACTGTCTATATGATCTAGACTATCGGGTAAAATTGTTAGATCTTTTCTTTATGATGTACACAACAATCAGCGATTCGTAGGTTCTTAAGGTATTCTATAGGTGCCTCTTTATGAAGCTTCGTGCCTTTTTGAAATTGGCGACTGACACTATAGTTTTCCTTTTAATTGTTATACTCACTCGTGTGAGTTTAAAAAGTTTTACCTTTTCTACAATCATAATTTTCCATTTGATAAATGACCCCTTTTAAATTACTTTCCTTGTAAATAACGAAAACTTTAGAAAAAATTGTCTTGGATTAGGTTTCCTATTTCATCAGTTTCATTTAAGCCCTCTTAGAAATTGCTTCTTTTTCGCAAGAGTGTCCTTTTCTTCTTTTTCTTATTTATTTGCGTTGTTACTTTAAATAGTACTTGCATGTTGCCTTCTCAGTTTTGTCCATCATTGAGCTTGGTTATGTCTTGTATAAAGTCTACGCTTGTACTTTCTGTACTCTGAAGTATCTATTTGTATTTGATTCTTTTGAGACTATTAAAATACTAATTAACTACATTGAAAAAGACTTTTTAATTTTGTGCTCAATAGTATTGCACGTATTTACTACCTACAAGATCATCTTCAGTTGACAAGATAGTGAATCTACTTTAAATGACAAAAGTCATTTTGTTAATTGAGAACTTAATTTGCTCATACCAAGACATCTGTCGTTGCCATTATCTTTGACTACTATTGTTGTGACACACATGGATGCTTCTGTACTTTCAGCGAGCAGAAAAATTGTTTATCTAGAGCTCAGCTTTATGTGAGAATATGTTACTACCAACTACTAGATCGTTGTTTGTCAGTATAGTCTGCCTTTACCATCACGCGGTTTAAAGTTATCAAGGCTAATCTTGACTTGATTTAAATTACAGGAGTAATGTTCTATTTCCTGATGGTCTATATAGGACAGGTACGCTATATGACAGTAACATTTGGCACCAGGGACTTAAAATGGGCCTCCCCAAGATAGATGTCAAGGTAACTGCTTTATGATGCAGATCTAGCAGATTAGAGAAAAACTGATTTTGATATAGCAATATGCTTTTTAAAAATTCCGCGTTTAACGTGGTAATAAAATATTGAATCGCAAAAATCGGAAGAAACAATAACATTAAACAAAAACAATTCAGTTGATAGAAACAATTCGGTTAGATCATGCATATACATAACAGCAAATCCAGCAGTTAGTGTATGCATGCTAACAGCCAAATTTACAACACAAATGCGCGACCTCGGTCATATACACAGCCCGGTATCAATTACAGCGTTGAATAGGTCGCTGGCATCGACGATTACATTTACTGCACTCGGAGGTTACCAACAGCTTGACTTCATTGCCTTAATGCTCCTCAATATGCCAGGCAATTCAGCAAAAATAGAACGCATTCATTATGAGCCAACACTTCCATTACTAAAATAAAGAGATGACTTAAGTATAATTGCCCTGCGGCAATCACAATCTGTCAGGCGCTCGAATTGTACCTACAAAGAAGATTCAAGTATGAATCAGAAATTAAAGTGTATGACGTTTCAAATCTTGATCATTAATACTTATATTTTTAATCTACCGCCGTTAAATTAAGCTAAAAGAATGGAAGAGCTGAAGACGTAAATTGAGCCACAGTTTAATTAGTGGACTATTAAAACAATTTTGATTTTGTAATAAAAATATAAGATACGTGCTATTAATAACTAATTGCCACTAAGAGTTTAAAAAGGACGGATAATCGCTTATTTGCACTTTGAAAAAAGCAATTATAGCAACTTCAAACTACAACTTTTCCTCATTCAATCAAAGAGAGCGGAGGATGAAGCAAAATAATCTTTCTAAGAAAGGTAAATCTTATTTAATGGGAACTGTCAGAGTAAAACCATACTAAAACGAGTTATATAAAGAAAATGAAAACCATAGCCGTTTAACTTAATTCAGGTATTTTAAATAAACGTTTGTCTAGAATTAGATATAAATAAACTTAACTATTGGCGTCAAGGTAAATATCACTTTAAATAGTACTAATAAAGCACATTTCCATTTAAGTGATGTAAACTGAATATTGTTCTCAAGGATTCTTCTTTGTCCATCTTTTTGTATCCAGGAGAATTTATGTATAAGCCTCCTCATCATTAACACCTCAAGTCACAATATCGATGTTCTTAACTACAATAATTGTTTTAATGTACCTAAGAAAACTGGATGTTTCTGAAGAACCAAATGCACACAACACTGAACTTAATTTCTGTTATGAATCTCAATGGCCTCAACATACCAACCATAAAAAAAAATAGTGCGACTAGAAGTAAAGTGAAGTAGGTCGAAGAAAGGGTACCATCTAACTGTTTGTTCGAATATTGCCCTGCTACTACAAGCAAGAGTCATCAATATAAATGTCAAAATTAATTACGTGAAATGTATTATTCCCATTCACCACCTTTCTTATACCTAACGACATTTATATATAACTAATCCTCCTACATCTTCAAAGTTAATTGGCGACAACTTGGACAATTGTGTTGTAACACACTTTAACCTCACGGATTCTTCTTACATTAGTAAAAACATCATTCCTAAATTATGGACAATTGTGGACAACTAAGTGCATCTAACAGATCACACATGCAACCTCCAAGATAGCTAAAAACAATTTTTTCTTAAACTTCGACAAAATATTTTGTGACCACGTTATATGTTTTGAATAAATTTGATCTAGAGAATTCATGTATTTTTACTACTGAGAAAAGCTATTCAAATTTTAAGTTTTGTTTAATTGTATCACAATTAATGCAGTTCTTTAATTATAAATTTTTATAGTTAGATAATGATGTTTCCTCTATCTTTCACATTAGGTTGTTGATGACGCCCAAAAATATTAAGCCCAACGAAGACGTGAAATTTGTTTATGGTTGTACGTACGAACGACATAATTCTCTCTGCACATAAGTAAGGTTTGTCGAGGATAAACTGTTTATTAAGCCTTTAATTAGTCTACACCAATCGGGGGCCAAACCAAGAATTTACAGCTTGTTATTCCAAACTCTTCCGACAGCGATCTTGCTTTAGTAGTCAATTATTTTGATAATGATATTGAAAAATAGTCTACTTTGACATAATAAGTAGTGGATAAAACTTTTAATTACCAGCTCAGGTCATTTTTCGGGCCGTGAGTATTGCCTCGCTCTTATCCACAAAAAATTACGGATGTTCTGTAAGAAAGTATATTATAAGTACTTTCATCACTCTTATTACCAATTTCAATCTATCACACGATCCCTATGAAATCAGCAAGCACCCAAAAATAGTGCATCACTCAAAAATTCATAAAAAGAATTGGTCAGTATTTCGTGGACGATGAACATTGGGAGTGTTCTCGTTTTCACTCTTCGATGACAGTAAAGTTATCTTCCAAACTTCGCAATGCGCTGAAGTGTCCTACTAACTAAAAGTTGCATCTGAACAATCCCTTAGCGGCAATTATTTGAGAATTTCAATCTTTCTAGAGGAACAGATTTTTTATTAATAGCAACGATATTTTTATTTTGAGAATCTAGGCAGGGTAAGTATTCCATAAGTTGTATAATTTATATATTGCAAAGATAACATTAACTACAAGGTGAGACACAAATATCTTCCTTTTTTCAAATCGAGTAAAGAAACAACGATAGGAAGTATGCAAAATTTATTTTTAAGGGGTAAAACTATAGAACTGTAAGTATTATTTCGCTGTGTTTTAAAGATATTTCTCAAGTGACGCCCTACAACCTTAAAATTTCCATATACGAAGCAGTCACACAGAACGAAATTCGGCCAAACGACGTTAGTGTGTTGAGAGATGTCTTGTTATGTGAGCTGTGGCTCCATCCTATTTGGAACCAAACGTTTTCCAATTAGAGTTCATCAAGATTCGGTGCAAAAAATTATCGAATTATTTCTACATACCCATTAAATGTGACACTAACACATTCGCCCCCCTCCTAACTCTCTACTGATCGCAATATTATTCACCGCACACTAAATAGCGACAGATTCACTATGGAGAGGCCTTTCATGGATACATCGTCGATTGTTATTAGTCCAATAATAATAATTTTGTTCCAGAGAAGTGGAAATGCGCTTCGTCAGTACAAAAAGAATTGATTCATGTGGCACGTTTTCCATATATTTCCAGGCGATATTCCCAATCACGTTTGAGAAGTTTCTGTACAATCTTCTTCTATAGTGTATAATTAACTATAGAGTACGACTAAGCATATAAAGAACAAAACCTTTTTTTGGCGCAAATCGTTTCGGAGACTGTAAATAGAACGTTTTACTTCATCAACGTTTTTTGCGCACTCTTCCTCCTCCTTAACATATAATCAGTACTTCTGAAGTTCCCTACGTACATGCGACATCTCGATCACACTACTAAAACCTAGTCAAACGGAATTTTTCCCCAAGAATTACCGTTCCATCAGCTTTTTATAGGTATTGAGAAAAATCACAAAACGTGATGTGCTTCAGAAGGTCTTTAGGAAGAATAACATCACTCAATATAAACAGATTAAAATAATGTATCGTTGCTGCTTTTAGGTTATTAGGTTGTGGAAGCTCTTGACGTTTCGTCCACAACTGCGGCGGATATCTTCAAAAGAAAATTTAAAAATTAAATTACTGTCACATACGCTTTTGCTTTTATATTCGTGCGTGTGATATAGATGCTGGTAGGAAGCCATTATTGATGTTATAGTATTAGTTGCCGTGCTGGCACTGCATGTAGATATGTTTTTTACCTCTTTAGAGCAGTGAACCAAAATTAGGGTAAATAGGATTTGTCAAGATTGGCCAAGATTCAGGCATGTTCAGGAACAGCTGATTTTTCGAGTTTTCGTTGGTCCTCCTTTATTCTGGTGATAATCGTATGGCCCGTAGTCCCAATATAGACTTGCTCACATGAAGATGATATGCAGTATATTCCTAGTGCATCCTGTGCAAGCAAGTCAAAGCAAGTCCTGTATCTTGGTGGTAGTAGTCTAGATGGTTGTCACCTTGTATTTATTCGGAATTCTCCCCAACTGGTCCGCAACTATATTAATATAAGGCAAAAAAGGTTTGCTTGCCACTACCGATTTCGATTGTATTTTGCGTGTGTACCTGTTAGGTTTTATTGCTCTTTTTATTTCTGCCCCCCAACAGCCATTTCCTTGTTCGTTCTAGATGTTTTAGTTCTTTATCTAAGAATTTGAGTTTTGATTTGTATGGGTGATTCGACTGCTTGTGAAGGTATTGGTCCGTATATGTAGGTTTTCTGTATACAGTGTGTTCTAAATGTCCATTATCCGATTTCAACACCTGTACGTCCAGGAAAGCAATCCCGTTGTTCGATTCCAATTCAATCATAAACTGGATATATTGGAGTGTAATAAATTAAGGTGTTTAAGAAACTGTGGTAGTGTCTCTTTACAGTGCCTCCATATCACAAACGTGTCATGAACGTATCTTATCCATATTGCGGGTTTCAAAGCTAATGTATTGATAATTTTTTTTTAATTTCTCCATATAATTGAATGTCACGTCTTTTTGGTCGTAGAACATGTCTTGTCAAACAAAGTAGCTGGACGTAAGGGCACTGTCGAAAGAGCTGTAAAATTTCATTCGAGAAAATTTGTTTCAGGAGGTTCAGGGTATCTTTTATCGGAACTTTGATAAACTGATCATTAGGCGTCTCTCCTGTAGCTGGATATTTTAAAGGTAACCAGCAAAGTGTCTTTAATGTACTTGCTGATGAGCCCAATGTGTGATTGTAGTAAGCTCAATAAGATTTTGGTCAGTTTGCAAATAGGACCACAGATGTTACTGACAATGAATCGTAGTGATACATTATCCTTGTATATTCTTGGGAGCAGCGCCTGTGATGTTATCCTTTTCCTAATGATGTCATTTATAGAAACTTTTTATCAGTTTGCTAGTGTTACGTAGTATCCGTGGTGTGGGATTATACGTTTGTGTAAGGAGTAGGTGTCCGAATCTTCTGCGGCATTACTTTTATCTGCTGGTAAGATAACGATAGTGTCGTCGTTCTTGAGTTCTTGGTATGTTTTTCTTAGGCAAGTCAGCACGGCGCAAGATTCGTGAAGTATCGACCCAAATTTCCTCTGTTTCATTCACTGGAAGGTTTTGTATGGTTGCTTCTACGTTAGCTATGATGTCCTCACCCGGTCGACTTAGTCGATTTAGGTGTTATTGCAAAATTTTTTCCTTTACTGAAGACAAGGTTGCTTCCTGGCTGATCCGATACTTATCACCGTTTGTCTTCACAATTTGGTTGTATAGGAGCACTATTCTTCTGTAAACGTTGAAACTTAGAATATTGTCTATTGATCTCAAAAACTCCCAGTTTTTATTACGAATGGACTGTGATGTGATCCACAGCTAGCAAGACTGACATGCATTTGCATCAGTTTTGGTGAACAGAGGGCGAAGCTTATCCTTATAGTGTGCACTCGTTCTCTGATTAAAGCAGGTTCTGTTTTTCGATAAATTCGTTGGACTTGAGGGATGCGTAGGTGTCGTTTGATCACTAGATACTTTGATCTGACCTCGGCAAGGTTGGGCAGTAGGTGGAATTTCTTCTTACGTAAGTTCTCGAATTGTCTTACCAATTTGTAAACCTCCCCTCCGTAGAAACGTATTAAATAAATGCGAAAGCTTTCACGGTCGATATTTTGATGCATCTTGTTGCTGGTTCTCGGGTTGTTAGGTCGTGGACGACGGTATAGAAAATAATTTGCGTTTTGAAAATGGGAACCATTACCGAGAACTTCAACAAAAGTCCCGATAGGGTCACATCCCGTCATCGAGGAAAGAAACTTTTTACGTTTAACAGAATTAGACTAGATCTGAAAACAGACTACTAACAGCGCAAGTCTCTTAGCCCTTTTATGAATGATTTGCTTAAATTATAATTAGGAGCGCCACAACAATTTGAATAATAATTAATTAACCTGAGAATTACTTTCTCACTTTAAGATTTGCAATCAATCCGAATAATTCATGCTAACAAAAGAGTTGGTGGTGGCTACACAAGAATATGGACCGAGTTATACTGTAGAGGATGCAAGCTATAAAAATACATATATATTTTAAAAGTCATCGCGTCCTTCATCCTTTATCAATTTTAAATTAAGACTGACACATTCCAATTATTTTTTGTTATTTTTTGTTTTCAATCTTCTTTGACATTACTTCTATTAACTTATTTTCATCAGACTATAAATTTTACATTTCATGGATTCAATTATCTTAAGATGCGATTTTAATGTAGTAGTCAGGAAAGAAAAAGGGGGGTGCACAGAAATTATTCGGACGATTCCAAAAACTTTCAGAGCCAATGTAATGAGCGTAAGAATCTTGGACTTCACAGTTTTGAACAGTGGAAGAGAGACTGGGAGATGTCTACTTTGACATGTATGATGTTTTTTGTATCTTTTATGCCTTTTATAAAATAACTTCTATTTTTCATATCACACTGCCCAATAATAACTAAAGAAACCTTAATTGTTCAAGTTTTGTGATAGGCCGCTCAATTTCAAAGTTTAGACCTATACTTGCACTTTTTCTTCTTTAGATGCTTTTCCATTCCCCATGTAACAACTGTACCACCAGAGATATTTCTCTGATATGCACATTTATCATTACTTCATTAACATATATGTTAAAACAATTTACATACGCCTAACTGAAATTCTAGGAAAATTACCACTTGCCTTTACAAAAAATTAAGAAATCGAATGGTATGCAGGATAGAACACAAAATAAAAATGCAAACTTCACATTTCAAACAAACAAAAACTGCAAGCGCACCGAGCGACCCGCGGCTTTTCCAGCGCAAATAACGGAGACGGCATTGCCCAACGAAGCCGACACCTCTGCTGATGGCAGAAAACGAAAACTGCGATCTAATCGCGCACTTGCACTTTCTACGCCAGATCGAGGTCGCGCCGGAAAGTGCTGCACTTGATCGCTTTTACGTCCGCGTGGAATTCCTACGGTCGGAGTTATTCTAAAAGAAATTGCTGGGGACAGGGATCAGGGCAACGGACGAAATTGCCGAAGCCCTTGCCCAGCTCGGCGAGGTTATTAAACGCACGCAGCGCCGTGATTGATGGCTTAGAGGTTTTTACGGGGCATTCGGCTCATCAGGAAGGGAAACCGCCGGTAGAAAAGCCGCACAAGAAAGCAGACGTCAACTTTTTTCCGCTTGATGTTACCTCGTTTCCTTAAAGTAAAAGTTAAGCTGAATAGAAAGTAATAGTCCCGAAATATATGAAAAATTCAAAAATGCATATCATATCAGTATACAAGGAGAAAGTTAAAAAGTATATGATGGATAGAACACAAAAAAAAAGAATCATCAGATTAAAAAAATACATTTCACAAAATACCACAGACGTAATATTAAATAATACAGTGGAACCTCGGTTTGCAGGTATAATTCGTTCTGGAAATGTGTAATCCAAAGCACTCGTATAGCAAAGCGCATTTCGCTATAAGAAATAATGGGAACACGGATGATTCATTCCGCAACTATTTATTCATATAAAAGTGATGAAAAAATATAAAGTGAAAACAAGATAACAAGCCTACTGCTATCTGTCGGTTCAATGAAGTCTTTTTCTTTCTGTCCAATTTTATAATAACAAGGAAGTTATCAACTTACTTTTGTCTTCTTTTGAGGATTTGGTGGAAAAGTGACACTGCGTTGTCGTTAAACAAATTCATAGCTTGCATTGCTATTCCGGTAGTGTTTTTCTACAAAACGTTGCGTTGTTTCACACATTATATCCTAACTACCGAGAGATTCCTCCGATTTTTCTTCTCTTCTTCGTGAGACGAAATACCCTCTATGACAACTTCTTGCTGCTCACGATGCAAATCCATCAATTGGTCAACCCGCGACTATGTTCCTCTACTAGTTTTTGAATGCAGTCCTGATTCCCTCCAATCTCATGGCCTCCCCCAAAGACACATTTCATCGGCAACTGGCGGCTGCTGTTCATGAGCAAGTTCTTCAAAGTCAAATCCAAGAACGCATTTAGACCGCAGCTTTTTCCAAGAAGAATTGAGGGTTCTCAATAAGTAGTAACCCCATCCCAGGCTTTATCTATGATGAAGGGAATTATACTTAGAAACCATTAAGCTCCTGGAACTTGGTAGCAAACGCGTCACTTGCCTTAGCATCCGAACTCGCAGTTTTTTAGTTATCAAAGCGTCGCCTAGTCGCCTTAAAGCTGCTTCGTTTTTTGATGAGGTACTTACTAGGCTTTTTCGCATATCAAATTTTAGGTTACGTTATCACCTGCTAGTTATTTCTCGTTAATCCATACAAGAAGTAACTTTTCTACACCTTCCAGAACACGCGGCCGTTGCTTTGATACTCTCGTGACCCCTGTAACTGCACCTGGCTTCCTGGTTTCCTTTTCTTCTTTAATATTGTGCAAAAATTGCTGATCTAAACTTGTTATAAAATCTTGTGATGTCAGCTACTCGCACATCTCGTTCATGCTTCTCGATTATTTCCTTTTTAATACTCATCTTTTTCTTACTGTCTTCTATTTCAACTTCTTTCTTTTTCTTCATGGGTCCCATTTTTTCAGTGCAGTAACTAAAAAGCAGTCGTTATACTGAGACACAAAATTTAAAAATGCCTTACGCACACATAAAGTCACAATATGTACTATAGTAAACAATATATAGTCGCATCGATGTTGACTCTATGAATGAGGCACTCCGAGTGAGAGAAAACACATCGCATCGACTCAGCTGTGATCACGTGCCGCTTGGCAGGCAAGCGTATTGTTTGTATTGCAAGATAATGCTCATTTATTAAATTAAAATTTATTAAAGATTATTGATCATCTTGAAAAAGATTCCCATTTCAAGTTTTGCCCGACTGTACAAGAAAAGGAAGGGAAAACGCACAATTATTTATTCACATCACAAATATTAAGTAGTTCAGTTCAGTACATACGCACTTAGTGCATCCCCCTTTCACAACAGAAGTAATGTGGTCCCTTAGTTCATGTAATGTTCTTGGAATTATACCAGTGTAATGGAGTCCCAGCTTGCTGGAATATATTGTTGTCGGAATCCTCTATCAATTACGGAAACAGCCATGACTGCAACATATTTGGCTATGCTATACCCGTCAACCTTTTCTCAAAAGCTTTTTTTTATTCTGGAGACTCTCTAAAAAACATTCAGTTTTGACAAATCTCTTTCATGTTTCACAACGGTATGAGGATTTTCCGTGCCTCAAATCTGAAGAATGTGATGGTTCACTTTCCTAGCTGTTTTCTGCTACACCGTCGCCATTTTGCAAACCGGGTTCGTGCTGCCGTCTGGACGTTTAAAATGAATTTTGTAAGCTCATATTTCAAACTTGGATGTTGTCCCTTCCTTTTATGTATCATTTAATATTATATCTGTAATACTTTGTGAAATATAAGTGGCAAAATTAATTTTGCGAATGAGTTAAAAACCAACATGATTATTGACCCGAAGTAACTATAATTATTCATCAAGATTATTCGAAGTATGGCTCCCAGCCCAGATCGTTCAACTTGACCTTGGTCAGTCGTGCAGTGTCTTGAAGCAGAATGACATTGCAGCGAAGTCGAGTTGGCAAGACTCGATTGCAGCAGTCCAAGTGCTCGCAGTAGCGTTTGGCGTTGATCATCTCTCCGGGCGGCAACAAGGCCCAGTGAATCAGTTCAGTTTGTCGCACTATGGCACTATCAAAAGAGACCATTCGCAACTTGCTGCTCTACGAGTTTGAATTGGAATAAACGGCTGCCGCGAATGTCGATTGAGCAAACGGCGCCAATACCATCCACCAGGCGATTGCATGCCGTTGGTTTGCCAAATTCCGAGCTGGCAACACCGATTTGGCCGATCGGCTTCGTCCCTGATGCCCACATAAAATCGATCGAGATGCAGTAATTGAAGCATATGAGGAGAATCCTACGATGTCAACCGAAGCATTTACCGAAGAATTTGAGTGCACTTCACAGCAGATCCGCAACATTCTGAAAGCTGCAGACAAAAGTGAAAGGTGGTTCGATGAATTCCAGATGAACTCACTCAAGCACAGATGCGCAAACGCAAGGACATCGCTCAAAAGTTGCTCCGCCAAAGTCATCACCATCGACGAATACAATGTATTCAGGCTGATGGCGCATACTTCGAATAATATTGTTGAATAATTATAATTACGTATGGTCAATAAACTTGCTGGTTTCTGACTCATTTGCAAAACTTGTTTTGCTACCTATAAGTATTTTTAAAACCCGATGATTCTTTTGTAGTAACGCTATATACAGGCGTACTCTATTGTAACGAAACAATGATGTCATTTCCCATTTATCAACAAACTAATCGTTATGTTAACGTCAAAAACAAAAACACTACGCTTGCTTCTGAGAGTGTGCAAACAATGCGCGAATTAATCTTCATTTTGTAACTAAATTCAATAAACATTTGCTAATTGAATACCTTGCTTGCTTTATAGCTTCGTAAACTATTTCGGTACTAAGGTTTGTTTAGCTTTGCTATTCCTGTTATTTTACAGCTGCCTATCATAAACAGCAAGATAGCAGACGTGGCAGATGGCCGAGTGGCAGATTTGTCTGCAAACATCATGATAACTCTATAAAAGGCATGTTAAGTTCCAATCCCAAATTCCGTTAGCGAATCTACAGTTTGTTAAAATAACTAAACTAAACTTTCCCGAGTAAAAAATAATTTAATTTTGTTAATAAAAATGCAGATAAGAGATCAAGAAGTCAGGAGAAAAAACTTTCTATTTATAAATGTAGTTAATAAAAAAATTTAAACGAAATCCAAAGAAGAAGTGATAATATTGTGCTTCTCCTTAACTATTTTCCAAAGTAATAAAAAATTGAGATTAATTAACTCAAAATAATAAATTTCAGTTATTAAAAATGGATATAATAGAAAAAGGTTTATTTTTGAAAACTCAATTGTTAAACCACCTGAAATGCAATATGTATGATGAAGGAGATCTTGAAACACACGTAAAGAATGCGCGATATACATGAAGGGAATGATAATAGTAAAATATAACACAATTATAAATTCACGGATATTGAGACAGGTTCTAACCTCTGAGTGTTCTGGGTACTTCCAAAATAGTAGGCAGTTACCCACAACAAATTTGTTTGCGGTTTGTATATTGATCAGAGTTTGGAGGAAATACCTTCTGTACTGGGAACAATTTCCTCATAGTACGATGGTATCAATTCTAGAAAGAATATTTGAGCCTGGAAGACGCTCTGAGGCCAGGGAATTCATTCTTACTGTTATCAGGAAGATGCTGAAATCCGACAGATAAGAGTGTTTGGACATTCCTTCGGGTACCCCATGCCTTAATCGACGAGAAGATGACATACTTCGAGATGCCGCAGCAAGATGCTCATCAGGTATGAAAATGAATCACCTTGTTATGTCAGTAGCATCGTCATAGACTAAAAGAATGCGGTTTTCAACTACGAGGGTGACGTGTGTGCCCAGACCTCGAATTAATTTGATAAAGTTGGTTCCACCCCTAGTTTCAAGTTATGCAGAAGCACATAGGCGTGTGGTGGAAAGTATTATGAAAGTTTATAAAAATTACAGCTGTACTTTCAAACTTTCCTAGTATTTAATTTATAGAAATAGTAATAAGATATGTTACACTTAATTAGCAATACTTCGTCAGTCGAAATAAGGCTGTACGCAAACTTCTGACCAGCTTCACATTAACCAACAGCTACTATTTTCTGGGTAAAATACGCACTCAGACATTCTATGCCAATATTCACTGTAAAGTAGATGCCAATAGTTTTCGCGCGCTCAGAATGAAAAAATTACCAGTTATTTTACAATGACACAAGTCATGATAAGTAGACACTATAAACATCCCTATAATAGTCTTTAAAAAAATGAATAAACAATACAAAAGTCATTATTTTATAAAATTTAAAAAAGTACTTAAAAGTGCTTAAGTATAAAATATAAATAATTAATATAAAAAGAAGTAAACCACATGTTTTGCGTACATTTAACACTACAAACAATAGAAACATTGGAAGGAATTTTCCTTGTAATCAAAATATTTAAATAATTCAAAAACGGTTAAAGTTAGAAGGCTGATTTTTTGCGCCGAATTAGCAAATATAGTTGTGAATGTGGTGTGCAAGGTGGTGTTTCAAGGAAATCGGTTGAAGTGTCTAGGAGGAGATAGAATTATAAGTTTCGAAAGTTAGAGAGATAAGACAAATATTACTTAAAGATACTAAATTTTGTAAAAATCAATAATTCGTTAAAGTAAAAAAAAATCGGATAGAAATCTTGAATTTAATAATATT
The DNA here is from genome assembly GCA_036346155.1 of Sinelater perroti. Classification (NCBI taxonomy): domain Eukaryota; kingdom Metazoa; phylum Arthropoda; class Insecta; order Coleoptera; family Elateridae; genus Sinelater; species Sinelater perroti. Next base: position 2,001,845 of record JARFIY010000332.1, on the reverse strand, counting down.
ATCAAAGCTATATCGCACTCTACAAACGTGTTTTGTTTATGCCAAATTAGGTATAGATATACACTTGAGAGCAGAGCAATCGACTCAGCAGCATGCTCGAGTTTCGAAAGGATGTGAATCCATTCCGATAGCGTTCCAAGTAAGCTTCAGTGTACTGTTTGAAAGCTTAAAACCTGTGGTTGCAAATGATACCACTTTGATTAGAATCGGACCTGTTCTGACAAAGTTATGTGGCTAATAATATGTGTGACACAAAGAGTTGAAAGAGAAAAGGTGATTATGAAAGGAAAAAATAAGTTGAAATTAACTGAATGATTTTTTCAATATATGGTGTTGCCACCCCTACTCCTTTTCAAGCGATTACGCACGGATCGAATTACTTTTGCTTGAGGGATTGCTTCCCACTCTTCAATCAACGCCGCTCTCAATTTCATCAATCAACGCCGCTCTCAATTTCATCGCGCTCCCTGGTGCAAGATTTCTGGCTCGGATTCTTTGCTTAAGCTCATTCCAAACATGTTCAATTGGATTCAAGTCTGGGCTACACGGAGGCCAGCGCATTTTCGGTATACCGACGTCAGCCAAGTAGGTAGTGGGTGTTAGCATGAAGTTCTCACCAACAAACCTTGCAAATGGAACAACTCAGTTTTCTGTGCAATGAAATGCCCGCCCAGAACATGCGAGAGCCACCTCCATATGCGACAGTTCCTAGAATACAGAAACGAAAAAATCGCTTCCCTGGCCTTCTATAAATCCAACGTCTCCTGTCGTTGCCAAGTAGGCACATCCGGGACTCGTCGGTGAATAATATCTGATATTTTTGGGGTCAGGTTGGCTGCCTTCAGTCTTTTCCTCATTGTCTAAGCACTGGCAACGACACCTCTGATCGCATTCAGATCTTGATTGAGGTCAACGCCAGTCATATGTTGATTTTTGAAAGATATTGAGACGAGAAGTCGATCGTCTCTCTCCGTGGTCACGCGCCTACGGCCGCGTCCTTGCCGGCGAACGTAGCCACCGGTTTTCCGGTACCGACGCCACACTCTCCACACAGGTGATTGACTCAGATTTAGTAATTTGCCACAGCTTTCTGACCGAGACCCTCTCTCAAAAACACAACTGCCTGGGCTGCTTCGGCAGCTGTGGTATCCATTTTCTAGCAAATCATTTAAGCACTTGCGTCACCTACTTACTTAGAATAAGATAAATTACCGGATTGCAGGCGTACTGTAGGCCAATCACAGTGCCTTCCAATTAGCAAGATTCGTAAAAACTCATTTTTGATGCAACTTTTTTTGAATGCGTCGTCCGGTTAATCGAAGCTTAATAATAAAGATACTCCTTGCACGTTAATATTCTTATTTTCGTTTTCCTTAAACTGAAACAGGAGACGAAAATGTGCGTGCAACTAGTGAGTCAATTGTTTTGTTCTCAAATGTAGAACTATATTCTATAACGTTCAATTGATTATTTTGCAGTTTGAAATTTTTGGGGTTTGGATCACAACTGTGGTAAACCTCTTTAAATGAACCATATATCAAACAATTTTTCTATTCCTTTAAGTGTAGAAACCGTGCCGAAAATGTCAAATGTCTTAATGTAAAACTGAACTATTCCAGATTCAAAAGTAATAGAGAAATAATAAAATCTAAAATTGAGTATGATTTCATGTCACTTATTCAGGACCAAGTTATTTTGAAAAATCATATTCAAAGGCGGCACAACAAATTGGAATCACTGAAAATAAGACGGCTACAAGAGCGGAAATAAAATATTCGACTAAAGCCCGCAAGAAAGTCAGCAGCTTGCTTGTAAGCTGTTGATGTGATGAGGATAGCATACCTATAAAATAAAAAAAATTGTTTGGCTTGCTTCAATATATTTGATCCCAATTAAATAAAGATGGTTTCGATTAATTTTGTTCTGTTTCTCGATTCTTCGAAGCATTTAAAGAAACTAATTTTAGAGCACAATACTCCCCTATGTTTTATGTTAAAGAAAATTAATATATCTTTTATACACTTCTAGGACCAAAACACACGGTGAATTATATCAGAAAATAAACAAAATAAAAGATACGAACAAATTACCTTTGTTGACCTTCAAAATAATCATCATTCTTCACAACATACTTTTGACAATGTTCATGAAGCTTATGGAAACTATGCAAAGGCCTCTTTAGGAATATTATTGGATTGATGCCACATACGCAAAAGGCGTGCCTTTCATGACGCGCTTCAGGCAGGTAAACAAAGAGAATCTACAGATTTGCATCCGTTTTGCTTTCTGTTCGTCTGTCAGCTTGTGCGGTATAAACTGGGAACAAATCTTCCGGCTATCCAAATTTTGTAATGCCCAATTTTTTCACATTCGCACATCGTGTCTGGGATTCTGCTTATCCAGGGCTAACGGCTCATCCTAAATCGTTTCCTTCCCGCCGTGAAAGTATTCGAGTCAGTTGTATACATATTTTCTGATCGTAGCTTCCGTCCCGGAACATTTTCATGCGTCTTCAAAACAGTTTTCCCCAATTTGTAGTAGAACTTGATGTTCACTCGTTGCCCAATTGCACTGTAAGCCTACCTCTCACAGTGACACAATCAACTAGCCGCAACAGGTTTTTATGCTGATGGTCACATAACATTATAGAAAAACTAGAATTTTCCCGCAGGCTTCGTCGACGAAGCCTAATCTAGATGCCAAGCAGTCGAGTAGAACATTCCACATGTTTTGCGTACATTTAACACTACAAACAATAGAAACATTGGGAGGAATTTCCTTTGAAATCAAAATATTTAAATAATTCAAAAACGGTTAAAGTTAGAAGGCTGATTTTTTGCGCCAAATTAGCAAATATAGTTGTGAATGTGGTGTGCAAGGTGGTGTTTCAAGAAAATCGGTTGAAGTGTCTAGGAGGAGATAGAATTATAAGTTTCGAAAGTTAGAGAGATAAGACAAATATTACTTAGATACTAAATTTTGTAAAAATCAATAATTCGATAAAGTAAAAAAAAATCGGCTAGAAATCTTGAATTTAATAATATTATCAAAGCTATATCGCACTCTACAAACGTGTTTTGTTTATGCCAAATTAGGTATAGATATACACTTGAGAGCAGAGCAATCGACTCAGCAGCATGCTCGAGTTTCGAAAGGATGTGAATCCATTCCGATAGCATTCCAAGTAAGCTTCAGCGTACTGTTTGAAACCTTAACACCTGTAGTTGCAAATGATACCACTTTGATTAGAATGGGACCTGTTCTGACAAAGTTATGTGCCTAAGGAATATGTGTGACACAAAAGAGTTGAAAGAGAAAAGGTGATTATGAAAGGAAAAAAATAAGTTGAAATTAACTGAATGATTTTTTCAATATATGGTGTTGCCAGCCCTACTCCTTTTCAAGCAATTACGCATGGATCGGATGACTTTTGCTTGAGGGATTGCTTCCCACTCTTCGCGCTCCCTGGTGCAAGATTTATGGCCCGGACTCTTCGCTTAAGCTCATTCCAAACATGTTCAATTGGATTCAAGTCTGAGGCCAGTGCATTTTCGGTATACCGACGTCAGCCAAGTAGGTAGTGGGTATTAGCATGAAGTTCTCACCAACAAACCTTGCAAATGGAACAACTCAGTTTTCCGTGCAATGAAATGTCCGCCCAGAACATGCGAGAGCCACCTCCATATGCGACAGTTCCTAGAATACAGCAACGAAAAAATCGCTTCCCTGGCCTTCTATAAATCCAACGTCTCCTGTCGTTGCCAAGTAAGCACATCCTGGACTCGTCGGTGAATAATATCTGATATTTTTGGGGTTAGGTTGGCTGCCTTCAGTCTTTTTCTCATTGTCCAAGCACGGGCAACGACACCTCTGATCGCATTCAGATCTTGATTGAGGTCAACGGCAGTCATATGTTGATTTCTGAAAGATATTGAGACGAGAAGTCGATCGTCTCTCTCCGTGGTCACGCGCCTACGGTCGCGTGCTTGTCGGCGAACGTATCCACCGGTTTCCTGGTACCGACGCCAAACTCCCCACACAGCTGATTGACTCAGATTTAGTAATTTGCCCCGGCTTGACCGAAACCCTCTCTCAAAAACGCAACTGCCTGGGCTGCTTCGGCAGCTGTGGTATCCATTTTCTAGCAAATCATTTAAGCACTTGCGTCACCTACTTACTTAGAATAAGATAAATTACCGGATTGCAGGCGTACTGTAGGCCAATCACAGTGCCTACCAATTAGCAAGATTCGTAAAAACTCATTTTTGATGCAAATTTTTTTGAATGCGTCGTCCGGTTAATCGAAGCTCAATAATAAAGATACTCCTTGCACGTTAATATTCTTATTTTCATTTTCCTTAAACTGAAACAGGAGACGAAAATGTGCGTGCAACTAGTGAGTCAATTGTTTTGTTTTCAAATGTAGAATTATATTCTATAACGTTCAATTGATTATTTTGCAGTTTGAAATTTTTGGGGTTTGGATCACAACTGTGGTAAACCTCTTTAAATGAACCATATATCAAACAATTTTTTCTATTCCTTTAAGTGTAGAAACCGTGCCGAAAAATGTCAAATGTCTTAATGTAAAACTGAACTATTCCAGATTCAAAAGTAATAGAGAAATAATAAAATCTAAAATTGAGTATGATTTCATGTCACTTATTCAGGACCAAGTTATTTTGAAAAAATCATATTCAAAGGCGGCACAACAAATACGGCATCGGATAGGTGCTTTTCGCGATCCCGGCAGATGCAGGTCTCTTTCAAAAAAGCGACTCTGATCACGCGAGTCTCGAGTCTCGGTTACTTCCCAATACTGAGGGAAATCACGTTCCAATTACATTATCTTATATTCAATCCTACCTGTATCCCATCTGATTAGAGGCAGCAGTTTAATCAGTAACAAAGTGAAGGTGCTGGAAAATTATTTCTGTTAAGCTTCGGTTTGAAACAGCCGCCAGTATAGCATAAGCGGAAAAAGGCATTAGGAAATCACTTCACTTGTCCAAGAACAACCACTATGATAGAAACTGATGCAAATACGACTCCGAGTTCCCGGTGTCTTTTGAATATGATAGGGGTGCTAATAACCTCCAGATATATTAAAAATGAAAGGAAACTTTTTAAAAATAGGCACATAAAACATAAAAACGCCATTTCAAGCAAGAAAACTATCTAATGTAATAAAACTAAAAAAAACAAAATCTAATTACTAGGAATTAGCGAGATATGCCAGACTCGAACTGAATCTGACGGTATTGTAACTTAAAATGTTGGTAGAAATGTTAACAAGCATCAAGAGGAAGTTACTTTTTATGACAGAAAAATCATTTTAAAAATCAGTAATTAAATTTTCTCTCTATTCAGAAAGACTCGCAATGTTAGAATTAAAAGAAAACCCATAACAATGTTCTCCAAATTTATGCTTTCATAACAGACAAAAAGCGATAAAGATGTGGAAATGTTTATAACCAAATACAAAATCGCATTAAAATCAGTAAAAAAGCGTGAGATTTTTATAATATTGAATAATTCCAACTGCAACGTTGACAAGGTGGAATCTTGAACATAATGGGTAAATATGGATTTGGATAAAAAGCGATGGACGTTTAATACAATTCTGCAAAGAAAGAAGTTAACTATAATCAATACACGATAGAAGCTGCCTGGAAAAAGCCAATTTACTATACGCAACAAAAATTGAAAGAAATAACATAATTACAAAAGAAAAAATTCATATACGTGTTACCGACAAGGGTGGTATTGAAGTTAAAAACTTAAAGCATGAGAAAATTGCTCAAATTTTTGACAAATAGAGAACTACAAAAAAGGATTCAATCAGGAAAAGAATATGCAATAAGAAATACTAAAAATGGTAACCCAGCGGCGCTGCTGAACCTCAACTAAACGATCCCCAGGTGGTGCATAGGGAACTCTTCACTAGATATAATAGTGGGTATCGGGGGAAATAAAATACCCAGGGCGGGCCTAAACTAGCATAGGAGGCAACTTTGAATGACAAAATTAATGGCTGCAACACAGCAACCGATCACTGGTATAAACGATATTCTTGCCATTGTCAACAGCTGCAGGTGGACAAGCAAATGGAGGTAAAGGGTCACTTTTGTTCTGACATTTAGAAATTGGTCCCGTTAGCGAAAGAACTGCTAAAACAGTCAAAGGCATAAGGTTGTGGAAGGGCACGAAAAAACTACGACTTTAAAAATCCACAAGAGCATCCCAAGAAAACAATCATGACACAAAGACAAAACTCAACGTTTCCTAGTCGGTGACAAACTTCAAACAGTCAAGAGGAGCTACCAATACCCGCGAAAAATGATGGAAACCACTAGAAAGTGGAAAATATTAATAAACTAAAATAAAAGAGACATTTACTAACAATCAGTACATGGAATGTTCAAGGTATGTTAAGAAGTAGCAAAGTACACAATATAATCCATAAAAACCGATATAATAGAACGTGCTAAAACCTGGTTACCCAATGCAGATACCTAGTTAATACAACTGTACACTATTTGGGTAATAATAAACTGGAATAGAGTGGGGTTTATTACATCAAAGAATCTTAAATCTTTTAAGGAACTTTGTATCTTTCTCAGGTAGAGTGGAATTGTTAAAAGTTAGTGCAAAACTTTTTTGACATAAACATCATCCAAGTATATGCGCCCACAGGAAAGACAGATGACTTCACACTCTAAAAACTTTATGCGCAACTAAATACAATCATGAAACAATCTAGGAAAAGCGAGATAAATCTCATCATTGCGGTATCAACACCTAAGTTGTAACAGGTAAATCCTCAGATATAATCGGCGAGTTACGATTGAGGAAACCGCTTTGTTTAGTTCTGTAAAGAGAAAACTCTTGTATTAACAAAAACAAGATCTAAATTAACCCCCCCCCCCACAAAAGAATTTATATACTTGGAGATCTTCCAAGGGCGATTCAACAGAGAAAAAAAACAAATAGATTTTATAACTATAAATAAACGCTATAGCAATGGAATTACATCAATTAAAATTTACTCCACTGCAGATACCAGTATCAATTATCACACTAAAAGAACAGTATAATTGAAAAACAGAAACAAGAATCGACAGAAAACAACTTAAAGGTTAACAAAGAAAACAAATAACAAGAACGGTGTGATACCGTAAAGGAAACTTTCTACAGTGGTGCGAAATCGTAACGGTCACTGAAAATCAATCCTATGAAACCTAAGATGTGTGTATGCCAAGTTTGAAGTGAATCCAGACACATAGACAGACAGACAGGATAATAATGTCATTATCTTTCTACTATAAGCTTCGCTGTAGAAAGTTAATAAGCACAACAATAAATAGATGCATAACAAAACATCCGCAACTAAAAAACACAGCACCTGCAAACGCAGAATGGGACCTCAAGTTATTCATACAACATGCAAGAAAAAATTAAACAAGAAACAATCCAGAACTAAGAATAAAAAATAATAGAGAATATATCAACAACATGCATTGTGCAGATGACGCTGTCATCATAGCCTACTCATTAGAAGATCTACAACGATTACTAAAGAGAGTAAAAATACCCTCTGAACAATACAGACAAGGCCTGAACATCTAGAAGACGAAATATCTGGTTATGTTGAAATCAGGATATAACTCGTGAGTTCTCAGTGTTGGCGAACACATGGTTGAATGAGTCCGCACATACAATTACTTGGGAATACCATATATAAATATGAAAAAATTATTTCTATCCAGAGATCTAAACTCTAACTCTTAAAATAAAAATGCTGAAATGTTATGTATTCCCTGTTCTACTCTACTGTGCGAAAACTTAGACAATAAACCCAGAAATAACCAACAAAATGATAAACGACGAACTACAGAAGCGACTGTAAAAAAAAACGTTTGCAATCCAAACACGCAAGCTTGAATACATTGGAAATGCCATTAGAAACAGCAGATATTATCTGTTGCAACTGATCTTGCAAAAAAACATCGGGGCTTGAAAACCTTAGAAACTGGTTTGGGTTAACATCAACAGAGCTGTTCCGTATGGATATGAGTAAAGTAAGAATTGCCATGATTATAGTCAATGTCCGGATCAGATAAGGCATCTAAAGAAGAAGACCAGTAGAGCAGTTGGATCAGACAAGGATAAGGTTAATAGCCAATGATACCAATATAAAATTGTAAACAAAACTCTTTAACCATATTTATTTATTTTACTCCCCGAGAAAAATAATGCAAATATGTAATAGGTCTAGTAAAAATAAATCCATTATTTTCCAATAGATGGCTTTAATAAATTATATCTCAAGCTCTAAAAGTACGATCGATTTACACTAGATGGTGTTAGAAACCTGACATTTCGCAATAAAAAAACTTATTTGACAGTTTTGTGGATGGTTGACTCAGTTTTGTTTGAGCTGAAAGATGGACAACAGCAAAGAGAAAATACGCTATATTTTACAGTTTTTCTTCGATAAAGGTGAAAACGCAAGCCAGGCGACTGAAAATGTGAATGGTGTTTATGGTTCTGATACTGTAACAGTCAATCAAGCGCAGTTTTGGTTTCGTTCCGGTAATTTCAATGTCAAAGATGCACTACGCTCTGGAAGGCCAATTGTCGAAAATGTGGATAAAATCATGGAAATGGCCGAGTCCAACCGTCATATAAGCACTCTTTCTATTGCCCAGGCGCTAAACATTGCAGAAAAAACCGTTTAGAACCAATTGGAAAATGTCTGGATACAAATAGAAGCTGGATGTATGGGTGTCACACGAGTTAACCGAACCTCCATCTGTGAATCACTGCTGAATCGCAACAAAATCGACCCATTTCTAAAGCGTATGGTGACTGGCGATGAAAAGTGGATCACTTATAACAATGTCAAGCGAAAACGGTCGTGGTCGAAGCGCGGTGAGCCAACGCAAACGGTGGCCAAGCCAGGACTGACGTCCAAAAAGGTTTTGCTGTGCGTTTGGTGGGATTTGCGAGGAATCATATACTATGAGCTGCTCCCCCTGTTCCTGTCCATGGCGAATTATTTTGCTGGTAAAAAATTCGCCTCAAAAGAGGCTAGTGAAAATCGACTGTCTCAGTTTTTTAACAATAGGGACAAGAGCTTCTATGAGAGAGGCATAATGAAATTATCTTCAAAATGGCAAAAGTTATGGAACAAAACGGCGCATACTCGACATAAATCGGTTCATTCTAAGTATATTAAATCAAACCTTCAATTTTATGCAAAAATAATGGATTTATTTTTACTAGGCCTATTATAACGACTTTGGATTCATTAATCTGACGAGTTATACCTTAAAAGCATTCTTAAAAACTACATAGAATTGGATTCACAGGAACTCGACAGGTATCAGAGAAACTCGATGAAATCCAATTGTTATCGCAGCTCACCTATAATCCTGATTTGTCACCATCTGTTCTAATTTACGGCCAACTTTTTGGCCGGATATCAACTTTGCCAACTCATAGGAAATATAAGACACCCTTCTCATATCGGTTCTTTGATTCAACGAGACGTGGAAGAGTTGGCTCATAGCTAGATGGATACTACACGAAGATATACATTTTGATTTTTATTTTTGTGCTTCCTTCAAGATATAAAAAAGTAGATAAATAGAACGAAGAAATACATAGTTATTAGTAAACATCTCATAGCCAACTATCAATGGCAAATGTACTAAAAAAGTTAATAGTATTAAGTATATGGTTTCTGAATAAACAACGAACTAGATCCAGAGAGAGAACTAAAAGCTAAAATAAAAAAGCGGAAAACTCTTTGTTACGTCTTAAAATAAAGTTCGTTAAATTATATGCATGGTCAACACTGCTGTGAGGTCTGAAGGCCTAGACACTAAAGAAAAAAAGAATTAACAGAATTAAAATGTTCGAAATGTGAACATACTACAGTATTCAAGATTCCATGGATAGCCGGAATAAGTGTAAGGTTGGCCAAAAAGTTCCGACTCTCCGCGAATTCAAATGAAATTTAACAACAACTGTTCCCAGAGCTTGGCCTTGCACAACCCTACACTTCTGATGATTGCGAATTGACCACCAGATAGATCCACTTTTCGTCCTACGTCACGATGTGCTCCCAGAATAGGTCATTCAACGGATTGCTGAGCAGCCCGCGCCAAATCTCGATTCATTTATTGGTTTACGCTTCGGTGAGTTCTTGCCGAGGCTTCTTCCGCACAAAGTCTAGCTGATGCAGATGATTCAGAGCAGACTGATGAGATGAAACCTCGAGGAGTGGCGCCAGGTCACGACTGCTCGACGAAGGCCCATCTTCCAAAGCTTTTGTTTAACTTCGGCGGTCGACCAGAATGAGGTTGATCGAAGCTGAGGTCGCCGGATTCGAAACGTCTGTACCATCTTGAAACTCTTGACTCACAGTTCCCTAGTTTTCGGCATCTCAATCTCTTGCTTGGCGTCTCTAGTCGAAAGTTGTCGCTTCCAGCAATAGACTATTAAGACCCGATTTCGGTTTTTTCCAGCGCCATTTTGAATACATCTAAAACAAACATGAGGAAAAACCACAAAAAACAAAAATTCGCACATAAAAAGTCGGAACATTTTGGTCAACCTTCTAATAATATGGTACCAGGAAATACAAACTTTGAAATAAAGAAAATGGCCTACTTGGGACACATTCTCAGGAACGACCAATATAAACTGTTGCAAACTATTGCTAAAAGAAGAATACATGAAAAGAGACAAGTGGGAGGAGAGCAATGAATGCCATGGCTGCGCAATATCTGTAATTGGATAGGACTAACAGCCGACCAACTGCTTAGAATAACCGAGGACAGAGAGAGAAGACTGTGTAATCAAATGGTAGACAACTTCCGAAAACAGAGAAGGCAGACAAGAAAAAAGACAACAATAAATATGAGGGAAATAGCAGAAGACAAATTTGGAAAGATTCATACGTACTATACAGTATGTTTAATAAAGAAAAGTAGAACAAATAATTTAAACAGTATAAGTAAAGTTTAAAAAACACATACAAAATGAAACCACGTAACTTACTAACCCCATTTCAAAGAAAAAAAAACGAAATAAACACAAGCGCGTTATTTATAAGATTAAAGAATAAAGAAAAACAGTTTTATTTTAAAGTAGATAGCAAATAAATTAAAGATAATAATATAAATACACATTAGATAAAATAAATGCGGATGGTTCAAGAACTACAATTAATGAATGGTGCAGGGTTTTTCAAAAGTGAGTATAAATGACTATAACTACACATAGTTTATTTTGTTTCAAGTGAAAATCACATACACTAAGTTGAGTCATATTCAAATCTAACCATGGCCTCGCTTGCGCAAGAACAGCTTATTGAAATCATAAAAACTTATTATGAAAATGGTCAGCCCATAAAAGAAACCCATCGCAGAATTCGTGACTTTTTTGGAGGTTTCTATCGTCCTTCTGAACAAGCAATTCGAAATTTAGTACAAGGATTTGAAGAAACATTCAAGGAGAACAAAAGCTACATTTTCCTGAAGACATTGACCTTGTTCGGGAAAGTATCGTAAACGACTTATCAACATCAATTCTATGCCGATCAAAGAATTACTCATTACTCAAACCAGTTCATGGAGAATTTTGCACAAGGACATGCATTTATATGCGCACAAAATCCAACCAACTTGAAGCAGACGGGCTATCAGCAACGGAAATGTTACATCAGAACAAAGAGCAACAGATTCACATTTTGTGTATAAAATTACTTTAACTATGACGCACAGATTACGCTCATTAAACGGTACAGTTAATAAAAAAAATGTCGGATTTGGGGGGAAAAAAACCCTCGAATAATCCATGAACAACCACTTTATGCGCAAAAATGCGCGGTTTGTTGTCCAGAGGAACCATCGGCCCATTTTCTTTGAGGACAACACAACAATGCTGTTATGGCCTCAACTAAATGGAATTGATACTAATGATGTTTACTTTCAATAAGATGGTGCTACATGCCACCCACGAGATTCTCTAGACGTGTTATCTCACGGAATGGTGATGTGAATTGGCCGCCAAGATCTTGCGACCTGACAACTTCAGACTTTTTCTTTGAGATTATATGAAAATTAAATTTAGGCTAATAAGTCGGCAAACATTTCAGCCCTAAAAGATAACATCCAAGTCGTCATAGAGATTAAATTTCTCGTTATGGAAAATATCTTATGAAATTACAATGTTCGCATCGATGTCTGTCAATGCAACTGTGGTAGACATTTAAACGATATAACCTTTCATGTTCAATTATAATCGATGTTACTTTGATTTAAAATAAAGAAACTCGAGATGTTCCGTATACTTTGGTTTTTATATAAAAACGGGAAGGGAAAGATGTATTTTAAAATCTTAAGAGTAATGGGAATAAAGCAAAATGCATCTAATTAAGTAAATAAGAGACATAAAAGAATTTTGAAACAATAAACTCACACGCAATTCAGTTTGAAATTCGATATCCCACACGTAGCCCCATTCTCGCATTTTATACTCGATCGACACGTTTGCGAAGGCAACGCGCACGTAACGAAACCAACGAGGCTAGATGGGCATCCGCCTTCAGTTGAAGTTTCTATACGCGGTGCAATGATCTCAATCCAAAGACCCACGTGCTCTGTTTTTGGTACGGCCGTCTTCAACTCATTTCGCAACCTTCACGAATGGGACACTCCGTCAGTGATGACAAAAACTTACATGTCATAGGAGGTCGTGAGCATCCTCCCGTCATCGATGGCTCATCTCACATGAAGTAACGACTACACGGGCGCACCAAAACACTCGCGGCACCTCCAGCTGAACTGCGACTTCAACGCGAACTGAGCGTCCACGTTGGCCGACCGAGCGCATAATGCGCTCCTAATCGCCCACAGCGGAACGCCGGCAGCTTAATCGCCAGGATTTTCTTATTAATGAAAACTCCGGATTATAAATATCCGTGAATGCACTCGTCGCCGCGGCACTCGAACTGGCTGATGAATCACTGATTCGAGTGCTCTGCCGCTGCCGGGCCTGCGATTCGATACTCTTCCGCCTGTGTGGGCTCCCGGCGGCCTTGCAGCTCGAGGCGACTGTGTACAAAACTGTCAAGCCTGGCTCTTTAGCGGAAAATGTGGATTGAAGGAAGCGATCGGGTTCCCATTCTTTCCTTTATGCCAATTTCCTTGGCACTAAAAGCTTGCTGGAGCTGTTGACAGTTCCGAGCGTGTCGTTACGGCTCGAGGCACGTGTGCGTGGCATGCGATTATTCAAATGACATCAAGGCAGCTGCAAAACTGTTTAAATAAATAAACAAACAAAAAATAATTGTTCCATGTTAATATCGATCAAGGTTGGGAATATTTTCCACTTGTTTTTTAAACGCCACCTAAGGCAAAATTCCATAAACGACAAGGATAAACGTAAAATTAAAAATGAGATGATATGTTGGCTGCACGCTTAGACTGACAACGTTGACTATAACGGGCAGCCACTAGTAGTGGTTGACCAACAGTGGGCGATGGATTAAAAAGGACCTTTACCGAGCTAGATTTACGTCACACGTACGTTTTGGGCGGAGCGTATTCAGAAGGAAAAGTTGAAGAACTAAAAAAAATCGTAATTTACAAAACCATCACAGAAACCAAAATACGGAACAGCAAATAGAACAGGCAGATATAAAAGTAGTACTTTGTACTATGGGAAGTTAATAAGTTAAATTAAAGCAGAAAAAACAGTGCATAAAATACGTTCAGATATGAGCGACTCTTGAAGAGATCGGCCAAATTTGGGAAAATTGTTAGCAATTTCGACCAAAATTTTTTGTGACTAGCCTATGAGTCAAATATGAAAAGTGAAGTTTTTTTTTGTTTCTTTTGCGTCTATTAAAGTTTTTTATTTTTTAATATTGAAAAAAGCGATCTAAGTTGTATATTTAATAAATACGGTGCATCGTGTGGTTGGTTCTCGGCTTATTAGGCTGTGGTCGGAGTTCGGAAACTTTTGGCGTTTCATCCACACCTGCGGCGGACATTTTCAGTACGAAAGCTTCTAAAAATTAACTAACTGTTGACGTCGACGTTGAAATCATAGCGTGATGGAAGGTTCCTGAGACAAGTCCATAACCTCCGTACTTCCGTTACTGGAGAATCAGGATCTTCGAGTGCTTATGGCGATCGACCTCATAGTTGTATAGGCCACCGATGGATGGATTTCCGTGGCCTTGGACGCTAGAGAGGAGATTTTCAGCGCACTAGAAGATGTACTCCTGGATGGTTGGCATGTCTGCATCTCTATGCAGGGCTGTGATTCTAATGAACCACGGAGTGTCAAAGATAGTCCTTAAGGCCTGATTTTAGATGATCTGGAGCTTATCGATAAGCGATTTTGCGGTATATTCCCACACTGGTACCGCATACCTCATAATTGGCCGCAAAATGACCCTATAAATCGTTAATTTGTTTCTGAAAACTTTGGGTGAAACATCTAGCTTAGGGCCTGCCGAGCTGCCTTAGTCTTATTTGCGGCTTATTCTACATGCGCTTTTCAGGGTACATCTCCTTCGAAGATACAGAGGGCGAGAATGTCATCACGCTAACGATTTCTTGCCCTGGTGGAGGATAGGGCCGCCAAATTCTTCTCTGCGTTGACTCCTATTCTTCACCGCTGGCACCATTCTTCTACCAGATGGGCCTGGATTCGCTGTATCGTTAGGTAGAGCCTCGGTGATTTGGATAGCACCACCGTGTTGGGCCATTATCTTGAGTCCCCGACGTAGATATTGAAAAGGAGCGGAGACAGGTCCGAGCCTTGAGAGACGCCGCACCGATAACTTCACACCGCCGATCTTGACCCGGAAGTTGCGTCTTGACAAGTAGGACCGGATCAATTGGATGACCATCGGCAGCGGGAGGGTCGCTGAAATCATGTTAAAGATGAGCCCATAATGCCAAACCTTGTCGAAGGCCTTGACCACATAAAAAAAGACAGCTCCGGTGACTTCTTTCTCAGCGAAGTTTTCCGTGATTTTTTCCACCACCCGAAGTAACTGGTGGATGATGGAGTGGCCAGAGCGAAATCCAAACTGGTCCTGCGGGATCAGCTCGAGGTCCTCGGCTCCCGTCCTCAAGAGTTGGTAAAAAATCTGCTCCACTAGCTTCCCTATGGTGGACAGGAGACTGATGGGCGTGTAGTCTTGAAAAATGTGCCACTTCCACAGACTAGGAAAGTGACAGAAGCGGAGGACGTCGTTGACTATCTTCAGCACGCAGACGACTGCCTTCGTTGGGTTCGCACGGTTCTGGATGCCATCTGGTTCCGGAGATTGTGCGGCTTCAGCGTTTGGATCGCCTAAGGGATCTCCTGGTAGGTGGCCCGTTTCAGAAAGTCTTGGGGTTCTTGATTCCAAGACGTCGTACTACCCGGTCAACGGTAGCCATGTGGTCAAGGTCAGCGTCGGTGTAGTCGAGGTCACAAAGGTTGTTCAAGACAGTTAGCGAGGCCTCGACTTCGTCGCTGATGGTGTGTGCGATACCGTTCTCCCATAGACTTGACCATTCTCCAAAGGGAGTTGTTGGTCACATCTAGGGCTTCTAACTTGGTCTCACAGGCATCTTGGCGGTGTTCCATGACGATGGACTTCACTTCTGCAATAAGTCTCCTGTGCGCCCGCTAGTCCTCAGGGTCCAATGACCGCTGACGTGGAAGGCAAGAAACGTTCAGGATTCTTAAAAAAATTCGAAGACAAAGAATTGAAGGAATTGTTCGATGACGATTTATATCAGAGCAAAAACAACTTGTAGAAGTATTAAAATTTATTTAATCTGAGATATTCAAACGTTTGAAAACTATGGGAAGGTCTACAAGGAAAAAATGGACATCTATGAACAAAATCCTACTTGACAGTCACTTCTAATAACTACAAATGATTGACTTACGTCAAGTCTCGAAGGCCAAACGTCCATAATACGCCAAAAGCCAGTGCAAAATGGTTTTTCAACAGAATAACGCTCGGTCACATGCTGGAAAACAGGCCAAAAACGTCTTATTCGCCAGATATTACCTTTTCTGATTACAACTTGTTTAGATCGATGGCACACATACTCCCAGAGTAGCACCGAATCTCTCAAATCGATTGCCTCAAAAGACAAGTTCTTTCAAACCGGAATCTACAAATTGGTAAAAAGTCGCAGTTAACGATGGAAAATACTTGATTGATGTTTTTTTCCTTTTACTTGTGTAATAAAGGCTTTTTTGCAAAATGGCAAATAATTTTAAATAAATCCATTAAAAGGTCTGTTGGGTAATGCAACTAAAGTGTAAACAATAGCAACTCCTTGTAAGTGCACATTTTTATCACAAAGTAAATTTACAAAGCAATGAAATTGATCCTAGAAAATTCGTTTAATAATATTCTTCAAAATAACATCCTTGAACATCCGGTGGTTCTGCCACGCGTCGTAGCTCACCCCAAAGTCTTGAACTAAAAATCTCTTACAGACTACTCGTAACAATAGTCCCAAAATGATGTCCTTTTAAGCTGGATTTGAGGTGGAAAAATAAAAAGATGTCGGAAGGGTCAGATTTGGACCCGAAAGCAGCGATGCCACGGTTCGTTTCGCCAGAAACTTTCTCACTGGCATGGCTTGGCGCATTACTGTGATGAAAACCCCAAGTGCTTTTTTGTCTGTTTGTCTTCCACCTAAAAAGTAACATTGACCATCTATCCAAGTAGTACAAAATCTTTATGAACAACACTTTTAAAGCAAAAAAGACAATGCATATCACTTTCATCTTTGATTTGCTCATTCGAGCCTTTTTCGTTCGATAGAATTTTGTTTTTTCGTCTCCGGACCGTACTCTAAAACCCACATTTTATCACCAGCTATCACTTTTTTCAAAAAATCATGTTCAATTCTGACACAGTCAAACTTTCCGTATCTGCAATTCCGCCCTAATAATTTTGGAAGTTCTACTTCATTTGCTATTAACCAAACACTCAGAAGAGTCCACAGTATGAGACGCTAATAGGCGCCCTACGCGTTGCTCACCCTCGACATCCTCTCCTTCTTATATGAATGCATTGTGCCACTTGTGCTTTCGATAAAGTATTCTTCCCGTAGCATTTCTCTATCATATCATGCGTCTCGGTTGAAGATTTTTCGAGTTTAAGGTAAAATTATATCGCGTATCACTCAACGACACTGAGCTGCATTTTTATTAGTAAATCAACGCCCAGACAGTTGTTTGCTCCGCAAGAGACAAGTAATTTGTAAAGACTGTAAAGATAAATGAGCTGGAACGAACCATTTATCTGATATCCCCGCCAACCGTCAGGCCCGAAAACTTCGTCTCCAGACCATTTTATTTGGACTAAGAAAGCCAGTTTCATTACTTTCCGGACGCACCTTGTAGCTTTGCAATTTCTTAAAATACAATGAATTATTAGGTGGAGTTAAAATATTTGAATGCAAATATTTTATCTCTACAGTGCTATAATAGAAATAAACAATTTCTTACAACGCGAAATGTAATAGAATTTAAATGTTTCTACTGCAATACATATTAATCTGACATTAATAGGTAAAGAGTGAATAAATTATTCTGATTATTATTGAGCTTTATTTTGCGTATCACTGTGTAAAATCAGTGATCTAAAATGTTAAACTACAATTAGGCATTCAAGGATGATTAAAAAACCCCAACAATCACACATACAAAAACAGAACAAAATGACACTATAACTTCGAGGACAAGCTGCACAGCATTGTTATCAAAATTCGCGGAATTATGTCTGAGATTTATCGCAAGCAATTTTTTCTAATTCGTTGCACGGTCGCAAAAAAGAAAATTAAATTGCGTTTTTGCTTCTGGAGCAATCACACTCGTACCGTGCGACCTACACATGAGCTTATCAGCTGCAATCAGTCCCACGGCCGACGGCACCTTCCCAAGCAGGCGATTTGAAAGAGAAGAGCCGCCTGCTGAGATGCCTTTAATTTTTCCGCTCTTTTAGTGAACATTAATTTGCGATTAGCCTTAATATATTTTGCAGACGTTTTTAAGGGGTGCCGTATAATACATTTTTATACACGTTGGAAGCGATTTTGTGTCGGGTAGTTAACTACCATTTTTGCTGTAAATTTCAGCCTTTAAGTAACTTAAAAAGCAGTCACATGCAACGTTATATGGGAACTCGCTGAAAACGCACACTTTTATATATTTTTTGCAGATTATTTTCAAGCTACAGTTGCAGAACAACAAAGAGACATAATATTTTCTTCTATATACTACCCCGCGGCATAACATTAAAAAGCAACAATTGGCACCATTATTTAACACGTTTAGACCATGTTTCACGCTGGTGGAGATTATAATCCCAAAAATCAAATATGAGGATCAAGATTTGTATTAACTAAAGGAAGAGAACTACACAAAACAATAGAATAACACATTTGAACCTACGTACTGGCTATTGGACCTTAATAAAATTTCAGACTTCAGAATATAAGTGCTTAATCTTGTTGGCATCTATCCTCCGAGCACTTACTAGTGCTTATTACGTACAGCACAGAACTATTACAAATTAAAAAATCAACAATGCCATTTTCAAGAAGCACTGAGTCGAAATAATTTAGGTAATACGTCATAAAAATAATACAACTAAATATCTCACTAAAAACAAAAAAAAATCATTCAGTGCCATTGAGAATCTCAATCAGATCATACAGAAATCAGCTTAAGAAGCTACACTACACTGCAAAAGCCAACATGTTATAAAATATTGCCCTATGATCATAAGCAAAAAATAAAATGTGCAAAAATACTTAAAAACCTAACAACCACTAAAAACACTAATTATTCTTTATGAAAAGCTACCAAGAAACTAAAAACATCAAAATTTCTATTTCCCCCTATTAGAAAAAGTAACAGAACCTAGGCAAGGATAAACCAAGAAAAAGCAGATACTTTCGTAGACCATTTAAACTCACTTTTCAACCCCACGATAGATCCTGTCGAGCAGATGAAGAATTAATTACACACCAAACTCTTAAGAAGTCGAACCAGTAAAAGTTAGTCAAGTTACTACTGTTACCAGAAATTTTAATTCACAGAAAACTCCATGTTGTGACCTACATACAAAAAAAGCTCCTAGAAAAGATAACAAGAGTAATGAAAAGCTGCGTAAATAGTGATGATACCGAAGACTAGAAAAAAATCAAAAAAGTCACTTCACGTTCTAGCTGAGATCTTTGGAAAGATACTACTACAAAAGTTAAAACCAACTTTAAAACAAAGAAACTAATAAAAAAACTTTTTTCCCTTTCGGGAAGTTCCTGGTATGATAGAACAAGCATATAGAGTAGCACCACATATTAACCACAATCCATATTTAAAATATTTTTAGATATTATTCAAGCTTTGCAAAATCAATAAGAGTCTACCAACAGAATACACATACAATCATCTATTCGGAAAATCCAAGCAGGTGTAATGCAGGACAGCATTAGAGGTCCTGTACTATACATTTTGTTGTACACAGCGGCCTTACCGAGAACACCACAAACTCTGGTAGCTACGTATGGAGATGATATTGCAGTACTGACATTGTACAGAGATCCACAAACAGCACAACTGATACTTCAACGAAATCTTAAGAAAATCGAAGAATAGCTTAAACTAAGGCGGATATATGTGAACGAGAAGGTTCAAGTAACTTTTACTCTTTGGAAGGAACCCTACCAGTTACATTGATTGGCAATTCTATACCTCAACAGGACAGTGTAAAAAAGTATTTAGAGATTCACCTACATAGCGCCTGACCTGAAACATTCACATAGTAAAAAAAGTGCAACTTGAATTAAAACTTTGTAGAATGTACTGGATGATAGAAAACAAAAATTCATTTATTTCTATATAAAATCAATATGGACCCATGGAATCCAGATTTGAGAGTCTGCTAATAACTTTAACCTGTAAATATCACAACAATTCCAAAATAAGGTAATAAGGATAATGGCCCTGAGTACGTTCCCGATTGGTTACTCCAACAAAACATTCTTACGATTAAAAAATTCAAAGTACCAGCACCAATTATAAAGCGAAACTAAATGCCCATCCCAATAATTTAGCCTTTGCGCTTTTAGAAAGATGAAGGAATCAAAACATTCGATCCACTAAATTTGACCAACAATACTAAAGGGCATTACTTCCCGTCATATACTGAATGTTATTTAACAGAGTGTAAATGTTCAGAACATGTGAAAATTGTTCCTTTAAATTTGTATAAACAAGAATAATGTGGGTCAATGCCAAACACAGGTTGTTATGTATTTAATATCTGCATCAGAAAGAGTAGGATAATAAAGATTACGAGCCCACGTCAGTTATTACAGAACACCGACCTTTATATTCCCAGATTGTTTAATAAGAGTCAAACTAAATGAGCTGGTGAAAATAGATTACGGTATGCCACCTGAATGAAAATAAATTGTGTAATTATTATTGTTAGAAAACATTTGATTGTTTTATTTTGGTTTCTTTTTTGTAACAGATATAACAGTAGTAAAAAAAATATGTAATTGTAAATCGTAAAACTCTGTTTTTGACGTTTAATACTTAGGTAATTGCACCTATTAAATTATCGTGGTAAAATAACTGTTGTTAGTGATTTATGGTAGCTTTCATCTAAAGTAGAGCTACCATAAATCACGAATCATGGCTACTTGACCACTAACAATGAAGGAGTATGACTACCCAAAACTTATAATAAACAAAATAGAATTGGAAGATTTGATTCAATTTTCTATTTGGTTTGAAAATACATAGATCAGGGTACTTGTAATATATTTTGCAAGAGGGCTAAAGCTTTAACCAAATTTGATGTTTAGATAACCTTAAAGGTCCGAACAAAACCAACCAACGATGGCAAAACTTGCACGAAAGAGATCCTAAAGAATATATTTAGAGTTTGGGGGAGGGGTGATATCCAAAAACAGCGAAACATTGAAAGAAAAGAAATTGATCCATCACGAAATATCGGATAAATTTTAACAAAAGTAAAAAAATTATGAAAAACTGTTGAGAAACTCAACTTTCACAAAACAATGAGATTTTTTCACAAATATTTGGACATTATTACTACCAGTAAAACAATTTGTTTTCACCGAAATTGTTGACCAAACATTAAGTTGGTAAAATCGAAGTGGGGCATTATAACCCCCGATAGCAAGAATTAAAAAAAAAACGACAATAAGAATTTTAAATTAATTAGAGAAAGGTGGAAGATATGTTACAAAGTTAACAACCGCCCAGTATCCTGTCTGCAATAATTGTTGCACAATTTTGTCCCATTTTTCTTGTCCTTAGCATTTTTCCGGCTAGATTTGGTTCTTGTTGCATTTCATTTTTCCATTATATTTTCAGCTTCTTTATTTTCTATCTTTCTCTCACTTAAAAGATCCATATTTTATATGGTATTATTTCTTCTTTCATTCGTATTAAATGAGCTATTATGCCACTACTTATCTTCCGTTATATATCTTCTTCGATAACTTCTTTTCCTATACACTTAACATTTGTTCTTATTGTTTCCTTAAAGTGCATATTTCGCAAACATACCTTACAAATTTGCAAATGAAAGTCTCAATGATATATCTGTGCCTTCTGCAACGAATAATTTTAAACACAACAATACTTTCAACACATACATTAACATGATGGAGTGATTATTGTAGTGCAATTCCAAGTGATCGTTAAGTTGTGCTGTCCTTTCATTATAATTCCATCTTAAGTAATGACATAATTTGAAGTAATTGCATAAAATTCCAAACTTTCCCCCTCTCCCTACATAAAAACGTAGGTAATCACGTCTATATCTTTGATAAAGAATGCCCTTTTAAGATGAAGAAATATTAATGGAACTTGAATATCCCACGTCAGGTAGAGAAACAAAAATTAACTAAGAATAACAACAGGGCATTTTGAAAAAAAAAGTTATTTAAACACCATAAAGATGAAAACTTGTTATAGGTTGGTCGTGTAACGAAGAGGAAATAAGGTCCAAAACAAAGTTTGCTATCATGGTTAATAATCCGAAAACTTGTTTGTTTAAACCACTGGGACGGTCAACCACTTATGGTGTAGCATAACATATCAATTGTTTTGTCTCCAAAAAGAGAAGTCCTTTCCTGATTTTGCAAGTCTCTACAGCAAAAATTGTTTAGAAACGATCCTTTAAATTTAAGATTAATATGAAACAAATATAAAACCCTTATACTAAATTCAATGGAATGTTAAAAAATGTTCCCAAAGCTAACATAACAATCAGGACACGTACGAACGATTGGAACTCCCAATTTTTGTAGGATCCACATCTGTTAGGAAAAAATATGAAATTAAAGCAGATCATCTTTATTATTTTTGTTAGGTACAGAAAATATATATAAGAAGTCTTAGTGGAAAGATTTTTTGCAATATAAATTCTATATGGTGTGCCAAGGACCGCCACTACATGTTATTTATGTGAAATTATGCTCATTGTTACAGCATTGCCTAGTTGCAATTTTTAACATATAACTTTAACGGTGGCATGGAAAAATCTGGATCTTTCTGGAAAGACTGCAAAGATTTGGGACGATTCTGAAAGTTCTGGAACGAAGGCTCTAGTAATCTGCCCTACATGCCGACAAAAAGCCACAATATTTTAGTCAAACGGCCGAAAGACTTATCTAAAAAACAGTTGCGGTTAGATGTGGTGATCTAAGTTGCACCGGAAAGAATATAATAACTAATGATTAGCTACTAACCTACTGTTAACAGAAAAAGAAATAGAAAGAGATAAGTGGGAAATAAATCACAGAACCCATAAACTAAATTAGCTACAATATTTATGACCTTGAGTAATACGACGCAATTAGCTTTTGTATTTTTATCCCAATCAAATCCCACATATGATAGGCGGACACTAAGTACGCGCTATTAACATCTAGTTCAGGATTTTGTGTCACTTTATTTTCTCGATCTATGATACAGAACAGAAGAAAAATATAGTAGTCCGTCGAAATGTAGGCCCTACTTTTACACATTTTAAAAACACTCGAGCCTAAAAAGCTAAAACACGATATAAAGGTGTGTTAACCTATATCATGATATCCGTCTCTGGAATTTGCATTAGAAACATTCGTATTTGTCTAAAAAAACATCTATATAAGGGACATCAGTGCTATTTAATTTTAGAGCAAACCGATGAATGCGGAAGAAATTTATGCAAAAATTTATCTTCACCCAAAGCATGAATAATCATTTTATGTAGAGTACAATGCCAATAAATAAAAAATTTGTGTCAGCACTGTAATTGATTGGAAAAAAGGAGAAGGGGGGATTTGCATATTCTGTTATTATAATTATATATTATTATATTAAAGTCTCTAAAATAAAACTGCATTGCATTACCGGCATACAGCGCTGCATAAAATGTTGCAGAATTATTGAAATATGTTTTTGTAAAAAAAAAAATTACTGAACATAGCATTTATGTTACTCTAGAGAAAAAAGTATGGGTGATTATTTATAAGGTTCGAAGAAACCACTCTTTTTGAGTATATCCATAGATAGAACCTTCCAAAATGAGAAAAACTAAAGAAGTCATTTTTATTTTTCACCCCGAAATTAGTTAATGTGCTAGAAAGGCAGTTAATCCCACACATCTAAGTAGAAAAGAATAGTTGTTCGACCTCTTGACACGGTAGAGTTGCGCATTGAAATAGAAATCAACCGCATTATTGATTACTATAACAGTGGGCCCTAAATTACTACTTTCATAAAGATAGTCTCCAAAAAAGGCATTGTTTATGTTCCATATACCTGAGTAGCCTTCCTAAAAGGTTTAGTCGGTTTCTCCGAAATGAAGAGAAGAAATAATGTGAGGACGCCTGAGAGATTGGGCGGGTCTTTCAAACCCATTAATGAAAGTGGCCAGAATAAATAATTGTAAACTAGCATTAACATAGAAATCATGCACCGTCCAATAAATTTTAATCATAAGTATCTAATCTTCGAAAAATATTAAAGTAAAAAAATTATCTGCAGTTAAGAAAATGTTCAAAGTTCAATACAACAATGAAAAAATAATTTGGAGAAGACCTGTAGTCTTCCAAGCCAAAGAATTAGGCTTGAATCTTTTGCTCGAAAAGAAAGGAAAGAATAACATTCATCCTCGAAAAGTCGCAAAAACTAGTTAAGAACTTCTTTGACTATTCCGGTAAGAAACCTATCCTCGTTACGCATATCTCTTATATGCGACATTTCCTTCTTAAATACATGGAAACTTAAAGTACAGAAGAAAAAAATTAGCAATTGCAGCAGGCGAATTCCACATTTTCCTAAATGAAATAACAGAAAGCAGTTCGGACCTCATATCTTACCCAAGTTTAAGATTTTCAGCAATATATAAGATACTATCACTTCTTCTTCAAGTTTGGATAAGCTTTATGCGACATATTACTATTTTCAGATGAATATTAGGGATTGCAAAACAATCTGAAAAACCCAAACAACTGCTCTACAAGCTTAGCAGAATTTTACTGCTAAAGTAACTGATTGTTGATGTTTTCTATATTCAACAAAGATTTTATTGAAGAAAGCAATAAGACATGCGTAACAATTTGATCCAGATTTATACACATAAACATCAAATTTTCTTCATAAAAGCCCACATCTGAAACAATTTCGAAGTGCCTCATGAAAAGCCTTGTTTTTTTATTTCACACTTTCTCTCCCATAGGCAAGTTTATGTAATAGATTTTTGCAAAACATCCGTAATAATTCTTACATTCCTTGTGTTACATCGATCTTAGCGATAATTAATTTGTTTATAAAAGTGGGTTTTCTCCAGTTTTTACTGAAACAAGAAAACCAATGAGAACGAGAGACGGAGATAGCGGAAAAGAGAGACAGAAAGAGGAATATGGGAAAAGGGGAATAAGGAGAAGAGTGCGAGAGATGGAGGTAGAGAGATAAGGAAAACTACGCGTCCAGCTCGTGTCCTTAGAACGAGAAGGGCCTGTTCTGCCCGACCCGAGTTCTCCGGAAAATTACTTCAAATAAACGTGTCAGCGGCAAAGTCTTTTTCGATTTATCTTCGCATTATATGCGAGATCTAGGGATTCGCACATGTTCCCGGCGCGTTCGCGAAGTGAAATTTAGTGTAACATCGGGCGGCGTGCAGCCTCGCCGTCTCCTCGAGTTTCCACCTACGGGTGGATCTGCGCAAATTGGCCGTCGGCCTTTTTATTACGGCTAAACGCAGAGCGTCTCCAGGGGTCGGCTCATCAATGAATGTGCGTAAATAAGGTACTTAAGTTTAATGAGAATGGGCGGCCGGGGCAGCCGCTGCTTGAGTTGAATTTATGGATCGCTCCTTTTCCTCTTGCATGTCCTCTCCCATCGAGGGCTTCCTGCACGAATCAGTAGCCAGCAATATGACTGTTTGAAAACTATTTTTGTTTGCAACGTTAAGGTGAAGTTCTGTTTAATGGGATTAAAATGACATCTAGGGTGAACCATAAGTTCCCACTATTTCTTACACCTAGAGAGTTAGGAAAAGTTTGCAATATGGTGCAAGCGATGATCATATATTATACATTCAAATGTGTTGAGAGAGATTCAAAAGTGTGCTGTAGCAGACAGGGCGATTTCTGGGCGTTCGTTGCTTCTGAGCAATTTTGCGCTACAACTTTGCAACCAGTTTGAGTATTGATCAGTGTTTGAAGGGCGATGATTGTCCTCATTGCACGACTATATTTAAGTGGCTCTACAGAAGAAATTTTAGTCTAACTATTGCACGAACATGTTCGAGTCCAAAGGACCAATTCTGCAGGACTTTTAAGCGAGAAGAGTTTGTCCTCTTTGAATACTACATACCTTAATTAACGATGTGTTTCCCGTTAACATCATAACAGGTGATAGAATTTAGCTTTATTTTTATGGTATGCTTCAAATGAATAAAAAAAAAACATGGAGCCGGCGAAGAGATTGCTCTGTAAGCAATCCCAGAACGAACTTAAAAGGACCTTTCGATTATCTCCAAAATTATTCGACATAGAATTTTTTCGACTTCATTTTCGAATTGAGTGTAAAATTTCCTATAAGAATCACATTTAAAATCGTAATGTCGAAAATTTTCTCGAAATTAGAAGTCGAATATCCCGAAAATTATTCGAGAGAGAAATTTTTTAATTTCGAATTCGAAATCAGCGTAAAATTTCCTATAAGAATCCATTTTCAAATTTTAAAAAATCTCAAATTTTGTGACGGACCGACAGACCGACAGACAGACCGACCGAAAGACAGACATATAGAATTCAGTAACGAACTTCAGAACTTCAGAAGATTAGATAATGATTGGCTGTTGATGTGCAATGTATTTTGGAACTTTGTGAGAAGCAGTAAAGGCTGAGGATTTTTGTTTCACATTTCTTAACAATTATTTTCATGTATAATTTGGGCCGATGACACCGTCTTGTTGAAACCAGTAGTCATTGATCGTATTCAATTATCCGGTGATTTAAAAGTATTGTTTGTTACCGCGGCTAGTTTGTCGCGATAGTTAATAGGGGGAAAAATTGCAATAATAATTTCCCTTATTTGCGATGATGTTTTCTTCAATCAAACACTGCGATTTCGAAACTACAATTTAATGTTGACTAAAGTTAAACAAAAATACAAAGTTGCGAATGTCCTCGAGTGCATTAGTCGAGGCTTTCGATGAGGTTGCTTGTTAACAACTGACTGTAAATACAAAACTGAGTCGGCAAGTGAGTGACATCAAATTCAAGGAGTGGGTTCTTGAAATCAGGGACAATAATTACCTGCAAAAAGAAAGACGACTGCAATTGTTTAGCTTAATGACGAGAAAACCCTCTGACAAATCTTAAACTGATAATTATATTTTTGAATAGGGTCATAAAACTTGTATTTAACACAAAAGAGACGACAGCGGTCATCTACCTGCAGGGAACCCACCGATCACTTAGACTTATAAATCTGTCACTCAACTTGCCTGGAGAATCTTAATTCTTAAAATAAGATAATCCTTACAACTATTCTTAATAATAAATTAATAATAATTTCGTACTAAAGTATTTTTACAAATTTTCAATTGCCGTTACCAATTTTGTCCAATGAAAGTGCATTTATTTCCGTGCACGTCCTCTTCATCATCTTCTTCTTCTTCGCAGCTATATTCTATCCATTTTCCAATTTTGAACAAAAATCTCCTCTTCACATCATCCCTAAATTTTGTTTCTCTCATCCAATTATGCAAAACACCTTACTTTTGGACTTATTGAACTTCTTCCTGTTCTAGATCGCCATTACAAAATTTTCTACGCCATCTTTCATCTTGACGACCAGCAAAGGCCCAGCTCCATTTTAGTTTGCAATTCGATCAGAGATGTCTTCTATTTTAGTTTGATGTTCAATATACTCGTTTCTCAGTCTATACATGCGTGTGAGTTTTAACATGGGTCTTCCCATGGCTTGTTTTGTGACTACCAGTTAATATGTATTAATTTCCGTTCCGTATGTCAATATAGGAAGCATGCATTCGTTGCAAACTTTCGTTTTAAATATTGCAGAATGTTGGTTTTGCAAATAGTGTTTGACATTTTGCCCATCGCCTGTCTAATTATTTTTCTTGTTCTTGTTTGTCTAGGCTAACACATGTGTATATATGATTATATGGATATCACAATTATTCACAATATTTTTTTCCAAATTCACAGTTCGGAGATTTTGTTGATGCATCAGTTCTATAAGCATTCCTGTTAGTTTTTCTGCTGTTTGTGCTATTATTACAAAATTGTTTGAAGACATTCACCGTTTATATTAATTCCCTTTTCACTTAAATCCACCTAATTTGAAGGCATCTTCTTCCTTATTCCTTATTTCCCGTTCGATATTAATTGGATCTGTGCGATCAAAGGTTATATATCAATAGTTATAGTTGGGTTTTCGTAGACTGCTTTCATTAATTGAATGTATCTATAGCCGATTCTACTTCGTTGCAAGCGTTTCCATAGTATCAAACTCCTTCTCATAGTCTACAAACACCAGGACATAATAGTAGGTTGTATCCGTTAGTTTTTTGTATTAATTGTATTATATGAACATGATCTTACTTTATCTTACTCTATGTGCTGGAATTCATCTAGACGATTAGGTATTCCATCATTTATAACTTTCGTCAATAATCAGTACACGTGTGACAACAGGAATATAAGTCTATAATATTTTAAGTCAAAAATGTCCTATTTCTTGTATATAATCGTCATCGATTTCTTTCCTTTGTGGTATGTTTTCTGTATATAAGCATTTTTAAATATTTTTAAGCATCTTACTAATTTAATCCATGTGCTTTTAATGAGTCCTCGCCAGAGGCTTTCTTTTGTTTATTTGTTTCAAGTAGTCTTTGATTTCATAAAACGTATCTCTGGTATGTCCTCAGTATAATATTTAGTGACCTTAGATCTCTTGTGCGCTTGTAGGGCTTATTGTCGGCTGACCTATGTTTGGTGTAGGCCTTCGTAAAATCTTTTACTACAGTTTAGGAGTTCTTTTCTTTTTTGCTATGATGTTTCCACTTTCGTCCATACTTTTGAAAATTCTTTTTTGATCTCCACTTGTCTTTGATCTAAATAGGGAATAAATCCTTGTACTGTATAATATTTTAAACGAGCTCTTCATTGTGCTTCTTGACCTCCTTTCTTATGCGTTGTTTCATAACATAGTTATGTGTTATCTACAGATCATATCCTCTAACGGTGTTTTACTTTTGCACATGGCTTGGAATCCATTTTTGACTATCATGTGAGTGAAATTAATTTATAGTGAATAAATTAAAATTGAAATACCTTATCTATTTCTATTTAAAATGTTTTTATCACTGAATGTAGACATACAGATATACACAATTTCACGAAGAATTCTTTAGTGTCTTTATATATTTGTCACAAATGCTGTTAAGCTGCTGATACCAGCAATACGATCGTTAGTCGAAGTTAAATTCTATAATAAAAATTTCATTCCTGTAATTTTTCTGCTTCCATTTTGGAATGTTGTTGTGGCTTTGAACTAACCTTTCTACCTTGACTTGTTTTCATTTTTCTAATTGCATATGTATATCACATAAAACTAAATGGTTTTGAGATACATTTTGACTGAGTGCTTTTTCCAATGTACCCCTTTGCCCCAATGCTCTCTCTACAAATTAAACATGCCGCGATCGATCCACCTAACCACTCATTTTTCCAAATCGTGCACAAACGGCGCACATTAACTCCACCCTGCCGTCCGCGCCGACACACTTGCCCCAGAAGGGCGCGACGCGACCCACATGCCCGCATGAATGTAACGCAGCAGAATCGGGAAAGCACCCATAAATTTGAATTTTTACGCCCACGGAACTGGGCGCGATTCGGGCGCACACTTTAATGCGATGCCTCGCGATATTACACGCCCTGAGTTATGGCGGCGCTTTCCCGCGTTTCCGCGAATAAATCCGTCACGTGTCCGCGGAAGACGGGCAGCGCCGAATTTATGTCAAACCCGGGCTGGGCGGCCGGGCCCGCGCGCGATTTATCTGGAAATTTCGGCATCGAGCAGAAAAATGCGCGAACCTGGGGGCGGCGGAGCGGAGACGTCCGGATAAATCATCCCGGAAGGATCGCGGCGCTCCGGCGCTTCCCCTAAATTTGGATTATTTGTAAGGGCTCTCGGAAGGACGGGATCTCAAGTTTGCGGTTTTTATTAGGGATTGCGCGGCATCTGTCACGGGGCGGGACAGGGCACATTTGTTTCCACAGAAGTCAAAGTTTACAATTTTTTAGGGAAGCTCTTCCCATTGATGTAACTCTGATTTTTCCTTGATATGCTTGCTTTATAAAGAACAGCATATTTAAAAGAGATAAATGTGACGAATGATGATAACATCTTTATTCTTACAAAAGTCATAGAAACTTGAACTATTGAACTAGACAGATATATACCAAATAAGTCATAAATGTTTTAAGTTAACGTAAAAATTAAAACAAAATTAATTAGTTTACCGCATTGTCTCAAAGTAGTATATTTCTTAACAATACTTGGGAAGCCAGCTCACTTTCATCGGTCATTGTCTTGATCACACCGATAAATTCTGGTTTGGTCGCCAGAGACATATCCAGAATTCTCTCTGTTAAACTGGCGTATTTTTTACACAATATAGATGTTCAAATGTCAAGATTATTAAGATAAATCTTTACAAACGCAAAAATAATTCTGCAATATTTTAAACGTCACTTACTTATTCTTATGTATCATTTTCTTGACCTCAAAATAAACTTGGGTTTCTTAACATCCCAGAATTACTCAAAAATTATAGTTCGTGAGAAAGCATAGTTCCCAAAATTTCCTATAAATCAATTAAATTTTTAAAGTATCAAAATATTCTCCGTTGGCATTGATGACCTTTTACCATCTTTCGGGTAGCTTGGGAATTCCCTGGTGATAGAAGCTCACCGGCTTCGAGACGATAAAGTTATCGATGCATTTTCGAACTTCTTCTTCTGTTTTGAAATGCGTATCAGCCAAGTGATGCTGTAACAACCGGAATAAATGATAATCGGAAGGGGCCATGTCTGGGCATGTGGGAGAAGTTCCCAGCCTAACGCGTCTGCAGCTCATCCGTGTCAAATGTTTGAGGGTGTCCAGCGCGTGGTTGATCTTCAAGACTAAACTCTCCTCCGCGAAATCTTTGGTACCACTTTTTGCACGTTGCATGACTTACAGCATTCTCACCATATGCAGCACAAATCATTTCGGTGGCTTCAGCAGCGTTTTTATTAAGATGAAACGCGAAGTGGATAGAAAATCGAATATGCTCTTTTGTGATTGCCATCGTGAACACAGCTGATTATTGAGGTTATGTGCATCAAACGCCAAATCGCATGATGTTTCGAAAGACCAAATATCATTGCTTTAAAACCGCAAGAAGGCGGATTAATACGTTACATGGAAACGACGATTTGCGTCCTGTGAAATCTGAAGCTGAGAACTTATTTATACACCTATTACTATTTGTACATCGGGGAAAATTGAATCTAGAAAATGAAAAAGGATGAAATATTCGATTTGATACATGGAACATAACGTCCCTTACAGGAAAAGAAGCAGAAATAATGGAAAAGATAGAAAAATATAAAAATAGCAAAACCAAAATAGATAAAGACCCCATACAAGGGATACACTCTCAGGTGCTGAGGAAACCCTGTAGGATGCAAATAACAGGAGTGCTACTTTCTGTTTATCTGGAACTACAAGGGAAAGTCGGAGTAATTCAAATATATGCCCAAAAAAACAATAGCAACAACGATACGGACCAGTTCTACGAACAATTGCAAAGATCAGATAAAATACAAAATAAAAACCGTCGCGTAATAATAGGATATTGGAATACACTTACTGGCAACAATAAAGAAGTGGGTTTACACAACAATGGGACAATAGGGTTGAGGAATGATAAGGGGGCCTTTTTACAACCGGCCTTTGAAACTAACTAGCTTATAAAATACGCCGGCCGGCATGCTAGGCGTAAAGCTGATGATTACTTTATACGTTAATTGCCATCGGACACAAAAGGATAGGGGCGTTTGCCAGACCAAATTCTAGCAATACTTAGAACCCAGTCGAAGCGGCAAACCTATAAATTTGATATGAAAGTGCAATAGTCGAATGAAAATTGCCCGCAAAGACCTAACGCTAAAAGCCAGAGGAAGCCCGGAAATTCCCGCAGCTCGCCAATTCGTCGCGAACCCGCAAAATCATTAAACGCGACCAGCAGAACTCAAAGGCCAAAATTGGTCGATGACTTCACCCGTAAGAACATTCAAGCAGGCAGCTCAAGGCCAATTCGGTCAGTCTCAACCCCATAAATCAAGCACCGAGCAATTGCAATTTGAGTCGTAAATCTCGTACCCGGCAAGAAACATTCGACCCGAAGATACCAGAATCAGAACGAGGTGCGAAATTGAATCGCCGACGAAGCCGAAGCCGAAGCCGATTCAGGTGAGCGATTTGGCAACTATTCGTTGGTGGATATCGGTAGACGCCGCACATCTAGCTTACGCGACGGCCGTTTAAGGACGATTGGGCCTTCTCGGTTGACGTACCAAACGGGCCATACTACGTTTTCACACCGCATCACGAGACGGCTGATTTACACGCCTGCCTCCAATAGGGTTTAGAAGGAGAAATGAATAACAACGAAAAAAGGATGATAGACTTCTGTATAACAAACCAGGTCCTTATAGGAAATACATTATATAAACTTAAGACCATATACAAAATAACTTACCAGGCCGAAGCTCTAAGGCACAAATGATAGATTACATTATTATAACAGAAGTATGAAATATGCACTACAGGACGTAAAAGTGATAAGGGTGGCAGGATTGCCCACTAACCATAAATTACTAATAGCAAATACATTATTCAAGAAACCCAAAAGAGAAATGAGGAAAAACATGCAAATAAGAGAAGAATAAGAAAGATAACTTAAGCTAAAACTGAACGCGCTAAAAGCAGAAGAGAACCAAAGAGAAACTCCCCGGAACCCCAACGATCGACGGAAGCCATACTACAAACAGTCTGAGAAAACTGCGGATCCAAGCAAATAAACTACAAAGGCCATAAAAAAAGAGTTGGTGGAATGAATAGATAAAAACAGAATGAAAAAGAAGCATGGAGCAGTTTTAAAGGACCAAATAGAGAACAAGACCAAACAAACTAAATACAAAAGCGGAACGAAGCAAAATAAACCAAAGAAGTCGTAAAAAATCTCGGGATGAGTGTGGCAGAAAAATAGAGAAGAACTACATAGAAAAGGCGGAGAAGTAATACACAGATGGTTGAAAAGAATCTTCCAACCATCGCAGAGCAAAGAAATACCGAAAAACTGGGAGAAAAATATAAGAGTTCCAATACATAAAAAAGAAGAAACAATTATTTGTGATAACTACCTGGGAATATGTAGTCCAAAATTATAAAAAAAATATACTACAAACGAAATAGAAGACAAACTGGAGAAACACACAAGTGCGATTAGAATACCAATAGAGAAAATAAAGCAGCCTTCGATAATGTACCAAATATGGGGGCATTAGAGGAATTGCAAACAAGCCAAAAACTGCTGAGGATAATTAAAAGCCTGATCAAAAATATAACAAGAGTAGTACGGCTGCTAAATGGGCAAAAGTCACAAGATTTTAGATTAGATAATAGAGAAAACAAGGGGGCAGCCTTAGTCCATTGCTATTCGTTGCGTATATGAACAGCAAAATCAAAAAATATAAAAACGAAGTCAGAAAGACAAGACTACGATATTGCAATCTAAATCCTATAAATAGAAAGATCTAATCTTCGTAGACGATATAGTGATAACAGAAGAAATTACATCAACTGCAGCATAATTTAAACATATGGAAACATAACCTGCAGGAATAAATATCAGTAAAAGCAAAATACTACATCTCAGACGAGACGATAAAACAGCAGAAATTTTAATTAACGTAGAAGGAGAACGAGTAGAATATGTGAATAACTACGAATACCTTAGAACAATAATAAAAAATACTAACGGATATAAGAAGAAGTTAAAAACAGAATAAGCATAGCAAATAGACTATATCACCACATAGACAACACTATCACAGGAGAAGAAGAGCCAAGCATCAAAGCAAAAATGCATATCTTTTTAACTATATATGTTTTCAAACTATTCTACCAGCGAAAAGTACTGGGAAAAACAAAGAGAGGTAGGATAAGAAACAGCAGTATAAGAAGTGATCTAAAGCAACAACCAGTGATAAACGAAATAAAGAAAAACCAGCTAAAATGGTACGGACGCTTTATCCGCATGGAGACTAATAGATAAAACACGAAATGAGAGAAGAGAGAAACAAAACAAGAGAAACCCCGAGTTAAACATCAAAGAGCTGGCCAAGATGAAGGGGAAAACTTCAATAATGTTAGGAAAATGGCAAGGGACCGAATCGGTTACAGAAAATGGATAGACGATCCAAAGCTGTAAGGTACAATTGAGAAAAAAGAAAGAAGAAGAATAAGAAAATTGTAAGATTTGATTAAGTATGCAAGAGGATCCCAACATCAAGTGTCGCTTTCAAGAAACAGCCATATCAAACAACGACTTACATTTATAGTCATACAAGATCCAGTTAACTCAAAAAACCTTAGACTAGAGACTATCAAAAACGTTGTAAGTAACGGTATTTCAGTATTCCATTATTTAGTGTCGAAGACGAGAGGCCTTTTGAAAACTCATAATAAGAGAAGAGGTTTATTTTGACTTATTTGAGTATATTAATTGACAAAACTTCTACATCTGGGAGGAAAAAAACGACCGTTACATCCAAGTTAGGCCACAGTTTGATGCGAAATACATTTTTGGAAATGTGGAAATTGGACTCCAAAAGTCCCTCACAAACAAAAATCCCAGAAGCACTAAAGTAAAAACTGGCACATACAGTAAGACAGATAGTGGACCTACGACGGCAATAATTTACAGGTGTCTGAAACAACCTTAAACTAGAAAACAACCAACCTAGTTCAAGAAAAACTTATTGATAAAATGGACTCTTACAGGGAGCAGCAGTTCAATAAGTAAGCATATAGCAGAGAAGCCTTGTTGATGACGTGCTAATTCAAATACTAAAGACTGGCTTAGAAGGACAATTGATGACTTGAATTAACTCTACAGGTGAAGCAGACCAGAATACGTTTAGGGAGGAAAAACCTTCGACTAATAGTGGAAAGCTGGCATCTTTCAAGTAGAAAGGTAAAATACTAGAGGTAATTCGTTGTATACTCTATTGACAAGGCATCCATTAGAGAAATCTCAGTTCACGGCTTACTATAGGTTGGGTGGGTTACCTTTAAGGTCCTAATAGAGGTCTTGGTAACAGATATGACGAAAACATATTTAAGCAATTTTTGCGATACTTGCTACCTTTCAGAAAACATTCGACAAGAATCCTGGATAAACAGGAGCAAAATTAGAAGTTTCAAGGGTCTCTGGAATCTACATTATAATCAAAAAGTTTTAAAATACTGTACATAAATTATTTGTGTCCTACAGACTTGACGGTAATTAGATTAAGGGAGATGAATGAGAATAGGTTGAGAGAACTAATACTCGGATCGGCATATCTCCCTGACGACGATCTCATCCTCCCAGCAACCAAATAAGTAGAGGAGCTGGGAATGGGATGCAACAAAAATTGCTCGCAACTCATCATCGGCTGTAATGCACACTCACAATAGGTCACAGGCACATCAACTTTGAAATAGGGTGTATCAACTCTATACAAAAAAACCTATCGCAACTTTCGAAAGACAAACTGGAAGCCTACCAAGTAGACCCAGAACAAAATCTTAAAGGGGGAAACACAACGATTATGAACAGTATAGAGCTAGAAATTGCAGCAGGACATAGGGTATGCTGCTGTGATTTCAGAGTATGAAGATAACTGTCCTCGAGTAAAAGGCATTCCAATTGGAATGTGTCCTGGCGAAAGAACTTGCTCGAATGAGAAAACAGGTAAAAAAACAATTCAATACAGGAAAGAATTCGATGAACGGCACGATTATAAAAAGTCCTTAACTGAATATAACAAAGCTCTAAGGAAATTCAAGAGAGAGACACTGCGAGAAGGTGGAAATCACTCAATAACGTGCCAAACCATAAAATACTCTCAAAGGATTCTCAGCGTCCAGTAACCAATTTAAAAACGGAGACACGGGAGTACACCAACACTGCAAAGGAAACAATGAGACAACTATTCAGGGCACACATTCCAGGATCGCAGATTGCTAATATATCACTGAGTGACTGGCAAAATTCAGAACTAAAACATCTAAAAGAATTGCAGGGTGCAAAGAAAGCTCGACACTATTCTACTGCTTGTATTTTTTGTTGTTGTTCAGTAAGCCCTTTAACCTGTCTCTGGAAGCACTGTAGCCTTATGGACTTACTGTACTTCATTTTATTTACAGCACTTTTTTCAGTATCCTCGTCTCTTGTACTAGTCTATTCAAGTTCTTTACTGAATAGTTGTATTTTTTTTTGATCAATTATTAATTTTCCATAAATAGCTTGTCCACTGTGAACTAAAACCTTCCACTTGCACAAGACGTAAATGGATGTTCCTGGTTCCCTGTCGCATTGCCTGCAACTTAGGTATCAATTGTACAACCCAATTCGTCCTCTAAGATACAATGCCCTGTGAGGAGACCTATAACATAGCTACACAAAAAATTTTTTTTGTTCTGATCTGGGGGTCTGAACATATTTACTATGTTTTTGGGGTCTCTGAATCCGTTTAACCACACCAAATCGGGAATCTACCATAACCTCAAAAAACCCATAATTTAAATATTAAACGTACATAAGGCTAAGAATAAAGTTAAAATATAAAAATTTAAGCTCTTAAGCCCCATAGCCCGATAACCGGTTTAACCACTGAACCCCATAACCCACCTAATTTTTAATTTGTACTGACAGTTCTTTAGTTCATTTACTAGAAGGTTCTATTATAAAGATTTTTCATGTTTTTGTCCTGGTGTATTTTCTCAGTACTTTTTATGTTGATTCTGATTCATTCTTTTTTTTTCGTATTATACCTTTAGGTAAGGCCAGAATCGGTTCGGGGCTTATCTATGGTGTTGATGTACTAACTGATCCCCTTACCTTGTCTGAAATTCGAAAGTGGCCTGGCACCCGCAATAGGTTAACTTGTAGTCTGTTAGAGCACTGAGTTGTTCGCGTCATTCTCATAGCATTATGGATGTTACCTTCGGGTTCTTCAACGCTTTCAGAGATGCCTGACTGTTTGTGAATATATTGATTTGCCCCCAAATAATTTTGCCTGGTACACTACAGTATAGCAAATATATGTCCGCTTAAAAAGCAAATGTAGGTTTCCTAGTGGAAAGCTTAACTATAAGTTTCCCTTTTCAAGGTACATGCCTGCTCCTGTTTCCGACGCGGTCTTTAATCCATCTGTATACCATATAATTTTTCCAAGTCTGTTCTTGTTACTTATTTTATTTATACATTCATTTAGATTCATAATATTAATCTTAAAATTCGTATTAAATGTGAGTTTTGTTCTTAGACACAGTTTGCCTCCACACGTATGTCCAATTTTCAGATGCCCTACTTCCATACTTTCTCTACAAACGGGTGCGTTTGACAGTCTATAAAGAGTCATTTCTACCTCTCCGATGATTTTAAATTGAAAAGGAGGGAGGTCTAGTAGTGTCTCCATTGGCACTGTTGGTGTTGTTCTTATGGCACCAGTATATTCCCAGACAAGCAAGTCTTTGTATCTTACTTAGTACTTTGTCCACCATACCACAATTGCATATGTTACAGTGGGTTTGACCATGTAGAGTATATCCAGTACATTACTTTCGGTTTTAGACCCCATGTCATTCGTTTAGCTAGTATTTGGATATGTTCTAGGTGAGCTTCGAGTCTAAGATCACTGAAAGATTTCTTCTTGCTTGATAGCTTTATTTCTACATCTCTGATCCTAAGAGCTATTATTATAGATTTAGAGGAACTTACATTTTTGGTCCCATTGCATCTGTTCACATTGTAATCAGATCTAGGGCTATTTGTATACGCTCCATTTAACAGCTTATTCATTACAGTGTTCCACAGCAAATGAGATAGAACTTCTCCCTGCGGACACCCGTTTAAACCAGAACAGTCGTTGTTTCACCCATCAGTAGATACATATATTAATCCTTCTTAAACTTTACAGTCTATCCACCGGCAGCTTGTTTCTTCGAGTCCTTTACTCCTCATCGTCCTAGTGATCGAATCTAGGGATGTGTTATGATACGCTCCATCAATATATATAAAAAAGCAGCTAAAAGTATCTTCTTGTTTTCTACAGCATTCTCCACTCTGGTAACAAATAGATGCAGTGCTGTTTATGTAGATACTTTTGCTTTGTTTGCATACTGGTCTTGATGACTTCAAACTAATTGGATTTAGAGTCTCAGCTTTATTCTGTCCTATCTTCTCAGGTTTTACAATTAGTACAACATAACTTTAGTCTTCAGGATTTTAATATATACCCCAAATCAAGACTTGCCTTAAGTCTATAGCAGATCCTATGGTATTATAAGATTGCCTTCCTTCTGCAACCAAATCCCGGCGGTTTATAAGGTTGGAATGAGTTAACCACTTATTTTCTGTAATTTTAGGATTAGTACTGGACACAATGGGATTATTCACATTTGGGTTAAAATTAATTGTGCTTTACTCAAAATTCTGGTTTAAGAGTCAAATGAACCAGATCCCACACAATACTTTCACATACAAATTATACATGTGAGAAAACGAAATGATAAATGAATGTAGCAGTAGGAAGCTATCGTCAGGAACGTAAGGTGCACAGTATGGTAAAAATAAATTCTACAACAAAAATGAGGATAAAATTATATACGTATTTTATCAATGTTAATATCTTTTAGATAAGGTGACCAAATTTTTTTTATTTGTTTTAATACGTTTATTACAACCATCAAAAACTGAAAAAATATATTGAAAATGATACATCTGATACAATGGGTAGAAATAATAAAAATTTATCTTTCTTCACGGCTTAATTGAATTTCCAGGTGAAAACTTCAATAAAGCACAAAGTGTCCACTCGACTGGCATTGCCGCATTAAGCTCATTAACTGGAGCTCGCCTTTCAAAAAAGACAATCTTCGGATTTCCGCAGCAATCGATGGGCTGACGTTCGCCTGCCGTAGCTTCTGTTGCAGATTCCAATTTCCTAACTAAATGCGACGCAAAAGAACCCCGTAAACGTGCAATTTTCCAGCACAGCAGGCATTATTGATGAATATAATTGCGGCGACGCTAGCGCTGGATTTTAATTAGTGAATATGCGGCGCTCCAATTTGGTTTTGGATTGTGACGCAAAAAATACTCCAAATTAATTGCGGAAGAGAGTTGCGGATGTTTTGCACGCCACGTTTCGCCCGTAGGTGCGCATTCGTTCTTCTGCGTGAACTAATCATTTTAAGAAAACTTTAGAATTTTTCAAATGTATATACAATTACTAAAACAGAAACTATAAAATTATAAAGAATTAAAGTTCCAAAAAATTGCAAATATTAGCAACAAATGAGATTAATCCATGTAATTTTAATCTTAGTGTAGCAACTTATTGATATTAAAAATAATTACAAATTAAAAAAAACACAGAGTTGAATGAATTGTAAAAACCAGCTATAGAGTGTTCTAAAAAAGTGAGAGTTTTGAGCTTTAAAATATTTGTAAAACCTATGGGAAAATAATAAGCAAAGCTTCATTTTAATCTGTTAGTTGGTTATACAGGGTCCAGCAGAATGATCTTCCCTTTTCGAGACAGCAATAAAAAGAACAGCATAGATTCTGTTTAATTCAATTCATCAACCAATTTTAAAGACGATATCGTCCAAATGTTTTCCCGCATAAAGGATACACTCCTTCAGCTTTATCTTAAATTCTGCATCGCGTCGAGAAAAACATCCTTTAATTCTCCAATAGTCTGTGGCCTGCGTTGAGAAACTTCAGATATTCCCACAAAAAAACATCACAAGGGGACAAGCCTGGTGACCATATAATGAGATGAGGGCTAGGAACATTTGTTCCAGAATTTCTCGAGAAATCCTTGTAGGAACACAGTGAGTAGATGTGACAACCAACGCGTGTCCTGTACCCCCCCTCCCCCCCAAAAAAATTCGGCTCTATGATGCTAAATCTCGAAACAGGTAGCTCATGGAATTGTTGAGGATTTTGTGGGGCCCAATATGGAAAATTCTGCTTGTCAGTCCAATAAATGAAAATGAGCTTCGTCGCTATTGAGCACAACAGCAACAGCTGAAACATTTGCTAGTGTCCAGTGTCCTCGCAAGCATATTCGTCAAGTTCCTGGATCACCATCAGTTTGTATAAATGAACTATGAGATCACAGTGTTAGTATTCTCCGCACGCTCCGGTCCGATATCTCTAAGGCGAGAGCATGCTCAGAGGCGGAACGGTGCGAGGTCTACTGGGTGATTTACGTTTTAATGCTGAACTAGTATGTCGAAAACTTGTGTAACCACAACCGTTTTCTTAATCGTAACTCTTTCGTAACGATGTACTTTAAATACCTAGGACACAGTCGCTGCATTACAATATCAGAATCACCATTTTTAAAAAGTCTCCGACATAAACTCATGGTGTTCACTAAAATAGCATGCCTTCTGCTGTTCAAAGATGTACGACTCAAACGTCGTCCACCAATACCATACACTTGGCGCGCAGGTAAATTAAAAAAGAGGAAATTATTCCACCGAATTATGTGAAGAAAAATATGATATCCAATAACTGTAAGAAGAATAGAGAAAATAAAGAGAGGTTTAATCATTTCGCTTTTCTTTTCTTGTATCAGGGTTATTAAATTTCGTTTTTTGAAATCACATGCATGGAAGACTACACAATTCTCCCATGGATTGGTTTCCATCAAGTGTGAACATTTTATAGAATTATATGAAACATAAAAAATGCTACTTCGGTAATTTCAACTGAGTGGACATTGAGTGTTAAAAACATTAATAGCCAGTACGAAAAAAGACACCTCAAACCCCGAAAGTCAAAAAACAACAATAGATGATCATAAAATACTTGATCTTATGGATGAAAGACGTAAAGGTAAACAAAAATCAAAATAATATAAAGAATTAAATAAGTTTAACAACAAGAAGTTTAATGATTGAAACAATGTGTTGAAATTCAACAAAATAAAAAACTGTGATAATTAAAATGTACATAAAAAGGTGAAAGAAATGGTGGGTTCTAGAAACAAAATATACTCAAGAACAATAGCAGACGTATATGCTACATCAAATTACGTAACGTGTTCGGAAAATAAGTTTCGTTTGGATATAAAAAAACAGGGACAGTTGATTTAGTGATTGAAAGAACAAACATTAAACTATCTTTCCCCATAACTTTCACTTGCATTGAGACGTTTGCTATAGTGTGAGCCGAGTTTTTCTATAGCAATCTCAATAAAATTAAGACAGCCAATGTTGCATAATTTTATAAAGGGCAGTTCTAGAAATATACAAAAATTAATTCGATAGAGACGAAGACACCTCTGTGAAACCTCTAAAATTTATTGATGATGACGTAACTAATATGTTATATTTGTTTAATTTCATTTACAAAACAGGGATTATCCCAATACAATTGTGCTTTAGGACATTCGTAACAATAACGCTAAAAGCCACTCTGAATACAGAACCATAGCATTTATGGGCTACACTCTAAAAGTCTTCTTTAGAAACATACATAACAGAATATATAGAAAGAATAAAGAAAGTATAAGTGGAAATAACAAACGATAACCTAAAAGCAGATTTAAATAGATATCTTTAGTATAGGCGTGTAGAAGAAGAAAAACGTCCTGGTTAAAAAAAGAGTGGTTTGGCTGCAGCACAGCAAATTATTTAGAATGACAATAAAGTTAGATTCCTCCTGATGATCTCCAACTTTTATAGGAATGAATCAAAAAAGAAGTAGAAGAACTTACTTTACTACGTTTGCAACTGTTTTTAAATGTTTGTTTAGCAAAGATGCAACTCTTAATTATATATTAATTCAAGAAATCTACAAATTTGAGGACAT
This sequence comes from Sinelater perroti, assembly GCA_036346155.1. NCBI lineage: Eukaryota > Metazoa > Arthropoda > Insecta > Coleoptera > Elateridae > Sinelater > Sinelater perroti. The sequence goes on along the minus strand of JARFIY010000332.1, from coordinate 1,960,018 downwards.
ACGTAAAGACCAAATTGCTTAAAGCTTTATTTTTCAGCACCTCATATCTCTGTCAATCTGTTGTATTAACGTATTAACTTTACTAATTCCTTTGATGTTTAATATCCCTTTCGTAAATCCATTTCTTAATTTTTTTCTAAAAATGCTCCGACTGGGTACTATCTATAGACAAATTGAACTTTAGGATTTGAATTGTTGTAAGCTTGTATTTGTATAGTTGGTATCTAAACACACGGCAAAGCCATTGTGAAGTGTGTTTTAAAAGACATAGCATTGATACTGATTGTTGCAAAAAAACTCATACCGAACAATAAAGCTATTTTTCTGAAAATCATCGCATCTGGGGCAATAAAAATGTATGTGTTATTCACGAACAATCAGTGCATCCACAAAAATGTAGTGTTTGGTGTACACCAAAACTGTGAGAATCATTAGCCCGTATTTTTTGAGAAAGAAGCTGGCAAAGCTATTATACACTTAAAAGCAAAACAATCGACTCACTACGACATTTTCGTCTTGTGTTACAGTCTAAGAAAATGAAAATAAATACATTAACGTGCAAGGAGTATCTTTATTATTGAGCTTTAAAAAACTGTTGCTATTGCATTAATCGGATAACGCATTCAAAAAAATATGCATCACGAACGAGCTTTTAGGGCTGTTGCTCATTGGAATGCACGTGGTGCCCGACGACTGTAATTGGCCTACAGTACGCTTGAAATCCGGTAATTCACCTCAGTCACTTATCCGAAGTTGATGTAAGTAAGTGACTTAAGTGATCAGGTGATTAGCAAGAAAATCGATACCATAGCCGCCGAAGCAGCCCAAGCAGTTGAATTGTTGAGAAAGGGTTTCAGTCAAAAGTGCCGTGGCAAATAGAGTAAATCTGAGTAAATCAGCTGTGTTCAGAGTGTGACGTCGGTATTGAAAAACCGGTGGCTACGTCCGCCAGCAATGAGGCGGCCGTAGGCGCGTGACAATGGAAAGAGACGATCGATTTCTCGTCTTAATATCCCTCAGTAGAGCTGAGTGTGATCAGAGATGTGGTCGCCAGCGCTTAGACAGTGAGAAGAAGACTGAAGGGAGCCAACCTGACCCCATAAAAGGCAGCTACGGGTCCCAAGCTGACTACAGTAGAAAAGCAAAGGCAACTGGAATTTTCTCGCGAACATCTCGATTGGAACCTCGGATTGGAGTCAGATATTATTTACCAACGAGTTCAGGATATGCCTACATAGCAACGACAAGAGACGTCGGGTCTATAGAAGGCCTAGGCGATATCTCATTCTGTATTCAAGAAGACTGTCCCATGATGGACTCTATAGCATGTTCAGGGGCGATTTCTCATTGCTGTATTCGGAAGAAACTGTCCCATTTGCATTGTGGACTTTGCATGTTCTGGACGGCATTACCTACCTGAATGACATCGGATACCAAACTGGACTAGTCTTCGTGGTCCAGCTTCATGCTAAATGCACGACTTGCACCATGCGGATCCCACTGACGCGCGTGTTGACCACTATCCCTCAAGACAATGAATGTCATCCAATCAATGCGTATACGCTTGGAGTGAAGATGGCACTAGTCTCTGTAGCAGCTTATTAAATTAACTTCTTCTGAGACCAGAAATCTTTGCACCAGCGTAGCCGTGATGGAACTGAGAGCGGCGTTGATTAACGGCAAAATCGAGTGCGAGCAATCCCTCAAGACAATGTAGGAAAAGTCATCCAATCAATGCGTAATCGCTTGGAGTGAAGATGGCAAGCACATATATTGAAAAAATTATTAAATTAACTTCTTCTGATGATTTTATTTTTCCTTTTCATAATCACCTTTTCCTTTTCAACTCTTTTGTGTTACACGTATTTTTAGGCCCATAATTTTGTCAGAACAAATCCGATTCCACTCAAAGTGGTATCATTTGAAACCACAATTTTTAAACTTTGAAACAGTACACTGAACTTTGTTCGGAATGCTATCGGAGTGATTATACATCCTCTCAAAACTCGAGCATGTTGCTCGATGTTGAGTCGATTGTTTTGCTCTCAAGTGTAGTAAATGGTGTGCTAAACACGTTTTTCTTTTAATAAAACTACTGATTTGAAGTTTAATGGCATGTGGTTTCACCAATATGGAACCACGTGTCACACATCACACTCAATTTACTTCAAACCAAATTTTCTGGTCGTGTTATTAGCAAAGGGGTGACATCCATTGAACACTGCCGTTTTGCATGCTAACCTCAGTAGAGTTTATGTCAACAAACTTACTACGATTCAAGACCTGTAATTGCTGAAATAGTCGTATGGGAAAGAATTATAGAAAATTTCGCTAAAAGAACGATCGCATATCAGCAAAGTTGTTAAGGGATATTTGGCTGACATCATATTTCATACATAACTGCCAAGTCTGTAGTTTACACTGATAGCAATAAAATTCGCATTGTTCCAATGTTTTTTGTTTTATTCTGGAAAAACGTTTTGAAGTCCCATAAATAGAAAAATAAACAAACAAAAGAGAAGAAAATCGAAAGAGTAATGTAAGTGTCCTCCAGAGTCTTAGAAATACAGAAAAACTATCGCCATATTTCAAACAGGTAAAACTATGTTACGTGCATCATATAAAAGTAATAAAATAACGCTCCATGTACCAATTTTAGCATTCTCATATTGCAAAATAAAATCGTCAATAAAGAACATATCATTGTGTCGGCATGTGGACCATTGCGGAAGCATGGATGCACCATGAACTGCACTCAACAGAACTTGTCGGCCGCGCACTTCCACGTGCCATCAAATTGGATTAGCGCATAAAAGTTCCGGGTGCAGGCCGCCATAACGCGAATTTCCACGGCGTGCGCTGCAGGTGGATCGTTCTCTTGCGGGAGCGCGAGCGCGGCCGTAAATTTTTACAGTATCACAATGTGCGGCGGGTCCCACGGGACGTCGGCGGATGTAGCGGGAGGAGAAACGAGCTGCCGTAAAGCATTTTATACGTCGAAGCTGATGAGGCCTAAACGCGAATTGGGTTAAAAGCGCCGCCGAAACGGGGAAATCGTGGCGGGCGCGGGCGTGTTTTTCACGGGGAGTCGATCTCGCCAGAGTGGGGTTATGTCAGGTGACGCATGGGAAAATCGAAGTTGTTAATGAACACAATGCCAATATTGCGTTTATTTACAAACGAACAAACAAACGACATAAGGATTCAAGGTAACTAGTGACATCTATTGCAAGACTAAACATCCATTCTAAGGTTATGCTGCGAAATTTGTAGTTCACCATACGGTGAGTACAAATTTAACCGACACCCATCATTCTATTTCTCGACAATATCTAACCACATACATCATCTAGTTAATTACTGAATGCGATGAAGACACTGTTAGGTCTTCCTCCTCTTCATTTTAAAATCATGGGAGAGGCAGCAGTGGCTCTTAATAGATGAGGAATGCATCCATCTGCAAAACTTGTACGGATAGAGGCATACTGGATATGAGAACAGACGCCAAATATCGCATTCAACATAAATTTCAAGATTAATATTATGGATTGAAATGAATGTAAATGGTGTAACATAAAGGGAGCTGAATTTGAAAATTCAATAAATCAGTTAAATTTTCATGAAAATGGTTATACTTAACATACTTGCTAATCAGCAAAATCTTCCATTTACACATAAAACATGATATCATGCACATTTGTGTCTGAGTCTGCATGCATTTATGCGTTCTTCAAATTTACTGATAACTCTTTCGAAGATGTCTGCCCCGATGCCTCCAGTCACACATATGGTTTCCACTTTCAGTTCCAGAAATGTGCGTGGTTTTTAGCATATCCCTGTGATTTCACCTCCATAAGAAAATCATTTCTGGTCACCATGCAAAGAAATCACTCTGCTAAAATTTTTCGTGAAGTAAGGCAACCGTCTCGTGCAAAGTGTGGCACGTCGCTCCATCCTGCTGAAACCAGAGACTGGCAATATCTATATCGTCAAGGACAGGCCAATTGAATATCAGGTTATGGTAACGTTCTTCATTGACGATAGCTACAATCCTTCATCATTACAAAAAACGATCATATCACATAGTCCTCTTTAGTGGATGCATTTCACGATCCTGGATTATTCGAGGATTTTCATTTCCCCAAATCCGGCAGTTCTGTTTGTAGACAAACCAATTCGAGTAAAAGTGGGTTTCGCCACAGAAAATTATTTTTTTGTGAAATTTTCGTTTGTTGTCAGTTCCTCCACTGCGCTTGTTGCGTCAGTTGAATGTTATATGCGTGCGTATGGAGACCTTTATCCACAATTCGATGTAACGAAGTTAACAGAAAGTCTGACTGCTGGGAACATTGGCGAATCGATTTTCCAAGACTCACAGTCTTGCATACGGCCCAGGCGATTTTAGCGTTTCCACTGAAGCAGTCGTCTCAAACGTCCTCATTAGTTTTCAAACTGTAGATTCGTTGGGCGCTTCATTTCTCCCGAGAATCGCACAAAGTTTTCGCAGTGTCTGCATAGCGCTTTCGCGGCTTTTGTAAAAAAAATTTTAACGATACGAACATGTTGCTCCGTTGTAAATTGTCATATGACGAAAACAAACTGATGTGATAAAAACACAAACAATGCTAAATGAAGTAGAGTAATAATAGATAATAAAAATGATAGGAACAGGTCTGTCAACTACAAAACAAAAAAAATGTAGCCCGATTTAAATTCGGCGCCCTTTATGGAGCACCCATTATAAACGAAACAGGCAACAAAAGCAAACTTGTAAATATTATCCAGTATACAAACGGAACAGGAGCAGGTAATTATTTCAATAGAAAAATACTTATCGGTTTTTCCAGCAAAAATATTTGCTATACCGTGCGACTGGCAAAATAATTTAAAGGCTTATTAAAATAGGCAAATCAACATATTCATATGGACAGTTAGGTATCCTTGAAGGCGTTAAAGAACCCGAGAGTAACATTCCGATTGGTATGGGAATGCTGCGAGGATTCGGTGTTTTGACAGACCACAACAAGTAAACTATGTGGAGGGTATTGAGGCGCTGGTGGAATTGCAGGCAAGTAAAAAATTATGAGCTAGAACAAAAAAGATCATCAACTTCATATATAAGCCTAGAATCGACTCTGTAAGTACCTAAAGGTACAATACGAAGCCTATGGAGAGAATAGGTCAGAAAACAACATCAAAAAAACTAAAATAAAAACATTGAAAAACCTTCATAAAAAGGTCATCTCGAAAACGAACTGAAAAACTGTTAGCAGAAAGCAGGAATCAGCTACGAACTATTATAGGCCTCCTCGCAGGATATTGTTTTCTCAGAGGACACCTCAACAAAATAGGGCTGTACAATGGAGACCTGAGTTGCAGACAACATGGCAAGGAAATAGAGGCAGTCACCCATATCTTATGCGAGTATGAGGCTTTAACATATAAAGGCAAGTCATTAATGAAAAGCCAAAATGGATCCAAAAGAATACAGAAACTGTCCAATAAAGAAGACCTGTACAGATTGGTACAAGGAACAAACACATCGGAAAATGTAATGTAAAGGAAATAAGAGAAGCACAGTAGGTTCTTGAGGCTGCAGTGCTATTGGAGACAGATCAAAAAGCTATCAAAATAATTTTGAAGATCACATTGACATACTCGATACATTGGTTTGATATGCAATCACGAGTTTAATGATGATAGAACATAATTATTAATGGTCCCAGATTTAGTCATTATTTTCATAAGATTTTAAGTAACATTGGGTGAAATGCGAAAGAGTTACCACTCTAATTAGTCCTTCACAAATAGAATGCCGTTTCAGAGAATCCATTCTGAACAAAAGATGGGATCTGTTTTCATCTAATCTATTTTTCTACCGAGATCCGCACAGACTACTACGTCATAGCTCGCTGAATAACTGGAAAATGAATAAAGTTTATGACAATTTGAGCGAGTTGGTAGCCGACGCCAAAGCGTGGATTATTTCAAAGAATCAATGTTTCTCTTTCCTCGCAGACTCAACTGTATGTCAAACAAATCGGCAGCAGTAGTTGAATTTGAAAGCGATTACGCCCTAGGGTAAAATTGGCTTAAAAATGCCGAATAACTATGAATCATCTAATATTTCAAAAACTAGAAAAAAATTAATAAATCATCAATTTAAAAAATATAAAAAATTGCTCACTAGATTGTAGAAGTTCATAATTTTCTTCTTATTAAGGTTTAACAAAAATATGCAAGGATGTTGTGGCGTAGACTAGCAGAAAATCGAGCCATAAGGCGCAGCATGAGAAAGAAGCCTATACTTTGAAATAAGTAAAAGAAGATATAAAAAAAACGACGAAAAAGATTTATCACAGGAAAAAGTTATTTTATTGTTTACTGTCCATAACTACAATAAAATACAAACTGTGTAAAATAAGTAATCAAATGTAAAGTCTTAGATGAGTCTGACCATCCCTTATTCTCTTTCATATACGTGTAAGACTTTAAAAACTTTGTTTGGGTTTATCTAATGCGACTACTTGAAAATATTATGATAGAAGCTCAAAAGCAACTAAACGTTTAGAGAGTATATACAAAGGCCAAAGAACTAAAAAGAAAAACGTATGGTATTAAACAGGGAATTGTTAAAAAACTTTAAGCATGGCAACAAAATAGCAATAAATAGACGTTGCAAAAGTCTCAAGTCCATTGACATAGAGAAAAAAATGGTAGGAAAAAATGTTCAATGAGTAAAAACTACCAAAGTCTTCTTTCTTTATTACAGAATCAAAGATATCACAAAGAATTTAAAGAAATTATAATCACACACACTACTAATTGTAATATATAAATCATAACAAAAAAGATAAAAATATAATTCCAGTAATATGAATTAAAAATATTAGAAATTAAAAATAATAAATCTCCAGGACACAACAAAATATACAACAAACTTCAAAAATATGCTTGAAAATAAATTATTGCAACTCCTAAAAGATATCTAAAACATAAAAAATAGCATAATTATACCAATGTTTAAAAAGACCGATCGGTAGATACCAGGCAACTACCAAGAAATTGCACTACTAGACACCTCACTTAAGTTAACCACAAAAATTGTAAAAGAAAGAATAGAAAACACTATAACCCTCACAGACGAACAACAAGGTTTTAGTAAAAGAAGATCCTGTACTGACGCCATCTTTACAATACAACAATTAACAGAAAAATCACTGGAGTACAACACACCAGCGTTTATGTGTATAAAAGATCTGCAAAATGTTTTTGATACAATACTACTAAAAGACGTGTTGCAAATATTGAAACAAAGACAAGTGGCAAATAAAATTATAAAATTGATCGAAAACATATCCACCGACAATAAAGTAATAATTAAGGTAAATGGAAAGTTTCTGGGACCTATGGAAGCCACAGTTGGAATTCGACAAGGGAACTTACTAAGCCCGCTACTGTTTAATATAGTGACGGATGAGGTAATAAAAGAATTGAAAGCATTAGAAGGATACAAGATGCAAGACAAAGACATAACAATTGTAGCTATGCTGATGATGCTGTATCAGAAAGCAAAGACCGGCTCCAACGATTACTAATGAAGAAGTTATAATATGAAGATATCATAAATGTATGGTGATAAACAAAGAGCTTGTAAAATGTAAATTACAAATTCAAGGCGAAATTATCGAACAAGTATACTCCTTTAATTACCTATGGGACTAAATATAATCAGCTATGGAAACCTCAAACAGCAAGTAGTGTAACAAGTTACAAAGGCAGCTAAGACATTTGGTGCATTAAATACCATACTATGGCATAACAAATACATAAATACAGACGTCAAAAGTCGAATTTACAAGTCTGCAATATGACTCATATTAACATGTGGGGTAGAAACAAGGGGAGATACAAAAAAACAACTAGAAAGATGGTGAAAATAACCGAGAGGAAGACTCTAAGAAAGATAATACGAAAAACACGAAGAGATAGAGTGAGAAGCGAGGATAAGCAATATACATCCAGTAAATGAATGGATTTAGTCCGGATAACCAGAGATAAATTGCTGCAAGGAAAACGACCACCTGGAAGATCAACGAGAAGAGCCACTATAATAGTGGAAAAAACAGGAAAAGAAGAAATTGATACAAAAAATATTGAAAGAGACAGCATCATTATTGCTAAATAATGCAAACAACAAATAAGAAAAAAATGAAAAAGCCAACCACAAGAAAATCAGGATATTCCAGTAGAAAATATAAAAAGTTTTCAAACATTTCACTCAAAAGTTTGATAAATGAATTAATAATTTAGGCACTTGAATTAAATTATAAAATATAAAAAATTTCATTCATTGATTGTTGAGACGGGAATGTGTTCATCACTGAAGTTACATTTCCTCTATGGATGGCGATGCTAATCCTCTATTTCAGATATATGGTAGATTTAGGTTCTCCAGTCACTGTCCAAATTCTCAATCCTAATGCGTCAATGAAATCAACGGCTTCCTTACACCAAGGACCCAAAGTTTCCACCGTGAATGGGATAAAAATGTGGTTGTTCCTCACAACTTCTCTGTATTTGTTTTTCAAAGCTGCTCTTGATGCCACTAATCCAGCCGCTTTAGAGCTAATGTCAAAATAGGAAGGAGCAAGAGTATCAGCACAAGTAGAGTCCCAAACAAGAAGTTGGCCCTTTTCCCAAGGAGTTAAAGTCATTCCATCTGGTTTCTTTCCATCGTCTCTATAAAGGCCAGTTGGTTTTAGGACTGATGGGACCTTTACAGATTTTAGGGTTCGACAGATGATATTGTTCAGTTCTTGGTGTTGGGAGTGACGTCTACCACATTCTCTTTCACGGATTTACCGCACACGCATTGATGGGGATGACATATATTATTGCCAATACACAGTGCGACGGAAATACGGAAGGAGTTGTTATCCAATAGGGTTCCAATGCTTCTAGAAGGGAGTACGTTAAGCCATTGGTTTGATTTTGGTTTTCCAGATGCTTGTTTGGAAATTAATTTTTCTTTGATCTTTAAAATTTGGATTTTTGGTAAAAAATGATCCTGATTCAACCATAGTTCCTCTGCTTCGGTATAATCAGCAACCAGGATCGCGGAACTGAGAAATGCTGGCAAAACAATGTCTGCTGCTTTACGAATTCCAAGACCACCTGATCTTAATGAAAGGGAAGACAAAGTCCAACTATCATGATCGAGGTAGTTGTTAATAATTCCTTCCAAATAAGATGTGATGTTTTTGTCAATCTCCTCGATGTGATTTGAATATCTCCATAAGGGGACTGTTCGTAAAAATGTGAGTTTAGGAACTGCGAGGCAATTTCTTAGAAGATAATAACCTATGTGGCAGTTTATATCTTTAAGGCGATGGAATGGTCTATCAAGCTCCTCCCTCCTTTTGACAAGAAATTTTGTAAAGCGCTGTCGATTAACGGTAAGCCGAGCAGGTCGAGATCTTTAATTATCTTAATTCCAGGGGAAATATTATTAAATTGCGAAGAAACTGATGGGATCTCTTCATTCAGAAAAAATAATTCACATTTCTCTGGGTTGATAATTAAACCGATCTCTTTGAATTTTGAAATGATTTTCAGGAAATCCTCCAAGACTGTATCTGGCCACCTACCTAAGGTTTGATCATCGAGATACCAGATATTTAAATCTGAGTTTAAAGATAATAGAACTTCATGTATTGTTTGGCTGAAGATAAGTGGACCATAGGGATCCCCTTGTTGAGCCCCGACTTAAGATTCAATTGTGTCCTTTCCGAAGAAAAATAAAGATGGTGCCTAATAACATTACCACAAAAAGGAGTAAAGTTCTGGGGTCAAGTCTCTAACTTTTGAAAACGTTGTATCTCTATCAATAGCGTTAAAAGCGTTACGGCAGTCGATTTTGAGGAGTACAAAATTCGTATTTCTATTATTTTCTATAAAAGTCCTCGTTGCTTGCACCGCTGCTTCACAACCTCCTTTACAGTTTACACCGACTTGTAATGGCTGAAGGTAGTTTCCAATAGAAGTTCCAACGTGGTGGCAAGCGATTTTTGCCGCTGCATGTACAACCTATTGGGATTGGACGGATTCCCCCATCTTACTTGGAAAGGGCACATAAGGTTGCACCGTATAGGCATTGGCATATTCTGCTGTATATGTGACCTTCCAGCATCAAATTGATTAGATTGCTGAAGGAGAAAAGAAGAACCGGCTGACCCATTAGATGGAGAAAGCACGTTTTTTAGATGTTGCGGGCGAAGACCGTCTATGCCCCCTGCAGAGCCATTTGGAAAGGAATTACATATCTTGCTCCCATATTTTAATAATTATAATGGTCATTTAATGTTCTTTTAGTAAAACCTCTTTGAGTGCTGAGATATTTCCTAATCTTTCATAAATAAATATATTTGCAGGGAATATAGTTTTTAAAGAGTGTCTTTCTCTGAGCGAAGGATCGCTAATCACTCCAAATGGAGGGAAAAAGAAATACTTCCTGCATGCCAACCCGAAAACAGCATTTTCTTTTCAATTTAAACGTGGCAGATGAAAATCACGAAGGTAAGTGAATACTAATTTATTATGAATTATATTTTCTGAGATATTACAATTGGAAATAATCTAAATATTAAGATATTGACTAATTATTTTAATTTTGAGAAGTCGGAAAATATGCTCTTAATTGAGATCACTAAGTTCTGGAAGACTGGTGAAACAACCGATGACTTTTTTGTAGCCCATATCAAGTAGTAATAGAAATCTTTATTAAATAAATAAAGCACTTCTATTAAAGAGAGTAAATACGGATATACCATACGTCAAAGTATTATTATAAGAAGCTCCAAATATGTTCAATTTTGTTCTTAAAAAAAAACATATGCCGGAACAATCTAAAGGGGAATTTTAAACTAAAACATTGGAACTGATATGTAGGATTGCACAAAATACATTTATAAGTAAAGTACGTATGTAGAGCATGTAGTGCACATAACTTTTAAGGTATCGCATCAACGAAAGTCCGGGACGATTAAATTCATTAGACTATAGACTGATAGGTAACAGAACTGCCCAGATCTTTTAGAACAACTGCAGTTGGTTTCAGTTAACCAGATAAAGAACAAAGAAAAAGATTTATAGTATCTAATAATGTAATCCTACCCCATACTGATATGGCTTCAATTAATATCCGGAATTATGTTTCTACTTTCGGATTGTTCAGAATTTTTGGATAGATGGTGAAAGTGTAGATGATTGTTACACGATCTACAATTTGTATTACTGTTAGTCATAATGCAGTACTATCAAATTGTAACATTTGTGTTGCGATGGTTTTGTGGGTGCAAATTAAGATCTTAATAGCTTTGAGGATCGCAGATTCCCCAACACAACAAAACCTCAATGAAGCGACTATTTGAAAAGTCGAAAACACCGGGCGGAATTTTCTGTCGTTCTCTTAACGGTCTGTATCCAAATATACTTACAATTTCATTTACAATTCAGCCCTCCCTTGCGTGTAGCGCTTTTGCCAATTTAATCCTCTTACAGCCTGCAATGAAAGCTCAGCACATGGCACAAGAGTCATTCAGTGCCCCACATTCCAAACGAATCGATAACGCAATTTGCCGCTCTTCGAGGGCGATTTGCCCCCCGCTGCACACGTTAGGGGGCTCAGTGCGACGGGAAAAGTGCGCCGGCTAACGAGGCTAGTGAAAATCGGCGGGCACGGAATTTGCGCGGCCGCGCCCGCATAAACATTTACAGTCCACAAAGCGGGAAATTCGGGAAATTTGGCGGCCCGCACCGTGACACTCGCAATAAGGGCGGGGGCGCGCCGAAATTAACGCGATGTTCTTCTAGCTGCGCAGGGTAAATTTGCAGAAGAGACGCTGTTTGATGATCTTTGTTTAAATAATGTAAGGGAGAGGCGCATGTTTGCCCTGGAAAATGTAATTATGGGAGCAAATAGGCCAGGGTTTGTGAAGCTTGTCGGTCGAATATACTTTGCTGACTAAGCATGTAGATTAATTCAAAAGTAATAAAGGTTTCTGGTTTTTCTTTCGAAAATCTCTTTTCTGTTGGGAAATTAAAGTAAATATACCCTTTAGATACAAATCAAGTATTTAGTTGATAATGAAGTATTAAATGTAATGAATTGTCAGTTTAGGCAAATAAAAGAAAAGTATATTTCCTAATAATTGCACTATATTTTACACCACCCAGATCATCATATAACCAAAGAAAATACAGTCATTAACCTCTTTAACCCTCAGTGGGCGCCTGGGGTCAATTTGACTCCAAGATTTTCGATGCTCAATATGAACAACTATATATTTGAATTTCGCGCCAGCCTGCCGTATACATATATTTGACGATGCCCTCTGTAAGATAGAGCAACGAAATTAAATTGAGCTGCGTCAGTTTTCTTGCAGCATTTGAATGAAGTGAACACTAATTTTTTCTGGAGCCATTTTGACCCCATATGACCAAGTCGTTAGTTTGAAAAGATTTTTCATTAATTTTTTTGCGTATTAGTGGTTTAAATTGTCTAATAATAGGTATGTATATATTTCCTCAGACATATTTTTTTAACAAGTGCAAAAAGTATAATAGCAATATTATTGAAGATGCCATTCGAGAAGCATTGCTTTCCAAAAATATCGAAGAAGAAATTTTCGGAGGCGAATCATTTGATGTTGAGGAAGACCAAGAATGGTACCAAGCAAGCAGTGACACGGATGACGTACACCGGCTCTAAAGGAACACGTAGGTGGACCTTGCAGTATTTCTTTGCCATGCTTGATCAAACTGCTGTTAACGCAAGAATTTTGCTTAAATGCAAAAATGTCTCTTTTGGAAATAATGAGAAAGTCACAGCAAGACAATATTTTCAATCACTTGTTGATTATCTCGTTATACCGACTTTGGAAAAACGAGTACAGATACCAACACTGCTTACTGCCATTAAAAAAAGCATTGAATCCATTCTGGAGAAAGATAATGAGGAAAGAAATTTAGAGGGAGTGGGTGTTTTTTCAGAAAAAAGAAAGCGATGTCAATTGTGTCCAAGAGAGACAGATATAAAAACAAAAGCCCTGTGTCCGTGTTGCCACCGTCTATGTGCGATAATCACCGCGTGTTTTTGTGCCACGACTGTGGAGGACAAGAGTATGACATTTTTTCAAGAAAATATATAATTTTTATTAATTCTTTTTCATAATAATTTGATAATAAACAACTTTTTTTTCAAAAAATCTGTCTTTTTTTCTAAAAGTAGTACATCTAAGAGATATCCATATAAATTTTTATCAAAAAATATTGAAAATTAAAAAAGTTATGATTTTTTAAACAATATTAATTGTTAAATTATTTAATTTTGACCATGGAAAATTGTTTTTAAATGTTAATAATATAGTCTGATTTTTTTTGAATTTTTATCAATTACACGTAGAGTTATACTTGCTCAAATATACTGGGGTCAAATTGACCCCATATGACCATCGTGGGATTATTACGAAGTATTAATTTCGATTCCATACCACTTAGTAAGCTGAATTTTCACTCTCAAATCATCTCTAAAAGTATCACATATTATTTTATTATTCTGTTCTCCTTTTATATAAATTCCATATAAAACCCTTATAACTTTTACTTCCTTGTTTGTTTGTTTTTATTTAAAATTATATTTGTTTTTTCTTGATTTCAAAATTAAAGAAATACATTTGAGTTAACTACACCTATTTTTGCTATAATTTGGTAGTATATCTTAAAACAATTATAAGAGAGAAGGGTACAATTGCAAAAGAAACCAATAAAAGATTTGAAGATACCATCAAATTGTTCCATGCTTTAAGAAAAATTTTTAGCGGAAAGATTTACCAACACAAATAATAATAAAGTCGTTATGCCCACAAACCACGTATATTAACAAGCAATAATGTTAAGAAGCACAGATTATACAAATAAAAACAAAAGAAGACTAAATCAAAACGAGACTGGCTAGATGCGGAAATAAGATGAGCCAGGCGTTGGGAAAAAGAAGTATAGCAAAATATCTAGGTGTAGGTCAAGAACACACAGGAAGAGAAACACTAAAGAAGAAGCGACCAACAGGACAGAATATAAACAGCAGTCTAGACAAGGATCATGACAACTCCACAACCAAATCAGGTGCAAGACGATTCGATTAAGTACGTAAGTAAACTATGCTCAGGTCTATATTTAATTTTTCTCTTTTTAACCAATTCTTCACCTCTAAGTGTAAATACAGTCAAATGCTTTTCCAAATTGTGGCTATCATCAGTGCAAAATTGGTACTGCACTCTTGATAATTTTGCTATCCAGAAAATTAAAATAAAACAAACTACATATGTTCTACACATCTTAAGATAACTAGAATGGTAGAAAAAATCTTAAATACCCTAAGTTAGCTTTTTGTAAAGAAACGAGTATGCTTATAGTAGTACTAAAGATATAATTCAGATGAACATGTCAAGGTGCTTGAATGTCGCATTTTTAACGTTACATTCTATTACTAATAGCAAATTAAAAATAATGTAACGCATATTCTGTAGCCTACACGTTCTCCAGATTTTTTTTTGTGAAGTTTGCTGTTATTCTCAAGAACATGGTGTGACGTATATTATCAGATCACGCCATAAAATTACTTACATCTTTGTATTTATTTGCAAACACAATTTTCAAAGCAAAAAATAACCAAGTAGTTTTTATTAAAAATTAAACTACCAAAAAGTACCAAAGTAGCCCAATTTAGAAGTCGTAATCTGCTGGGTTTTAATTTTTAGTAGTAATGTTGAAAGACTATATATATGAAGATCTTTTTAGATAATCTATCACAAACGTTTAAAATTTCTTTTTATTTTAAACTCCTTTTGAAAAAGATGAGAAGTTACACTGACTCAAATCATCTGAGTGCAACATTCTTGAAGACATGTTGCTTTAGTATTTTTTATTCTTGTGAGATTTTTAAAATAAACTTCCATACCTTCATGAAAGCTACGTTGAGTTCAGCTACTGAATACGGTCGATTTGACCTAGCGTGTAATCTACGTTCTAACTCTTCGAAGAGTTATTCGCTGAACTTAAAGTTCTGTAAAGGCCAGTCCGGTGTTTCAACACCCATCTCTTCAAACCATGGAAGAACAATGTACGCTGTGTGGACAGCGGTTATCCTTTTAGTACAAGAAAACTACTTCATACTGTCACCAGAAAGTTAGAGGCCTTGAGTTATCAAGATACATCTCAGCGTTCGTCCTTCCAGCTACAGAAACTAAGAGACCCAAATCGAACCACAAAAAAGCTCCAAACCATAATACCTTCGTCACCAAACTTGACTATAGGTACAACACATTCGGAAGAAGCATTCTCCTGGAATCGGTTAAACCCAGTTAGTGTAAGGAAATTTATTATAGCACAGAACTTGTTTTCATTGTACCACGGTCCAATGGCGGTAAGTTTGGCATCATTGCAGGCAACATTTAGCATTTTTTACAATTTTCCAGTTCCGCGCAAATAGTTCTGGTGCTAGCAACGACATTAAAAGCACTTTGAAAATCATAAGAGATAGTTGCCACCATCTTTGAAGTTCGACTGCTACGATTAGTAAAGTTTCAAGTTGTCTACCATTTCGTTTTGAGGCGGTTTTACATCCCAGATATTTCTATTTTATAATTGCGATGGAAAAAATCACTCAACTCTTACTCATTGTCTTCTGACGCGTGTGTATGAGCGTATGTAGAGCTTTACATAGGATTTTGATTAAATTGTACCATTCAGAAATTCAGCGATACTCAAACAGTTTAGACTTCAAATCAATATCTTTATTGAACTATTGCGATATCATAATAATAAATGTAGCTAGAAAGTGAAATAGAATTTCTGAAAACCCTTTGTTCGCAGACTAGTTCCAAGAATCAGGGGAAAATTAGACATATAGTGTTCGTGCCAATCTTCAACTGCTTTTATTTTAATTTTTAAATTAGGGCCGGTCCTATTTCGCTCCCTCCTGTATATTATGAATTTAGTTTTGATCGGCCGCGAATTACCACGAGCACGCGGAGCGCTGATATAGAGGGCACGGTTTGGGCCGCGGGCGCGTTCGCGCTTCGCCTTTTGCTACGTTCGCATTGGCCTTTGACAATTTAGAAAGCGGGCGACCGGCTTTAAATTTTCCGCAAGTCGGGAGCGTTTTTGACCGAGAGTTCGCCGGCGTGTTTGATTGGCAGTAGAAGTTTTCATTTCTGCGACGCCGTTTTGTTAAAAGCTAATTTTGTGGCAAATTCGATATTTTTCCGACCAGACTAACCTCTTCCCGGAGGTCCTTTTGTTTCCCAATTGCATTTCGGGGTTGGAATTTTGCTAATAAAACTCGGTCCATTATTTTCTTTGCTCTGACTCGGCAAGGAACGACGAAGGAATCTTTGCACCAGGAAAGACGCTACCGTATGGCTCCGCTGTGAAGATTGGGGTAAATTGTCCTATCTTTTTACCCACACCCTTATTTCCTCTTCCTGGATCCCCCAGGACCAACAGCACAAGGAACCGATTTCTGCGGGAAAGCGCCGTTTCTACAGGTTAGTGTTTTAGCTTTAGCTTTTGTTTGAAGTTCCTTTGTTCAAATTTAAAATTACTATACAGAGCACTTTTCGGCCACAACATATAGTGAAAGATTTTTGATGCAGAAGACAAGTTGGGTTAATGTTACTGTTTTCTACCGCGATTTTCCAAGACGCATGAAAAGGATCGAGCAATGTGAATTAATGGTGAATGAGCTAAAGTTAAAGACTACAGAAAAAACAGACTAATCAATGAATGGTTAGTCCCACAACAGCGCCCGATCAATATTTCAGGTGGGTGAGATGGGGCATACGTATGCCTTAAAATGCATTGCAAATTACAATTCAGGAGAAGCAAGTAGTGTTTTTGCAAATGGATTTCAAGTAGTATTCCTGTGTCACCAACCCAAATATCCAAAAAGGAGTATGGCAGCGGCAGCGTATTACTTGCAGAAGTCTCATGATTTTGTGTGAAAGTAGATAAAGCAACACCAAAAACCAAAATTATAGGTAAATTGGACAGATAAATATTTAGAGAGGAACTGAATCAACCAAAAAAAGACAATTAAATCAACAGATTGAAAATAATCAATGGAGGCCGATTAGTCTGGATAGCAAGAAATAAATCGCCGATAAGAAAACGATCACCTGGAAGACCAACATGAAGGTGGAGAGAGTCATTATAATAGTAAGGAAGAACAGGAGTAATTTTTAATAGAAAAAGAAGAAGAAAGTTATTCGTAAGTCCGCAAAGCGCTACAGAAGTTCACAACAAATAAACTACGCAGCAAATACCAAATTATATTACTGATGTTCAATGTCTCCACCGTTGATTATACGGCAGGCAACTATATAATAATCCATTTCATTCCAAAAACATGGCAGTATATTATGGCCGACTAGAACGACAGCAGCTATGATAAATTTGCAAAGATCCTGAAGATTAACAGGAAGCAATGCACGAAGACTGTGTCGAAAATTTCCATTTAGATACCCTCTCAACGTATCTGTGGTAATGAATTGAACAGCCATCTTCATTAAATTGTAGCATCAGTCAGTTTTCCAACATGTCTAAGTAAATCATTTAAATGACGATAAGTTCACACACCTCTTTTAAAATTAGACAGATAACATTCACTATTGTATCGATTCACCTTTCCAGATAGATGGAAAATTGCTTCGTAGCTGAAGATGAATTAAAATCAAGACGCTATTGCATTTCATGCGCACACTTGTCATTTTTGCTCTCAAGTACGGATAACTTCTCCTACTGACGCCAAACTGAGAACTTGCATGTGTAGCGGGGACTTGTAGGGGGAAGCTGATAGGCTTCTCTAACAAGATTAATAATTTTTTGGTTTAGTCTTGGATGTCATGTTGTCACAGACAAGCCTTGCATACAACTTCTTGGTACTGTTAAAAACAGGTGCTGCTTTCTCTAATTCTCTTTGAAATTGATTTCTAAGCATACACCAAATGCTATATCCACCACTATTGCCTGTTACCCTCTTTAAAAAACACTGGAAGAGTTTCTCTTCACATTATCAGAAGTTTGCGTAGTTTATTTTTAAATGTTTGAGCTTATGAATAATCTAGTATTTCAGACCAACAATAAACGGCGGATAGACACGAGAAAGCTTTTCTTACATCCATCTCGATGCATTTTTTCCGAGGAGCCCTCCGGATGCGCTGCCGGCAACAACAAAGCAGCAACGCCGTTATCCTAATTTTAATCAGCACGTGAGCGTGCTCTTAATTAAATGCGCATTACAGATAGCAAGAAACGTCTGGAACCCGGCCGGAGAGGCTTCTTGCTCCTGCGCCGGCTGAATATTGGAGCGATAGCGCCGTTTCCGTTGCCCCGATGCTTTTAGCGATTAGGCTCGTGTTTCCTTTGATAATTTATACGTGCCGCCCGAATTAAACACGGCCTCCCCATGGCCGGGGCGGAACATACCCGAGAAGTAATTACCATCTCGAGAGGCGCAACAGCCTGCCGGGCACGAATTTGGCAATGCATATTAATAACTTCACATAAAGAGAAATGTTCAAGTGGCGGGCCGTAATCATTTTCCGGTACAAGGGCGGAAAGCCATTTATCAGTTTGTTTACAATTTATTGGAGTGTCGCGAATATTTCCTCTAATGGACTGTAAATTGCAGTAGTACGCAATCTATTGCAAATTAAGTTATGATTTCTGATTCTCTGTTGCCCTGTTTATCTGTTATGGTTTCATGAACAAGATGTGACGAGCCGGGGAGCAAAATTTGATCATTGTAACTGCTGGGGTAAATTGAAAAGTTGTTTGTACATTTTTGATATTTAGGTTCGATAAAGAATATTTATAAATCTATGACTCTTCTAGTCATGGCTTTGTTTATTCATTTTCCCAGAATATTTTCGATTTTCCTTTTTTATTTCTTCTCTTGGGGATCCAGTTCCAAGGTCTGACTGGTCGGTTTTAAATTTTCTACTAGTTTTCTAGTCATGTATGTCAAGTCTTCAACTGGTCGAAAGACAACATCCTAGTCTCAGACCTTTATCAGTATCTTGAATATCTTTGTCTTGTGTGACGTAACTAATATTTCCGTCATAATTTTTTTCACTGTGCTGATGTATTAAGGATGTTTACCATTATCTAACAATTATTCCGAAAGCTTATTTACAAACACGCTGTCGTAAGATTTTTAGATCCATAATTACTAGATATACAATTGAGAGCGAAACAATCGGTTAACTAGCTGCATGCTCATTGTCGTCTCCCGTTTCAGTCTAAGAAAAATAAAAAAAAAATAACGTGCAAGTGCTCCGATAATTCGTAAAAAAATGGATACTACAGGCGCCGAAGCAGCTAAGGGAGTTGCATTGTTGACAGAGGGCCTCAGTTAGAGGGCCGTGGTAAATCCACTAAATTTGAGTCAATCAGCTGTGTTAAGAGTGTGACGTCGGTACTGAAAAACCGGTCGCTACGTCCGTAGGTACGTGGGAACGGAGATTTCTCGTCTGAATATCTCTCAGAAATCGACATATGACTAACGTTAACCTCAAACAAGAACTTAGTTGGGTCAGAGGTGTGGTTTCCAACACTTAGATGATGAGAAGACGGCTAAAGGCAGCCAACCTACCCCCCCCCCCCAAAAAAAAACAGCTACGGGTCCCAAGCTGACTGCAGTTTAAATCAAAGGCGACTGGAATATGCTCGTGAACATTTCGATTGGGACCTTGGCCATTGAGTCAGATATTATTCACCGACGAGTCCAGGATGTACCTACAAAAAGTTAAGGGAGCGATTTGCTCATTGCCGCATTCAAGAAACTGTCGCATATAAAAGTGGCTCTTGCATGTTTTAGACGGGCATTTCCATGCATGGAAAAAATAAAATATTCTGGTGAAACATGTTATTCCGTTTGCGAGATTTGTTGGTAAGGATTTCATGCTATTGCCACACTGTGCGAGTAACCACTACCTACCTGGCTGACGTCGGTATACCGAAAATGAACTGGCCTACGTCTAGCCCAAACTTGAATCCAATTGAATATGTTTGAGATGAGCTTAAGCTTTAAACGAAGATTCCGAGCCTAAAATCTTGCACCAGGGAGAGTGATGGAACTGAGAGTAGCGTTGATTGAAGAGTAGGAAGCAATCCTCCAAGACAGCATAGGAAAAGTCATTCGATTCATGCGTAATCGATTGGAAAGTGCAATTAGGAGTAGAGGTAGCAACACCAAGTATTAAAAAAAATTAATGTCAACTAAAGATTTCATTTTTTCCTTTTCATAATCATCTTTTCTCTTTCAACTATTTTGTGTTACACATATTCTTAGCCCCATGACTTTGTCAGAATAGGTCCGATTCCAATTAAAGTAGTATCATTTGAAACCACAGTTTTTAAGCTTTCAAACAGTACACTGAACTTTACTTAGAATGCTATAGAAGTGGAAACACCTTCTCTCAAAACTCGAGCATGTTGTTGAGTCGATTGTTTTGCTCTCAAGTGTAGTTGATTTCCGTATGATAGACTTTTTCATTAGTTGTTTTATGCAAAACAATTTGTTAATACATGATCTCCCTGGTCTGAAACTACTTTGTTCTTCCCACTTCTCTAATTGACTTTCAATTCTGTCCCGCAAGATCCTGACATACTATCTTCCTGTGGAGGCTATAACACTAAGTGCATTCTTTTTTATTTCCTTTTTATTTTTAATGTAAATATTCAGATGGTATGTCCTCTCCATTCAGACATTTTTAAACAGTCTTAAATTTTCTTATGCTATTTCAGGAGCAAACTTCAGGAGCTCCACAGGTATATCCCCCGGATCAGGAACTTTATTATTTTTCATTATTGATAATGTTTTTTTATTTCTTCAGTTGTAAAAGGTTCACATTCGATCTGAAACGGTTGTGGTTGATAATTTATGTTTCTAAATTCATCTCTAGGTTCTGTTAATAATTTCTCATAGTGATCTTTCCAAAAACAAATGGAGATAAAGATAAACAAAGTAAATTGACTGACAGAAAGAAAATTTAGAGTATCAATAAAAAATAATTCTAATGTACAAGACCGTCATAAGATTTATTTGGATATACGGGATAAAATTATGTAGTGCTTCTAAAGCTAATATAGCAATAATTTAAAGGAAATAATCAAAAATATTCCGTCAGAATGCAGAATTGATGTGCACACGAAGAAGTTAGTACCAAAAATCCCACCAGAGAGAAAGAATGTAAGTAGCAAGCAACTTTGTTTCTAACCCCTAATGTAATCCTAGTCATTATCTGTAGGGTCAGACACGTAGATTAGCTCCACACATTTATACCACTAGCATGAGTTTTAATCATTTTTTCCACAATTAAGATAAATTTTACCCTAAACTGACCAAAACCACCTGAATTCTTCTTCTTCTTTTCCTTATACCCCTTCAGGGTGTCGGATATGAGGTCCAGTCCTTCCACTCCTTCCGGTTCTTTGCCATTCTTTTCATATCTGCCAATGTTTTGCCCCTCTTGATACCGATTTCTTCGATCCTTTGTGTCCACCTCTTTCTGGGTCTACCCCTTTTCCTCTTTCGTTCTCCTGTTGACTCTGTGATCTTTTTTAGTAGCGATTGTTCATCTTCTCTTATTATGTGGCCATACCATCTTAGTTGCTTTCTTTCTATAAAGTCCATTATTCCTTTTTGTCTTAGAGTGTGTCTGATTCTTTCGTTCGTCTCTCTATCCCATTTGGTTTTCCCCTCGATTCTTCTTAGGAACTGCATTCCACCAGCATTGATCTTGCTTTCGTGCTTTTTGTTTATGGTCCATGTCTCACTACCATATGTTAATGTTGGTCTTGCTATTGTGTTGTAAACTTTCAATTTCACTTGCTTGTCTATTTCTTGTTTTTGTAATCTTGGTTTGTTTATTGCGTAGTATATGTTCCTCGTCTTTTTCATCCTATTTGCTATGTCGACTTCTATTCTTCCGTCATCTGTTATTACGGAGCCAAGATATTCTACTGCTGTGACTACTTCTATTGTATTCCCGTTTATTTCTATTCTTCTTACCATCTCTGATTTTTGTTATTTATAATCATCATTTTGTTTTGTTAGTGTTTACTTCCATACCCATGTTATCTATTTCTTCGCTCCATATTTTAACCAGTCCCTTCATTTTATTATGGGTGTCTGCTATGAGTATTATGTCATCTGCGTACATTAAATTGTCTACTTTGATTGGCCTTAGTTGGTAATGTCCTATTTGTGTTTGCAGATGCTGTGTTTTGTTCTTGTGTTTAATAAGATTTTGTCCATCAGTGTTATAAATAGCAGTGGACTAAGGCTATCTCCTTGTTTTATTCCTTTTGTCATGAGGAACGTGTCTGAAGATTCTCCGTTCATCTGCACTTTCCCTTTGACATTCTGGTACATGTTCCTGATATTTCTGATGAGTTTTCTTGGTGTTTGTAATTCTGCCAAATACCTCCATATGTGACTTCTCTTTATATTGTCAAACGCTGCTTTTAAATCTATGAGTGTCACAAACAGCTCTCCTCCTCTTTCTATTGTTCTCTCCGTTATATTTCTTATTATGTGTATGTTGTCTGTTGTTTGTTTTCCTTGTCTATATGCTGCTTGTTCATCGGCTAGCTTGTGTCCTATGTAGTGTATGAGTTTCTTTTGCAGAATCTTCATTTTGAATACTGTAGAGGAAAGGCAGATGGCTCTATAATTTTCACATTTTCCTGTTTCTCCTTTTTTGTAGATTGGTATAATTATGATGTTTTCCCAATCCTCCGGTATCCATTCTTCTTTCCATGCTTTCTTAAATATTTCATGTATCCATATCTTTCCTTCAGGGCCCATGACTTTTATCATCTCTGCCTCGACACCATCTGCTTCCCCTGCCTTGCCAAGTTTAAGTGTATTAATTGCCTCTTCTGCATCCTTCATTTCAATTTCTATTGCGTTTTCTTTTTGTTCTTCATCCGTATCTTCGTATTCGTCTTGTTCTTCCTGTTGGTTTCGGTTTTCCTCAAATTTTTCCTCGTAGTATTCCTTCCATATATGTAGTATTTCTGTTGTTTCCGTTTTAATTCATTGTTTTGTTTCTTATTCCTCTTACTTCTTTTCCTTTATTACCTCTTAACTTTTTACTATTCCCTAAAATGTTTGTTGTTTTAGTGTATAGTTCATCTAGTTCCCAAATTCTTCCCAGCATTGAGTCTTTGCTTTTCTTATGTTTATTTTGGCTTTGTTTCTTTTTCTTATATAATCTTCTTTGTCCTCTTGACTTTTGGTATCTATATATTTTTCCATGCTTTTTCTTCTCTCTAATTGCTCTCTTTACCTTTTCGTTCCACCATCTGGTTCTCTTGGTGTCCCGTTTAAATTTCTTTACTCCGCAGATCTGTCTGGCGTTCTTTATCAATGTTTCTTTGAATACTTTCCATACTTCTTCCACTGTCCCTTCCTTTCTTTTTAGTTCAAATTTTTGAGTTCGGCATCTATGCTTTTCTTGTACTTTTCTGCCCTATCAGTATCTTTTAGTTTATATACTGGTATTCTCTCGTATTCTTTTTCTCTTCTTCTGTAATATTTATGTCATTTAGTAATGCTCTCACCAATCTGTGTTGGGTGGAGAGTTCCGCTTCTACTATTGTTTTCACTTCATCTATTTTTGTTCTAGTTCCTAGTGTATACCACGTAATCTATGAGGCTTCTTGCTCCTCGTTCTTCTGCTACATAAGTGTACTTTTCTTCTAGTGGTTGGTACCAAAAGTATTACCGACTATTAGGTCATTTGCTATGCAGAATTCAATCATTTTCTCCCGTTTCTGTTCCGTGTCGTTTCTCCGTATTGTCCCAAGCTGCCTAATCCTGTATTTATGTTGCTGCCTACCCTAGCATTCCAGTCTCCTGTTATCAGTATTTTGTTACTCTTTTCTTTCGCACTGTCTATTGTCCTCTGTAGTTGTTCATAAAATTCTTCCCTCTTATTTACTTCTGCTCCCTCTACCGGAGCATATATTTGTATTATTTAGAAAATTTGACCCAGGTCCACTTCTACTGCCATTATTCTTGAATTAATTGTTTCTGCTTTTATTACTCTTCTATTTAATCTATCGGCGATAATTATTCCTACTCCTTCTTTACTTCTTTGTCCCGGATCTGTTCCTGAGTAATATAACGTATACTCATTCTTTAGCTTTATATTTCCTTTTCCTTGTTTCTTCGTTTCGCTTATTCCTAAAATATCTATTTTGAACTTGCTCATTTCTTCCGTTATTTCTATCTCCTTTCCGTTTAACGCCGTTATATTCCATGTCCCTATGTTTACTTTATTGACGTCTTTCTTTACTGCTGGTATTGTTTTTTCGTATTTTTTCCTGAATTCAAGTTTAAATATTTTTTTATTTCTAACCATTTGGTCACCACGGGTATCATTGGGCAAATTTAGTAACCCTCTTAAATTCCCTTCCCTTATGGAGTGGGAAAATGTTAGTCAAGATTAGTTGCCTTAAAACATGCTATTAAAGAAAACTGTAAATAACACATACAGTAACGCCACTATTGTCAATTTAGCATCGCAAATATCAGATTGAGGTTAGACATTCTTGAAAAATAGAAAAAAAATCACTACAAGTTGTTCATCTATATTTCGTGCTTAAAAATGTGTGAATTTACACCTGAAAAAAGTTATTGTCCATCTTTAATAATTTGCCGCTATAAAGATGACCGACATCATTGGGCAACTTCTGTAGTTCATTCTTGTAAACTCTTCCCCTTTTGAGGCAGTAATAAGCTCGTTAGGTTTTTAGGTTTAACTAATAATGCGTATCAATCGCACTCAAGATAACCAAACTTAAAAAAGCGGTAATAGATAAACTAGTCTACATTTCTCAGTGCAACTCCGATACATTGAAAAGGTGCGAATGACTAACATAGTAAATCAACAGTGCTTTTTTGATAGTCAAGGAATTATTAGCAGAGAATTTGTGTCTTAAGGAGTGCCTGTTAATCACCATTACGGGTTGGAAGGCTACGAATATTTGTTAATAGTGTCAGCTGTATACTGAATTATAATAATATTCCTCAACGTCCTGTTTGTTAACTAATCTTCGATCCCCTTATACTCAATCACTTCTGTCTTTTCCTCGAACTAAAATTCCACCTAAAACAATATCTTCAAAAAAACCTGGACGATATTTAAAAAGTGAATGTAAATAACAGGATAGCTTTATTGAGTACAGTGACTATGTAGTGTTTTCATTTTGTATCCTATAAAACGTATTCGTTTCAAACATAAAATGACCAAGGAGTGTTTGATCATTAAGATTGAAATCACTATTTATAAATAAAAATGTTTAACCTCCCACCCCTGCGCGTCTCACTGTATCAGACCACACTTGATTTTCACACTTCCTTGATAATCCTTTCCGCTCTTATATTAGAATTCTAATCTCTTAATTAAATTTAAATAATCTATTTAAGTAATGAAAGCTGTCGTTTATTTTCCACTCTGTTATGATTTATTTTATCCATTCCGCTTTTAATTAACATATTATAACGTAAGATAAGAAGAAAAACAATGATCTACTCCTGTTTAAAGGGAAACCAGGATAGTAAACTCTTCTATTATAAATTTCCTGCGGATTGTCTCGATTTCCTTCATGTGAAAAATAGCAGAGCGAGTTATTGTTTAATAGTTTAGAAATTCAAATTTTAAATTTTGGACATGTGTAGATCTTGGATAAATTTATAAATGAAATCCGCACAGATCAATTTATTAATACACATAAAAACAATAGAATTACGAAGTGAACAAACGAAAACAGCAATGTTTAAATGATATAAGTGCTACAGGTATTAGGGTAGTGAATTGTAAATGTCAACACAATCGTTGTGCGAAACGTAAGCCAAAAAATATCTAGCAACAAACTTAAGTAGGCTGACGTGTGCCTGGCTACGGCTCGTCACGATATCTCCTGGAGCAGGCCGATGTGCGCGTCGCAACAACGGCTGAATACCAACTCCACTACTTTTGCCGTTCTTAAATCAGTTGAAGGTAAGTGTCGGAACTTATCCATCTTGAAGACAAAGGAAAATATTTTCTATAATTTTGGCAGGAATAATTGCGGTCTGCGCCAACCCACCCTAAAGCCATTAAAAATATGAACGTTACAGGAAATATTTTTCCGAGCATTCGTTCCGCTACAGGGCATTAGTGCCTAAGTAAAAGTAATCCTAAGCCTTCGGAAGCAAAACGTTGCGGATACCGTTCAAAGAAAGAACCGTGGTAGCTTCGTGAATTAATCCAGCACCACAGCCTTTAGTTTACCATCGCTATGAAAGCGGTACTTAAAAAAATACTGTTATCATATGACCCCTCCCTTGCTCATCTTCCTCCATAGATTCTTCGTTATAGTAATAAAAACACCATACGATACGTTAAAACTTCTCCTCCTAATGATTTAATGCAAGTTGTCCAATGTTTGAGAGTAGCACTGAACATTTGGTTCTTTAAAACTACAGCAATAGCATGGTCAAAAAATGTCATCAGCATTTTCTCGTTTGCAGAAGGGTGGCAGATTCATAATCGCTGCTATGTTTCGTTAACCCTGCACCTTATACAGGAGTATAATACTCCTGCATATTGTTAAAGGTACTGTCAGATTTAAAAGTAGTTGCACGTAATGAAGACCAACCCCTTCTATGGAGAAAGACTAATAAATCATTGTGAAGTTTTGCTGCATAAGTGGGAAGTTAGGCTTAAGAATGAGTCCATTGCAAAATCTGCTGGATTATAGAACTCCTAAAGTAATAAATTCTTTCCTCAAGCTTCAAATCTTTAAAAGCTATGTTATACCATATGGTAATTTGTTAATCATTACATTATGCACAGAGAATAATAAATGCAACAAAAAACCTGTTGCTTATTCCAAAATAATGTAGTTATTAACAAAACATTTATCGTGACCATAGTTTTCTATTTTAAATTGACATCGTCATTTTGCTTTAAAGATTATCTAGTGAGAAGTACACAGGACGAGATCATTACCTGGAAAATGTGTTCGTGTACGTTTCAGCACATAAACATTATATTGATAATGCAACAGGCGTTTTCGCCGTCTTTTTCTCTATTTTTTACCTTGTTTTCATGTCTTTATCTTGTATTTGAGATAACGACATCGTCTAGTAAATGGAGATCTACAATTCTTGAGCTGTTTATGTCAGGCGTCCACCCTGCATTAAAAAACGCCTCGATACCCCGCGATCAACCATCCATGACATCATCAAATGATACAAAAAGCTGAAGACAGACGGGAAAATACCTGGCCGAGATCGTCGTCTCCCCGTTTTCATGCCGGCTGTTGTCAAAGCCATCCAAAAGAGAATCAATAGGAACCCTCAATGATCCATGCTCCAACTCCCCCAGGACTTTGGTATGAGCTATTTTACTATTCAATCAATCCATTGTCAAATCACGCCTGGGGCTTTACTTTTACCGTGCGATCAAGGATTTGCTGACACGTTGGCACGATATTGGCTGGACAGTCGAAAAGATTTTCACTGCTCGGGCGGTGACGAACTATAACAAAAACAGGATACTTGCCCGATCCCCTGAGGGTACTAATGCCAAAGGAAAACCATAGAGCGCTGCTTCCATCCTGCATACGTCATAGTTTTCGGAGGCACCACGGCTGATGAAAGAAAACCTCTTTTTTTCATCGATCAGGGCGTCAACATCAATACGGAAGTGTACAAGAAAGGCATACTGGAGGCCCCAAACACTTTTGATCTCGCCACTGGGTCTGACATAACGGTGGAGCAGGACTGGCTGCGCACCCACACTCCCGACTTCATCATTGCCAAGGAGTGGCCGCTTTGCTCCCCCGACTGCAATCCAATAGATTTCTTTGCCTGGTCAGAGTTGCAAAGGAACAGTTGTGCTAGTACCCACTCATATATAGAATATCTGAAGCGATTTCTTCTCAAGGCCTGGAACGAACCCTCTATCGAGAACCTGTGTGCCACCGTCGATGCTGTTCCCAAAAGACTTTGCTCTTTTATCAGTGCGAATAGAGATCAATTCGAGAATTACAGTAGTTGTTGTTACGTTATCCTAAGACCGATAAAGTGTTACTGTTATAGTTCGGTTGGTATTGCTTTTGAAATAAGGAAATACTGGTGCAAAACTTTTATCCGGATAATTATCTCGTACCTTGTAAACATTATTTTCTCAACAAAAAAATTAAAATAACCAGAGTGTATTTGTAAAGAGATAGAGTTAGGGGGTCGGAGCTTTCGTCAGTATTCGGAACCTGGGACAAATACAAATACAACAGAATTTATTTTTCTTCTAATTGGAAATTATTTTAATCCTATGAACTACAAATTATAATCAACGCCAGTATGAAGTAATTTAATGTGAAAGCATATAAAAACAGTGAGTATTCCTTTCCTTATTTAGTACCCAAAAAATAATTTAGATTTTTGTATCAGCATACAAGATAACTGTAAATACGTGACGAAACCAACTAATTAATACCAATATCTGGCCGGGAATATAAAAATGAAACATCGTGTGCCTATATTTGCTAATAACATATTTGTTATTTAGAATGTTTGACGTAAAACAAATTTAATTGTTGTAATCCACTCTGTAAGTAAAGACTAGCAGTCTGATAAAAAGAAACCATGAGAAGAGTAACAGGAAGAAAAAGACTTTGGGGGTGTTCAAGTAGATATGAAGTTGAAGGAAATAGAAAAAATGTGAAACTACATTTAGACGAATGATGTTTAGAAAACACTATCTGTTATCAACCTCTAACTAGTTTTTCAAATGATCACCAAGAGGAATGTAAAAACACAACATTAAAATACTTTTAAAAAGCGGGAGATGTTTAAAAATCTCCCAGTTTAGAAGATTAGTGGTAAGTCTTTTGGATATTGTCTCTACAATCCAATTGTATTATTGTCAATTTTGAGACTGTAGGTGGTATTTTATTTTTACGAGACGTTTTATTATCGGTGAACTTATTGGATATAATGCAGTACTTAAAACATTAGGCAATAGATGTCAAATGAGATAGCTCCTTCATCATTCATGATTAACACTGATTTCTTCATATGGGTTTTAAGAAAAGAGAGATAACAAGGTAGTGTTATTGATTATCTTGCCTTGTCACGCTCCCTGCGATACATGCATTGTGCCGCACCAGCTGCCATTAATCTTTTGTTTAATATTCAGGACTCCCATTCATCATAACGGCCTTAATCGCAGCCAAGTTCAGTGGATCGCGCCCCCGCGCTCCAGCCAAACCTTGGTGCGCTCCTCCGGAGGGAGGCTCGAGCGCGCGCACACGCCGCCTGACAATAAACATAGACGGATTATCCGGCGCTAAGCTGATGGAACTTTAAGGGCCGATGAAGACGCGCAGCTGATTGATGGTACACGCGTTCGAATTTACGGGCCGAATGATGGATCATCCCCCGGTGCGCCGGACCTCGCAGTTTCGGGCAAAAAACTCCTTAATTCTGCTCATCAGCAGAACGCCCCCATAGGCAGAGACGCTAACTCGCCAGGCGCCGCCGTGCTGCCCGTTCATCAGCGGTGGGCCCAGGAAGAGTTGCAAGGATAATTGAATTCGGAGATCGCAAGAAAATGGGAGAATGAACGCGACGACCCTTATTATAAGTTTTGACGGCTGCTGCGCTGTTCGAGGCGAGCTGCGCACCTTCCAGCCGGGCAGATATTTATGGCTTACATTTGTAACATACGCAATTAGCCGGCATTACGCGAGCTTATTTAGTGTAATGCAGCAGCGGAAATTTATGTGAGATGAAATGGAGAAGGGATTAATTAAACGGCGGGGGCTGCCCGGTGCTTTACGAATGGTGCCCTAAATATCTCCCTTCTGGAATCCAAAGCAACAAAGATTTCGTCTTAATTATAAATTAATTCAATGGTTAAGAAAAAATGCGTTCTTTCATAAATAGCAGCGATAAGAAATCGGGCTCTCATAATTTCAAATATAAAAAAAATTGAGTATATACTGGTCAACCGGAAAAATCGTTAAGTTTATAATCGTTTATTTGAGTATGTTAAAAATCTCAACACATCCCAAAATCAACGAGCTTATGGAACGCGGATTCCATACCAAACAATGCACTACAGTAAACAAACTGTGTATTGAAGGCCTTAAAAAGAAGATCCTGGACAATGCCATGTTTACATATTTCAAGGTAATCATTTTCCGTTTCTTAGACAATTGAACCTTTGCAGTCAAAGTTGATACAATCCTGTCTGAAACCAAAAACTCTGAAGCCGGAATCCCCCAAGGCAACATTTGGGCCTAGTCCTCTTCAACATATATACGTCTGACTTGCCAGAACTTAGCGCAACAGTAGCTACATTTACGTATGACATCGTTCTGTTTACCTAAGCTGACAATCCAAATGAAGCAACTGCAAAACTACAGAATGCAACTAACAAGCTTTTGTAACGGTTAAAACGCTAGAACAATACAATAAACCCTGATAAATGCCAAAAGAAAATCTTTACACTACGAAGACTCAACAATTCGCGCTGCATACAAATTGACAACAACGAAATATTCTGGGATTCTAAAGACGGTGCTGTCAAATATGTGGGAATATATCTTCATATTCGATTAAGTCGGAAATACCACATAAACCAGAAGCTTACCCAAAGCTATACTAGACTAAGGCAACTAATTAATCGCAAATTTATCCCCAAAATACTTCATAGGCATTTTCAGTTTGGTGCAATACCTCAAAAACCAATACACAGAAATTTCAAAAGTTCCAAAATAAGGTATTAAGAAATGCGATGAACGTACCGTGATATGTTCGTAATATATAGTTGCATGAACAGTTCAGTATCCTACTCATCGATCAGTGCATGTGGTAGCGCGATTTATTACGAACTATTTAAAACGAACCGAACATTCATACCAGGGTTCAATGTAAACTACCTCAGGACATAGCATTAACAAATATACGATTGCATTAATACCAATTAATCTCACTGTGACCATTATTCTGTTACAATGGTATAGTCTATGTTATTACTACATTCCTGTTTCTCTCACCCATACTATGTAAAAAAGTTTGTTTATCTGACAATAAATGAATTAAAAAAAAAGTGTATATATATATATAGGGTGGTATGTTAGATCTAGTGAAATGGTTATTATTAATAATTTACCAATGTAAGTGATGCCTAAAAGGCAAATATTGATATTACAAGTCGGAAAGTCATCTTATTTTAAGTAAGTACAAGTATAATCGAGTAATCTTAAAGACGATACAGAAGAAAACTTCAATACATGATGCAAATGCAAATGGATAGTGTGATATAATGACAGCAACAAAAATCACCATAATTTTATCTTTGACCTAAAACCTAAAAATCGTGTCATTGCTATAAGATTTTATTCGGCAGTAAATTAAAACATCTCTAAAAGTCTCCAATTCTCAAGATCTTTTTATATCGTGCTAATTACTTATCGAGATTCTAGTTGTAAATGATAGAAGTAGAAAGAAAACTACACATTGGTGACATCAATGACATTCACTGATCATTTTCATGTAACACATCACTCAATAAGTGTAAAGTGACTGTTGACAAATCCATATGGTTTTTAGAAAGTACCAACCTTCAAATGATACGTGTCAAAATTTCATGACAATCTGGCGTATAGTTCACAAGTTACAGTTGTTTTAGTGACGTTACTTGTGTTATTTTCAAAACAATGGAAACATCTCAATTTTGTGTTGATAAAGCATTGATTTTTAATGGGAAAAAAATACCGTTCAAGCAAACTAATGGCTTGACAAGTGTTATTCGGACTCTGCTCCATCGAGGCAAATGGTAGAAAAGTAGCTTGCTGATATTAAACGCGACCGTACAAACACCGATGATGCTCTTGTCGCCCAAATTCGGAGGGTTGTTCTGAAAAACATAAAAAAGTCCATAAAATAGTTTTTGCCGATCGTAAATTGAAGGTAGTGACACCTTAAAGATATCAGAAGGCAGTGTATTCATCATTCTGCATGAACATTTCTCCACGAGAAAGCTCTGCTCGAAGTGGGTGAGCAAACGAGGTTGCTCACAGTTAATCAAAAACAACAACGCGTCGATTCAGAGAGCTGTTTGGGGCTATTTCAGCGCAATAAAAAGGATGTTTTCATGCGGTATGTGACAATGGATAAAACATGGATCCATCACTACACTCCAGACTCAAATCGGCAGGCAGCTAGCTGAGCAAAGGACAAAAGCCGCCCAAAGCGACCAAAAACCCAAATGTCAGCTGGTAAGGTCTTGGCCTCCGTATTTTGGGATGCGCGCGGTATTTTATTTATCGATTAGCTTGAAAAAGGAAGAACCACTAATAGCAAACATTATATGGCGTTATTGGTGCGTTTGAAGGAAGAAATTGTAAAAAACGACCCCAAATGAAGAAAAAAGTGCTCTTTGACCAAGACAATGCACCGTGTCACAAATCGATCGCAACAATAGAAAAATTGCACGAATCGCACTTTGAATTGCTTCCCCATCTATTGAATTCTCCGAACCTGACTTCCAACGACTACCACCTGCTTGCAAACCTAAAAAGAATTCCCCAGGAAAAAAGATTTGTCCCCAATGAGGAAGTGATTGCCGAAACTGAAGCCTATTTTGAGCCCACAGACAAGTTGTTCTACAAAAAAGGCATCGAAATGTTAGAGAAGCGTTGGAATGAATATATCACTCTTGAAGAAGACCATCTTAATGAATAGAGTTGAATTTTGCCTAACAGTTGTTACAACAATTTCAACTCTCAAAATAATACGGTGTCTGTTATACAATTATAAGAAGTTATAAAGAAATCTATTCTGTGCTGGAAAGTGACTTACGACACCACCGACAACACTTTAAAGTTAAACGGATAAAAAATTGACCTAGTCTGAAAGTATAGGGTTTGGTAAAACTCACTTCCTAAGAAGGATTATGAAGTGAAAAGTGAGGAAAACGATTTCATTAACCGCTGGTAGTCGGGAAGTTTTGTCTTAGTAGTCAACATGTCATTAATAATCAGAGTCTGAGCATACATTCACAATCGCAAAATAACAAAAAACTTCAGAAGTGCTGTTTCTGTATTGAGAAGGGCAGAAGGAAGACCTCGTAGTGCACGAACACCGGAAAACATCGATGCAGGCGATCCGCGCGCAAACATGCCGTTGCTTTTCATTTCTTTAATCGTATTTTGCACCAAGATGTGAAATGTTTCCTGGGCGCCTAATTTCTCAACGCGGTGAAGTCTCCAAGCCTTGTAAAATGCAATGCGCTAAGAAATCAAGGGTATTCGCCGCCACATATTGTAAAATGTAATGAAGGACTTTAGAATACGACTTCAACAGTGTATCTAAAACGAAAGGAGGGATATTTTCTTAAAACACTGATATAAAACTTTCAGTTTTTAGTTTCACTACGTAAAAATAAATGTCAATTTTCTTTCAAGTAGAAAACGAGAAATAGGAGGTTTTGCCCCACCCTATAGGAATATAAAATCCCAGTTACTCTTTCTCGCGTATTTAGGATTGAAATTTACAGTAAAATTCACTTCCAATTCATAAATTCAAATAATAAGCAGTCTGATCCCAACATTGGACCACAAGTTATGGTAGATATAATGTAATTAATGAGTGGTTTTATAAAATTCAGGATCTTCTGGGGGACGTATACATCTAAAATAATAATTTGGATATAAAAATATTAAACAATAAAATTTTTCAATTAAAAAAATTAATAAAGGAGACGAAATACCGGTGACATAATAACTATAAAGTAAGTTTTGCCGATGGAAAAAGGTTTTTATCTAAACAGGGCTCTCCAACAAAAATGTATGAAGGTAATTAACCAAAATTTCACTAAAAATGATTTGATTGTACAAAATAGAATTTTAATCCAACAATTCCAGAATTAATAATTGGATACTTAATTTGTGAAATTTACATTATCGATAGAGTAGATGTTTTTTATTTTATTTTTGAGACAAAAACGGCACTAGTTCCATACTGCACTATAATAACGTATCTGATTTCTATTTTCATTCATTTTTAAAAGGTTTATATTCAAACGTTAGCTTAGTATGTAAAAAATGTTAAATAATAATTGAGACTTAATAATCACCTTTTTTAAAAGCCACAAGAAAAAAGTAGGGATGGTGTATACCTACTTTAAGGGAAGAATAGTATATAAAGTAGTATTAAAAGTAGTGTAAAAAAAGGCATGATATCTCTCACAGACGACAACGAACGGTATACAAACAAGCCTTTGAATAAGGTCGAATAATAGGTTTAGGGGGGAAGGCCCAAGAATCAGAAAAACAGCACACAGATCAGCAGTTTTAATTTGTAACACAACAGCATGTGTGTTTTTGACGTAAAGAACCTTATCAAGAGGTTGTCAGATGGGAGCCATATGCAGTAGCTGATTATGGTATTGGAAGTCATCAGTTACGGAGAATTCGTGAAACCCTTACTTATGTCCTTGATATTGCTGACACAGTCCAGATATAAAAACAAAGGATACATGCTGGAATATTTGAGCAAAAACAACGATTGGACTGCGCTGGTTTTTTATAAAGAGTAGGGTACGTATATGTATATCGATCTTTCTATGGTTCCGGGCTATCAAACATGTCCACAACACAGCGACATCTATTGCGGTCTCCCTAGTTCTACGGTAAAGGAAAACAATCTGTGGACTATTAACTCAACTAAACTATCCAGACCCTATTCGACTAGATGGAACGAGGAGTACAAACTGTCATCATTCGTAATCAGGATAGAAGTTTCTTAAATTGAGCAGAATGTATAAATTTGCTTTATTACTCTTAGTAAATATTTTCTCCCATACCGCAGGTTTTAACTTTATTATGCGTTGCAATCTTTTTGACTACAAATGTGCATACAAGGTCCATCCCAAAAGAAATGAGCCTTATTTTTTTTCGGACGCGAGTGTACATTCCGGCGTGCTCTGACGCTTGGGGCAGGTGGTGGGGGGTCTTAGCTTCCATACGCGGTCGGTGCAAGTCGGCTCTGAGCTCTCGGAGCGGCAGGACGGGTGTTTCCGTGAATGTCTATTTTCAATTTTCGACACGGCGCGATGGATTCAAAAATCGATCAACGCTACGCAATTAAATTCTGCTTCAAACTCGGCAAGAATGCTACCGAAACGTTTGGAATGCTTCAGGAGGCCTTCAAAGATGATTGTTTATCGTACTCGCAAGTTAAAAAGTGGCACAAAGCATTTAAGGAGGGCCGGGAAGAGGTGGCCGACGAACCTCGGTCTGGACGACCGTCAACCTCCCGAACCGACGAGAACGTGCACAGTGAATGCCGCCTTCTACCTGGAAGTCCTCAAAAGACTCAAAAGAAAGGTCACAAGTAAGCGGAGCGCGATCAAAAACGACTGGAGTTTGCACCACGACAACGCGCCGAGCCACACCGCGTTCATCGTGACCAAGTACCTGGCCCGGATTCAACTCGGCGTGGTTCCCCAGCCTCCCTACAGCCCGGACTTGTCTCCCCCGGACTTCTTTTTGTTTCCGCGGTTGAAAAGAGTGCTAAAGGGCAAGCACTGGGACTCGGTTGAGGACATCCAAGAGAATGTCACAGCAGCCCTCAAGGACATCCCTAAGGAGGCCTACCAGGAAGCCTTCCGGACTTGGAAGACCCGTCTCCAAAAGTGCATTGATGCAGGAGGATCCTATTTTGAAGAATTTTGAGGTGTTGTAGCGATCTGCTCAATAAAACTATTTTTTTTTGAAAAAGGCTCATTTCTTTTGGGATGGACCCTGTATTTTGGGGTCAAGTAATATTTTTAAGTAAGACTTTTATGGCAAACAAATAGTATTTTCGTAAAAGTGACCAAGTGCATACAACGGAAAAATAAAAGTAATACTCTATAAAACGAAATATCTATCAAAATGCATTTGTTTTATAATATTAGTAAGCCTGCCTTACCTATATTTTAGAATATATAGGAAGATCCCAACGCTTCGGTTGCCGATGGGGTGCATTTAATGTAATATTCATTTTTGAAAGTAAAGAAGGCTGAATAGACAGGCATGGAAATGTAAAACGACACGTTTCATAGATACGTATCGTTTGCCTTATAAATATTATCACATTTTTGAGATTATTTTCCGCTACTTTGAAGAGATTTATGAGAGATCACAAAATATGCGAGTCACTCAAATTTCATGTATTCTAAGGAGTGCTTTTTCAAAATAGTTTCGCGTTTAAACTTTAAATTTAAGTCATCTTAACGATCACAATGTGGTTTTAAAAAGTTAGCAAGTTCTTAATTCCACTATCCGTCTGCTTACATATAGAAAATTTAGATTAATTCCAAAATTAACTTACCAAGTGCAGCTTCATCAAATGCACCATAGTGTGGCAGTATCGCTTTAAAATTAGCAGAAACTCACCTGCAACAAAAATACAATTTGAAGACATATCTTGATACAGTGCTGCTAAATAATCATTTAAAAAAGATATTAAAAATTGTAGTAAAGTTTAATAGAGTGTAGAAGAGTAATATAAAGTCTAATTACAGGCTGATATGCACTGTTGAATAAACCGAAATTTCTTTTTTCTGCGCCGTGAGGTGAATGGAAAGAAGCGTGACTTCTGTTGTCTTCCATTCACGAATATTACGTAACCAGGATTACTGTCTTCAATCCATTCCTTCTATTTTGCCTTTAATTATGAGTTGGAGTAGTTAGTATTTTTTTTTCTCTAAGGATGTGACCAAAGTATACTATTTTACAGCATTTGATTGTTGCTAGTAGTTTACCACCAACTTTAGCTCTTCTAAGCACTTTTAGGTCGGGCACGTGATCTACCCAGAGTGCAACATTCTTTTATGTAACCACATCTCAAAGCTTCTATGTCGTTCCTCATGTTATCTTTTAAGAGGTCATGGTTCAACCTCGTACAATAGTGTCGACCACGTATAACATTCTGTCATTCTTTGTCGTAGCTCGAGATTTAGATTGTCGTTACATAGGAACTAAGAACTCTTATTCTAATATATTGTGATACAAGGTCAAAAGCAGCTGTAAAAATAGCAGTAAGAAAAACTTTAGAAAAATAGCATTAATGTATTATTAAAATATATAAACACATATTTACAAGAAACCTATTTTGTTTAATAAAAGATGCGTCCTAGGTGGTATCGAATTTCGACTGAATTAAGAGTATACGAGAATTGATACCGTTAGCTATCGGTCCCCTGTGTCGGCTACATATGCAGCACGCATTGGCTCTAGCAATTTACACAAAGGAAACACCAAGAGGAAATATTGTATAGTGAAAATTAAATTACATTTGTATTTGTTACCTCACACCTTTGCTTAACTTTTCCCAGTTTGATTGTTACGACCGTTCCTACATCCAGTTTAGCACAACGCAATATAATTCGGCATAACAGTTCTCGCAACAACCCTTGAGTGTCGCCGCAAGGCCCTCAAGGTTTAATACATTAACAGAACCCTACACAACATTAAGCATGGAAATTAAGGCAAGACGCAATTACTTGGTTTATTCATAATTCCTGGCAAACATTTTTTATCTAGTTGAGGAAATCCTGCTAGATTTCAGAGAACATATTAAAACTACATTTATGGTTAAGTCGCGTATTATGTTATTTAGTAATAACAATACAGAAATGTTTTGCAATTCTTACTGTGCAAAAATTTTCTAGTTTTAGAAGAGTCCCAAAACACAAAAGAAGAAAGTGAAATATTTAATTACTTTTGATAGAACTGATATATTATACAAGAGACGTTTAAAATTAATTTTTAGTTGTGTAAAAAAGCAATAATAAGTGTTATATAGTTGTGCGCAAATATTGTTAGAATAAAGTGGACCCATCATTGTTACTATCGCCAGTTATAAAGTGAACAATAAATCTAGCATTCCCATAAACACTGTTACAAAGTCAAACCTACCCTTGATTTACACAGCATCAAGATATTTATGACATTAACATATAGTTGCGATTATGAACTCTTAAGGTTGTAAATTACATTGTGGTTCTTGCCAAGTTCGGTTATCTAACAAATGGAGTAGGATTGACTAGGAAAAAAGTATTGCTGTAATAGTGTTGCATAAGAGCAGAACTGAAAAATTATAACTTTTAAAACCCTGCATCCCCTCGGCATTAGCTGTATGTATGCGTATGTCTAACTATAAAATGTTTATTGAGGCTGGAGATGTCGGGGATCGTCCAAGATCTGGAAGACAACGTCCAGTTTAGAATTAAACGAAATTCTCTTTGTAAGCAGAAGATTATGTATCGGGAGATGCAAATTTCCAAATCTTCGATGTCTCATATTATTAAACAAAACCTAGGGCTAGCTGCGTAAGCACTTAAAAACATTGCAAAGCACAAGACCCAGGAACAAGAGCTGTATCAGCAGATAAATAGAGACATTCAACGCTCACGCAGAATCGATAAAAATAATTACTATAAGAAACTTTGCCAAGGTCTCCAACACTGTGCTGACCAAAAAAATACCAAACAACTCTTCCAAGCAGTCAAACATATCACAAGGGAATTCAAGCCGCAAAACTGGAATCTTTTAAACGAACAAGACGAGAAAATTACTAACATCACAGAGATTATAGATTAATGGAGGAAATACTGTGATAACGACCACATGCAACCTGAAGCGACGCTGCAGTCAAGGATAGAGGAGTAAGAACCTTACATCATGCGAGAAGAAATGGATGCTGCTATCAAATAATTAAAAACGGGAAAAGCAACAAGGATCGAAATAGTGCAGAACTGATTAAAGCTATGGGCGACCTGGGAGTTGATGTAATACATATGCTATGCCAAGCCATCTGAAACACGGGGAGCTGGCCGAAACATTAGTGCAACTCAGTCTTTATACCCATACACAAAAAAGGACCAAAAGACAAATGTGACAATAATTGTGCTAATACCGCATATTAGCAAGATCTCACTACATATAACAAAAAAAAAAAATTAAAAGCGTATCTAAAACAGCAGATCGCAAGAGAACCGACTGGCTTCGTTAAAGGCAAGGGCACCCGAGAACACATCCTTAACCTTAGGCAAATATTAGAGAAAGCAAGAAAATACAACCTAAGTTTGTTTGTTGGTTTGGTAGACTATCATAAGGCTTTTGATGGCGTAAACTGGAAAAAGCTATAGGGCATTCCCAAGGAAATGGGAGTACCACAGCATATTACCTCTTTGATCCAATAACAATGGACATGGTGTAATAAAAAGTAACAACCAGCAGTCAAAAGGATTTAGTATAAGAAAGGGTGTTCCGCATGAGTGCATCCTACTTTCCCAACTATTTAATATATGTAATGACAAAAATACTACAAAACACCAGTGCAGAATTCAAAATCAACAGCAAAACGATAATCAACCTCCGATATGCCGATAACACTGCTATTATCGCTTCCAGTGAAGATGAGATAATGGAATTCCTTTTGAAATTACAACGACATAGTCGATAGAACAAACAATAACAGGACTGATTTAAAAAAAATTGCAAATTATAGGCAGTTTTAGAAGAAATAGTTTTCACAAAAAACACCCTATTGATGATTATTTGAAATAAGTCTTGACAGCCACATTCGATACTTTTCAATGGATGTAGACAGTGCTGCAATAGACGAGTGACCCTCTTACAGCTTGTATAGAGACTACGAGTAGCCGCTTTGAATAAATCGGTTGCGATTATACTTATCGATAACCATTTAATAACCAGTTAATCGTTTTAACAGCGCGTAACAAAGTATCGTTGAAATTCAACTAAAATTGTATTAGAACTAATATTGTGACAGCATTATCATATAAACGATGCCAAAATTTTAGCGTAAATATAATAAAAACCTAGTAAGGCTTCAATGCAGTTTAAAAAGAAAAGTTCAGTACCCCCTCTCCTTATGGTTTTAATTTCGTGTTCAGAAATTAACAGTTACGTCCAAATTAAACTCCTGGAATACCATTAAAATAAGACTAAACATAAATTACAGAGTCAAAGGATTGTCAATAAAACTTTTTACAAAATAAAGAAAATTTCTGAAAGCAGCGCTTGTTCCAAACGCTTCAATTCCTCCTTGAACATCCAAAAGAGCCGCTTCCCGGGAAATCTAATTGTTGCAGAACAAAGAGCCTGCAGCTTTGACAATAAACAGGCCAGTCGACACGAACTTGTCCGGCCCACTATTGACTTTTCCGGCCAGAGTGCACCAACTTGGCTGACCGTCCGCAGCCCTGACCGCCGACAATCCCTAAACATAAATTGGAGACTACCCCAGTTAATCCCCAATTCGCCGTCCGAAGAGTCCATTCGGACTCCGCATAAATTACGGGGTGCTAGAGGGGCCCGAATCAATTTTTCGCGGTAATTGAAATCGCCGCTCTCCATTCTCGGCGAGTCCACACCGGAGATGCCGGCAGATCGGAGCAGATGGGGTTAATGGGCGCGGGGTAATGTAGCGAGAAAGCGCTACGTCTTCTGCTGGCTATGAGTCGAAAGCGAAGCCATTCGGGACAGCGGAGCTTTTTCTGCGCTCGCTTTAAGTCGCTTTGTTCCCCCGTAGCAGAGCGTAAAAAGACACGAACTCCGCCGGCTAGATTAATCGCGATAGTAATCGGGGTCTGGAAAAATTCCCGCCAAATTAGATGGCCCCGGAGTTCAATAACGGCAGCACGCGTTCCTGGAGGTGAATCCGGGGTAAACAAAAGTCTTGGTTCGTAAGGCACAACGACAAAGGCACTCCGCGGAAAGGGTGTGTGATAAACGAGGCCGGGTAAATCCATTACGGCCACAATGGGGGCTCCGGATTTTGCCGTCGGCTGAACCCCGCACCTTTGCCCTGTTACCTGCTGAACTATTTGCATCGGTTTTGTTTGTGCGTTTCTGAACGCTTGAAAATTAGGAAGTTGCAAGTTAGTGTCGTGCGTAGTTTCCCCCATACAAATGCTTACATGGTCAGTAATGAAAGGCCAAATCTAAAGATATGAATCATATAAAACATTCAGTTCACCGTGTTAATCAACACTCTAGTTTGTACTCCAAGTACTTTGTTTTTTTAAACGTTCATCAACTTCTCCCCACTCTATCTGAAATTGTTCAGTGCAGTGTAAACCGGCTCATAGTCCCTGGGGTATTTTTTACATATATTTATTCTAAACGCTGCACGATTGCAGCCTCATTGTGCTTCACATAACCGCTCCCGTTACGTTCTTTTTTCGAGAGTTAAATGTGATTTTATTTTATCTAGTGTGATATAAGTGTGTATTAGTGGTGGGATATTGTTCTTTTATTAAGGAAAGTGTACTGCTAATGAAGAACTAAAACCGTAACTATTACAGTGGTTGAGTGGGGCAGAAGAAGGCTGAAAGTGTTATCGGTGTTCAAGATCCAGATATGCTAGGAGAAGATTTTGTAAAATGCAATAAAAATGAACGAGATGATGAAATAGGAGAAGAAGAAGAGGGTATTAAATGTATTCTAGAAGTGGTAGAAGTGCAAAAAGATACCCCTGAACCCATTTTTTGAGAAGGAACGGGAAACCAGATGGTATTTAGAACCCAAGTATCACGGATAAGCTCCAGACAGAAGAAATCCAAATTAATTCATAATAATTAATCCTATTCAGTCATTTCAATGTATGATTGACGATGCAATTGTTAAAAGAAATTGTAAAATATACATACATTTGCATTCAAAAAACACGTAATAAATTGACAAATTAATGTGAAGTAGAGCTTTTACTGATAATATTGTTGTTTATTGGTGCATTTGAGACATCTAAAAGAAATATATTTAAAATATGGGATAACTCATGTGAGATTGGAGCAGAGTCAATATATGTTAAGCAACATTTTAGGATCTTAATGCGTTGTCTTTTTTCAATAATGTAGAGAAAAAAAAAGTTGAGGGCAAATTAGCTTCTATTAGAGACGTCTTTAATAAATTTAATTCAGACCTGTAGTAATGTGATTGAAATACATCCCCTCGTAACGATGCACATTAAAGTAGCGTACTCGGAGTGTATTATGATACGAAGAGTGGCCTGTGAGCTGCCATTCAAGACAGTCAAATTTTGTAGACCTTTCTTCGATTGCTGATTCTAATAAAATCTATTTAACACACGACAAACAAAACCGATATATTATCTTGCTACTAACGAACATCTTGCTGCTTTCGGAGACAACAACCCTTTTCGTCTGTACATTCCGAGTAAGCCGGCCAAATACAGAATAGAAGTGTTTGCTATTGTGTCGACAGCTAACTTTTAAGCCAAAAATTTAGAGGTGTATAAGGGAGGTCAGTCATATAGACAATACAAACTTAGCAACTTTCTACGGGACTTAGTAATGAGTAGAGCCAGTAGATTCGCTTCAATATCCTTTGTTGGAGAAAAAGATCTGCAACATTAAAAGAACAAACGTGAAGCCCCTCCTAACTTTTTACCAAACTTTGGTACAGAAGTCAAAAGTAGTCTTTTTAGTTCCAAGAGTACGTTAGTGTCGTGACCCTAACACAAGTGATGACATAAAGCCTTTTATCATTACCATCTACAATAATACGAAATATGGTGTAGATATCCTCGAAAAATGTGTAGATAGTATGATACTGCAAGAAACCCTTTTCCCTTCTATTAAACGTAGAAGTCAATGTTCTTATTATTTACAGAGCCAATGAACAATACAGTAACATGAGCGTTTAGACTTCTCGAAAGCTTCGGCATTTGATCTCATGACACCACGAATTCATCGCCGCATCACTCTGGAAATGATAATCTGAGAACACGGCTGTAAGGTGTACGTGAGCGTTTTCACAAATAAGGTAAATTCTGAACTCTCTAATTTCACTTTGAAGAACAGCAAAAAAATGTCATTTCGACAACAATAATCATTTATTCTACAAAGGGCCAGAGAAAGGAAACAAAATGTTATATACATTTCAAAATCAAACAAGAGAACCTGTAAGCTATTACTGTCATAACTAATATTTGAAACAGGCTTTTCTATTAAAAAAGATTAATAGTTTTACAACTTTAAATGTAATTGGATTTAGAAAGTATCCAAATAGTTCTAAAGAGATTTATCATAAAATCTCATTTTTGGCCAACTAAATGTATTTCATAATACTAAAGATGATATGAGTGTGACTTAAAATACCGTGGATAAATCGCATGACGAATGTGAAGATCTTAAAAAGAATGGGAAAAAGTAGTAGTAGACGTCATCAAGAAGCGAAATATGGAATATATTGGGACATATCACAAGAGGAAAAAAATGCACCAGACTGCAGCTAATAATATAGGGCAATAATCTAAGGAAGAAGGGATGTGGAAAGAAGATTGGTGTGGCGGCCTTTTCGCCCTTGAACCGCTTTATATCGCGGCGGCATGCTAGCCTTTTGCTTAGCCGAGGCATTCACGCCCCGCAGCGCGGCCAATACGGTCGTGTCTTAACCCGCTTACATTCACGCATATTCAACACCCCGCAAATATTCACGCATCGCAGCTCGGCCAATTTGGTCGTGTCTCAACATCCCGCAGATACCAGATCCGCAACGCAGAGGTGGCCACCTTGGAATCGCCGACGAAGACGAAGCCGAAGCCGAAGCCGAAGCCGATTCAGGTGAGCGATTTGGCAATTCATTGGTTGATATCGGTAGCCGTCCCCATCCGCTAACGCGACGGCCGTTTAAGGGACGATTTGGCCTTATCGGCTGACCTTCCACTACGGGCCGTACTACGTTTCCACACCGCACCACGAGAGCGGCTATTTACACGCCTGCCTCTCCATTTTTTGGTCCTTACGAGCCGCATCGGTATCGTATCCCACACCGCATCCACGAGAGCGGCTATTTACACGCCTGCCTCTCCAAAGATTCTTCTCATGGTTACGAAACCTCGG
Source organism: Sinelater perroti (assembly GCA_036346155.1). NCBI lineage: Eukaryota > Metazoa > Arthropoda > Insecta > Coleoptera > Elateridae > Sinelater > Sinelater perroti. The sequence goes on along the minus strand of JARFIY010000332.1, from coordinate 1,915,946 downwards.
AGAGTTGTTCGGATGTACCTCTAGCGGACCGTTCAGAGCAGCAGATTCTAAAATTATAATAGCGATCATGACTGGCAACCTTCGACACGGAAAGTGTTTTGAGTTTATGTTCAAATACCAGTTTGAGTCTGGTAATCCAAATTAGGCTCCGAAATGAAAAGATATGCAACCTACTACAAAACGTAAGATTGATCAAAATTGGAGAATTTTTGGTGAATTCCATTTGCGCCTGTTTCATATAAACATATCATATCCGATACATAAACATTTTACATATATGCTTCTTGATAAAGTAGCAAACATTTAGTCATTTTACTTGTCATTTAGTTTTAATTAATGTAAAAGATGTTATATAACTTAAGTATTATGGCTAAATACAAACGATTACGTTTAAACCATTACACAGATGATGATTGTTAACGCACGGTTCTAAAATGTCACCCGAAAATTATAGCTTTTCTTCATGAATTTAGAAAACTTTCCAATCCTAATACAACCAATTAACCACAAAACGAAGATGACCAAAAGAAACGATCTACATTGTTCATCTGGATCGATTTGTCTAGCACCTACAGAAATAGCAGGCTGTTCACACAATTTTTCATCACATAAATCCTTTAGAACAATAAAGTGTCCAAGAATCCATAAGAAAGCTATTCAATAACTTTGTATTAAAATTGTAGCGTAACTGTCCCCCTCCCTCCCAGAGCAAATAAAAAAAATCTGGTGTGAACATCACACGACTTTCCTTATCCTATTATTATTATATATTATACCGGGTCCATCGTCTCGGCCCTTGGCTGCTCTCGTCCCGGAACTTGTTATTTTAAAAAAAGGACGAGACGCGAGTCCAACACTCGAAAGCTGATTAAAATAAACAGGACAAGACAATAATTGACTCGTACTTAAAATTTTGCTACGTCACTGAAGGTAACCGTGCGAGCTCGGCCGCACGGCTTTCCTCATTATCGCCTACGTGTTCCCTCCTAGCGACCAAGCGCTCCCCCCCGTCCTCCTGCAGTCGACCAGGAAGCTCTCCGAGCGCGTTGTGATTGGTCCGTTTAATTAATTTTTAATCGGCTATAACTTATTTTTTTGTCCTCCGATCAAAAAATTTCATTGTAATTTTTTGTTCGTCTCGGTCTGATCTATCCGGTAATATAAATTTCCCGAAACATTTTATGAACACCCGGTATATTAAAAACCCTGAGTTTCAATTTTTTTTCGAGTTCCTATTTTACCAACTTTTATTTTAAATTCATATTTATCTCATGATAACAAATCATTTTTTTTTTCATAAATGTTTTGTATCTTCAACCGTTTAGATTCGCGACCGCTTTGCAACCGATTTTGCGATCTTGCGACCAAACGACTAGGCTTATTTTTACCAAAAGCTTCGCACTGCTTCCCCTACATACAAGTAACTTGCATACCAAATTTCAAGTCTCTAGCTCTTACGGTTTTCGAGATATCTTGTTTACTGACAGACCGATAGACACACACACACACGAACCAATGGCTCAACTGGGTAGGTCAAATTTCCGCCGATTATATTACTTTCCTTATTATAGGATAAGGAAAGTAAAAATTATATTATTATCTATTCATCATCCTGTTACCAACCGTAGAAATGAAAACGGAAGTGACTATTCACCACCGGAGGGTGAATTCAAGTTTTCAATCATTTTGTTATTACAGAAGATACAATATGATACATCCCTAAAGGCTTCAACGAAAGCGATGTTGTAGATGATATTCCCTAGACACGACCTACATTAGCGTATAAGATAAACTTTGGTTACGGCTTAGGTGTTCAAGTTTTTTTATCTGATAGAAAACTTAACGGTGACCTTATCTACAACACACCTAAAGATTTGTACTTGAGCTGTTGGTTTTCAGCGTTTAGGTGCGAGATACACTCTAGTCCAAATCGTCTGGAAAATCTCACAGTAGTATGCCGTTGCGAGTGGGCATCAAGCAAGAAAAAATTAACAAAGAATTTTTGGATTCATCTTTAGGTGAGCTATCGTAGACTTAACTATGGACACCAAACTATCTGGATATCCACATTGAAAATATTGTTAGATGATGAAAATCAAGCTATTAGCAGAAACTAGAAGGATTGCATACGAGTTCAAGAAGATTTTAATTACTACAAACGCTCGATCATTGTAATCTTTCTATTGCTTACAACAGAAGTAGCTTATAGGAGCAACCAAGCTATGAGAGGTTTTCATGTTTTTTTCATGGAATAAGAGAGAGAAATAACTTAAATTACTTCAAAATTACTAAACTAATTAATTAACTGATAGTATGATACATATATATATATATATATATATATATATATCACATAATAAAACATGGGGCCGGCGAAGAGATTGCTCTGTAAGCAATCCCAGAACGAACTTAAAAAACCTTTCGATTTCGATTTCGAATTTCGGGAAAATTCGAAATCGAATATCTGGAAAATTATTCGACATAGAATTTTTTTCTTCATTTTCGAATTCAGCGTAAAATTTCCTATAAGAATCACATTTAAAATCGTAATGTCGAAAATTTTCCCAAAATTCGAAGTCGAATATCTCGAAAACTATTCGACATAGAATTTTTTCGATTTCATTATTGAAATCAGCGTAAAATTTTCTTTAAGAATTACTCATAAAATCGCAATGTCGAAAATTTTCCCGAAATTCGAAGTCGAATATCTCGAAAACTATTCGAGATAGAAACTTTTTGATTTCGATTTTGAAATCAGCGTAAAATTTCCTATAAGAATCCATTTTAAAATTTTAAAAAATCCATAATTTTGTGACAGCGACAGACAGACCGACAGACTGACAGACATAGAATTCAGTAACGAACTTTTTAAGTTCGTTGAATATATATATAAAAACCATTTTGATACTAATAGCGTCTTCTAAGATATCGAAAAAGTAGTGCGTCTTCATTTTTAGAAATTTCGGCTTTAGCAAAATGCAATAAAGACAGTTATGGTAGAAAGAAAGAAGAAATTCGTTTGAGAGATGGACTGGTTACTACAAATCAACTAATGAAGTGAAAAGGCAACCATATAAAGACTAGTAATATGTCTTAGAGATATGCCGACATTAATTAACAAGTGAAACATAATATAGAAGTCTTGTAAGTGAAATTGCAATAGATCAATATTAAAAGCAGACGCGGTAAAGAGAGAATAATAAAAAAATGACGAAGGAAATCGAAAAATCTATCAAACTATTTCTACATAATGAAGATTTCAAATGGAGGATCTACAAAGGACTAAATAAAAAAATATTCAAATAGAATAAAAAAATCAAGACGAAACTAAATGATTAAAATAAAACTCATCAAATGTTATATTTAAAATTAAGGTTTATTATACGACTTTAAAAAGAATCGAATGTAAGCGTGAGACTTTTTCAGTATACTAGATGTATTTTTGAGCTTTAATGGTAATAATAAAATATGATTAAAAAGAATTTCAGAAGCGAAAAATTACACCCAGAACACAATATTTGCATAGTGTAAATTTCGACAACAGAAAAGGCTTTGGTGTTATTTAAACTTAATAATGCAAGAAACACTACATAATATCTTTAAGAAAAAAAATAGTTGTATCTCCTTCTTCTCCTCCTTTGTACCCTTTCGGGTATTCGATTTGGATTTAGGTTCTTTTTATCCATCCACCCATTTCGTCCAGAGCTTCCTATTTAGTGACATTTTCTTCATCTCTTCTATGGTTTTGCCCATTTCCTTGTTCACGTCTACCATTTGTTGTAACCATGTTTTCCTTGGTCCTTCCCCCAAAATAATTTTAGTTAATTTGTTTAGTTACATTTTTTATATTTTGCTCATTATTGGTTCTACCTTAGTCATCTCTATGATTGCGTTGTTAGCAGTTGTATCTCATTTTGTTTTCCGCGCAATTTTCCTTGTGTTCCATCTCCATTGCATTAATCTTTCCACATGTTTCTTCTGTAAAGTCCAGTTTTAGTATACATATAACTGTTCGGATGGTTATAAAATTATGAATTATTAGTTTTGTTTTTCATTGCAGTCCCTTTTTCCATAGTATTGCATTTAGTGCCTAGTAGAGGTTGTTTTACTTTTCTCTATATTTATTTCCATTTTTATCAATTCAATTTTTTCCGTCCATATGTCCATTTGTTTCTGCATATTCTTTTTTGAGTTCGCTATTAGCACAGTGTTACCTGCGTACATTAGTGTGTCGTCTCTACTCTTCGGTATCCTATTGTTGTCCAAAGATTTTTAATTTTTCCCTAGTGTTTTTAATCAGTTTGTTCATTATTATTAAATAAATAGAAGGAGGCTAAGGCTATCCTCCTGCTTGACTCGCTGCAAAAAGAAAACTGAACAGATACTCAATTGACTGGGAACTAATTTGGATTTGAAGAATATGGTATTGTGGTAATTAAACTTTAATTACGTTAGTCTATTTTAAGTCATCTTAGAGCAGCTAGAAAAATCATAGTGTCTTTGACGATTGAAAAATTAAAAATATTAAATTTATTAAAGCATCAATTAAACTCACAAAAATTGAACTTAGTTATAGAAACCAATAACGGATAAACGGGTAATAAATCAAAACTAAATGAACTGAAATATTTTTACACAGAGGACAAGCAAAACGATTTCGAAAATTGCCCGTTTAATATTTAAGCCCGGCGCTGAGCTCGCGACATTATCAAAACATAATCCATCATCCTACCTGCGAAGGAATTTCATTCAGATCATGTGATATCAATTTCAATTTGCCTGCAAATTGGTTATTGATTCCCCGCCTGAAAATATAACTTAATGCAGGTACCTTTAGCCGGCGTCTCGCTGCAGATCTGAATGTACCTTAAATATTTACAAAAGATCCGGCTTGTTCCAGGCAACATGGCAGTTCTTGGCCAAACAACGTTAGAAACTTTGGAGCGCGGCCAACGCCGGCGCTAACATAATTCCGAATTTCCTGCAAATGTTCCGCCCACGGCGATCTCTGCAATATTACGACCTTTCAGTTTTCCGCGCCCGATTTTCTGAGCTTTCGCTTTGCTTTCCATTTTCGATGGCGTCCCAGTCCCTGAACACACTCGCTCTCGCGTATCGAGATATAAATATGTGAGCACGTAATTTGGATTTAGCGATGAAAGCTCTGCAATATTCCTTTATTTTAATAAAAAATAAAAACAACATAGCAACAGACGAATCGTCCCAGCTTGAAAATACATACAAGGCAGGCCAAATGTTTTGTTGAAAAAATTTTTTTTCTTTGGTGATTGTTCTTTCCTTTTGTGAAATAAGTGACTTTGATGATGTCTCCAACAAACGAAAAGAAACTCCAGCCGGTTTTGGTTTACTTACCACAAAGAAAAGAGTAAGAGTATTATCATCCTTGATTCCAAACCTCAATTAGCCATCAAGAGCAAATCTGTTAACGCTGATCGCCCGTTATCGACAGACGACACCGGTGCCACCGCTTTACGCCGTTCTAGACGCACAGGGTAGGTTCCGTCTTAAAGGTTCACTGATATACGTCCGCAAGGCCTCGATCAAGTATGCCAGCCGTCGTAATTATGTCCACGTCTAATGTTTTTCTTCTAATATAAATATTTTCAATGTTATGTTCTATTGTTACCGGCAAATGTAGCTCTACAGTACTAATTCTAAAGGATTTTTTCTTAGCAATCAGTAATTCGTATAAGATTTTTCTTTTCTATTATTATCCTACAATTTTTTTCTTCAGCTAGAAATCTACGAAACAGAAAATAAAATTGAAAACTAACAACTCACCCAAAAAATTGGTTGATGACGACATGTGATGAAGTAATTAGATAACTCAGAAAATCTTAGACTATTTGTTAAAGTTATTCAAACAGTTGGCTACTTCACTTGTTGCCTGACCTCATCTTTAATTTTACCATCGTTAAATATTTGTATGCCCAAATATTCGACCTCCGTCATTTACTCTATTATTTTCTCTTGGACTACTAATCTACATCTGATAGGTTCTTTCGCTATTACTATGATTTTTGTTTTCTCAGTAGAAATAATTATATTATACCAAAGGGTAGTAGCGTTGAAATAGAAAAGAAACCGCTGCAGATTGATAGTCCCCGCTTTCAGCCATTATTATATATGCTTTCGTCCATTAGAATGTTGAACAGAAGAGGGCTCAATGAGTCTCTTTACCTAATTCTTAGATCATACTTTATTGGTTCAGTTAATTAGTAATCCAGCCTTGGAATTGCTTTGCTGTCTATGTATATGTTCTCGTTTGTTTTTAGTAAGTTTATTAGAATGTTTCTATCATACAATAAATGGATAGAATCTTCTACTTAAACTATATCGGAGGCTTTTGCATGATTAGCCCGATCTGAATCCTTGTTCTTCTTTAAGTTGTATTTTTTAATTTATTTTTGTTATTACCTTTGTTAGCTTTAATGTTGCGTTTAATAGATTTATTCCTCGATAATTGCAAGGGCCTTTAAGGTTATATTTCTTGAACATCATTATTACTGTCGCTCTCCACCATTCATCTAGGATATTATTCAAGTTTATAATTCTCAGTATTAGCATCTTCAATTGTTTAATTAGAGCACCTACTCCATACTTAAGTTCATTCGTTATTTGGTCTTCTCCTAGTGATTTCCTTTTCTTTTTTTCCAGTGCTTCATTCAAATCTTCCGTTATTTCGTTTTTTTTAATTCGTTGAAATGTCTGCTGTTTCTAGCATTATGTTTTGGTTCCCTTTTCTCTTAAACTATTATGTGAGGTAAGAAACCTGTGTTTGATCTTCAATGTGTGAATATTTTATTATTTCTTTCATTTAACCCATTCGTTTTCTTATTCATCTCCAAATTTGCTTTTGTGAACCATAAAAGTCTGCTTTCATTCTCTCAAGGTTATAAATAAGTATCTACATTTATTTCTTAATTCGCTCTACGCCATTAGCTAGCTAATAGTGATTTATCACTTTATTTACACACTTGTCTTGCTTTTCTCATGTTTCAATCAAATCATCTGCCAGCGCCACTAAAAAATTCGTAAGTGGCATTTTTTAAATTGTACATTATTTTAAATGCTAAATAATAAAGAAGTGATCATTATTGTGCAAAAAACATTTCTTATCTCTTGGTAGTCTTTCGATCAATTCCTGTCAAGTCAACATCTCATATTTATATACTTAATGTAGAAGAAAAGCAAGAAATATCAAAAAATGATACTTTTCCATCCCTTACTCTATTGTAAATAATATAGAAATTTACAGTGATGATTGTTAATTATATATATAAAAAAAATTATGAGTGCTGCTGCTGTTGCTGCTGCTGCTGCTGCTGTCACACAGGTCAAAGGTCAAATCGTTCGTGCCTTTCCGTTGCCGACCCGAGTGTCTCCGAAGGACAAATTTCGGCCCGGCGGCAGGCGCGACCGAGGTAATATATTTCCGGAACCGCAAGCGATGGAAAATTTTCGTTTGAGAGGGGGTAATAAAGCACTTATACATAAAAAAAAATTATGAGTGCTGTCACACAGGTCAAAGGTCAAATCTAACTGGGTATACGTAAATGCGTTGTCATGGCAACGGCGTACGCCAATTATGTCAAACAGAGCTTTTTAATCGTGTTTTTATTTTTAAAAACTACTATGCGAAGGGGCTCAAGCATGTCGGAGTTGGACAAGCTCTCCGGGGGCCGCTGCCAGACCTCGTTATATATATAAAAAAAATTATGAGTGCTGCTATCACACAGGTCAAAGTTCAACTATTGCTGTCAATTGTTCGTGCCTTTCCGTGCCGACCCGAACGCCTCCGAATGACAAATTCTGGCTTGGCGGCAGGCGCGGCCGAGGTATTATATTTCCGGAACCGCAAGCGATAGAAAATTTTGGTAGTATAAATAATCCCGAAGATAAATACTGTTAATTTTTGCATGTTCAATCTATTGGAACTATTATTACAGCACTTACTTAGTTACACAAAACATAATTTATTCGGTAAACACTCGAAAACTTCAACAAATAGGCGACATAAGGCGTAGAGCTTACGAAATGAGGTGATTTCTTTTTCTTTTGTAAAAACAATGGTGCTAGATGACGTAAATACTGAAAAGCCTGCATATTTTGAAGCGTATAGTCCATTAGTAAAATACACTGTCTTGTTAGTCTTGAAAGGATTAAATGAATGCAATATTACAACATGAAGACTACACATAAAAGTATTGTTTGTGGCAGTATTACGATGAGGCAAATCGTACGTAATCGAAGCAATCCAAATTTAATACAAACTAACAGAATGGCAAATAATAAAACGTTGACTGAGCTTTTATCGATTGGCTTGAGTCACATTAATAAGAATTGATAATCTTTTAACTTTGATCTGTTAGTAATTACAATTTTTCCAATAATTCCAAATTCCTCGTACTTTAGCTTAGAGCAATTAGCTACCCACCCCCTGGATATAGCAATAAGCCTGCTGCATATATAAGCTTAACGTAATAGGTAATCTCGTCAAGACGTTATTATGGATATAAACCAATTATCTTCGATATTAGTTATTATATGGATGGTTTTGTTAGTGCTCATTATCAGCACACACCCGGGGTAATTTTTGGTGATATAAAATTAAATGAATTTATTTCTGCTACTTAATTCAATTAATAACGGAAGCATTTAAATATATTTACGTCGATTTCTAACATCTCTGTCTAAATTAACTCGAATAATTAGAAATTACAAAGTTGTAGACAAATCCAGTTTTTTAGAGAATATTAGATTAGACAAAATAATGTTGCTCTATTTTTATTCACTTCAACATAACGTTAAAGCCAACAAGTTCCTTTGTAAAGTAGGAATGTGTTAATTATTGTTAGTGACTGTTAAAGTGATGAGATATTTGTGTTTACCCAATGTATAACAAAGAAAGTTAAAAATTGTCCAAAATCTTTTATTCTACAATTAATTTATTGACATTATTATTATTATTATTAGCGCTACAGCCCTTTAAAGGGCCTTGGCTCGCTCCACAATATCTCTTCACTGCTTTCTATCCTTCGCCTTCATTCTCCATCTCCACACTCCTAAGGCTTTTATATCCTCCTCTACATCGTCTCCCCATCTTTTTCTGGGACGTCCTCTTAATCGTCTTCCCTCTGGCTTTTTCTCGTATCCTGATTTTGGCGTTCTCTCTTGTTGCATCCTGTGCACGTGACCTAACCAAGCCAGTCGCTTACTCTTTATTACTGCTATGATATCTGGTTCATTATAAAGCTGCTTTAGTTCATCGTTTCTTCTTATTCTCCATTCTCCTCTTTCTTGTATTGGGCCAAACACCTTCCTTAGTACTTTCCTTTCAAAGATTTGGAGTCTGTTTTTATCGTCTGATGTTAATGTCCAAGTTTCGGACGCATACATTACTGTGGGTCTAACAATTGTCTTGTATATTTTTAATTTACTCGATCTTGATAGGTTGCGCGACTTGAAAATGTTTTGTAACGCATAATAGCATTTGTTTCCGGAGGCTATCCTTGCTCTTACTTCGGCCTTCGTATCATTTGTCTCGGTTAAAATACTTCCCAAATGCTTAAATTGCTGTACCCTTTCTACCAGTTTGTTTCCAAAAAGTTGCATTCGACGTTGGGCTTGACCTCCTCTTTCCTGTCTTGACTGGAACATGTACTTTGTTTTAAGTTCACTTATTTTTAGGCCCGCTAATTGTGCTTCCTTTTCTAATTCTCTATAGGCTGTCTTAAGTGCTTCACTTGTTCTTGCCATAATCAGCACATCGTCGGCATATGCTAGATATTCCACTGACCTGTTGTATAACGAGCCTCCAGGGTTGATTCGTATGGCTCTTATGCATTTTTCCAACACTAAATTAAATAAGGTCGTAGATAATGGATCACCCTGTCTAAGACCTGTTGTTACCTCGAATTCCTCTGACATATTCGTACCTATTTTAATCTTACTTTTGGTGTTTTTCAGCGTCATCATGATAAGTCCTTTCAATTTCTTTGGGACTCCTAATTCTCCCATCGCTGTTTCCAGGTACTCTCTCTTCACACTATCGTAGGCCATTGTAAAGTCTATAAAAACCTGATGAACATCTATATTGTATTCATAGCATTTTTCTAGGGTTTGCCTGATGGTAAATATATGGTCTACTGTGGATCTGCCCCTTCTAAAACCACTCTGGTATTCCCCTATTATCTGCTCAGTGAAAACTTCCATTCTGTTCGCTAAACTTTTGGTGAATACTTTATATATCACATTAAGAAGGGAGATTCCCCTGTAGTTATCACACCTCTGTTTATCTCCTTTTTTGAAAATGGGGCAGATTAGGGCTTTACTCCATTCTTCGGGCATCAATTCCGATTCCCATATCTGTTTCACGAGGGCTTGTATTTTTTTAATCATCTCTTCCCCTGCATTCTTTATTAATTCTGAATTTATGCTGTCTTATCCCGGGGCTTTGTTGTTTTTAAGAGCGTTAATTATTTCTCTTATTTCATCCAGTGTTGGGGCTTCGATGTTTAGGTGGGGGCCGTACATCCGTTCGTGTCCTTGGTTTAAATTCTGGTTATCTCTTTCATAGTCTTCATTTAGTTCTTCTTTAAAGTATTCCGCCCATCTATCCATGACTGCCTTCTCGTCTCCAATCAGCTTCCCTTCCTTATTTTTTATGAACATTGTTTTGGCTTGAAATCCTTGCTTACTCTTTTTAAGTTCTTCATAAAATTTCTTCGCATTTCTTTGTTGATAGTGCTGCTCCATTTTTTCTATTTTCTCGTATTCACACCTTCTCTTCTTTCTTCGGCATATTCTATTCGCTTCTCTTCTTCTATTTTGATAGTTTTCTATTGTTTGCCTTGTAGCTCTTTGTAGCATTCTTCGCCTTGCCTCTTTCTGCCTCTCGTGTGCTTGCTTACAGTCTTCGTCATACCAGGAATTCCTCGTCCTTTTTTTTTTCTCCCAAAACTTCTTTGGCTGTTCTGTTGATTGTATTTTTTATTTCTTGCCATTTTTCCTCTATAGTTGTTTGTTGCTTGTTACTTCTTGACACTGTTTCCTTAATTTTTCCTTCATATTTAAGTCTGGTCTCCTCTTGCTTCAACACCTCTAAATTATATTGCTTGCTTTTGTTTTCAACTTTTGGTTTCCTGGAGATCTGTTTAAACTTTTGTCTGTATACCCCCTTCACCAGAAAATTGTCAGAGGCAACTTCTGCTCCACGCCAACTTCTTATGTCTATTTATTGACATTAAAACCATGAATTAGTACTGTAGCATTGTTGAAAACACCGGTAGTTCGTAAAGACAAAAGTTACTTATTTTTAAGTAATTGCAATCTTTTCACTAAAAATCATAGAGTTTACTGTAGAGGTTTTCATCTGTAGAAAAGGTAGAATGTAATTACAAAATTATTGCTTCTACCACAATAAAATCATCAATCTCATCTACGATCAGGACTAAGTTTAAATAACCTAGTAGTGATTTATAATATAAATGCTGGATTTTATTACTCTCTTCGATTAGCCATCAGTTAGTTTCAAATTTTAATTTTTGATCTGCACTTCAGATAGACATCCAATTGTTTTCAATTTGAAGCGTTCTTTTGTAATCTGTCATAAATTGAAAATTATTATTTTTATTTCTATTTTTCACTTATTTTCACTTAGAATAGAAGAGATCCAATTACTAAAGTAAATTTTCCTCCTCGCAATTAATCTAATGTCTTAAGAACCATAAACAATATTTATGATTTTGAGCAAGAATTTCCACATTTTTTCTGTAAAAGATGATTTCATTCCATTGTTTCGAAGATTCCATTCAGTAAAACGTTTATATAACGAGAGCTTTGAGTATACCAATTTTCTATATATTTTCTAAGCTTTTTATTAATTGTTGCTTAAGTGAAAATATTACGAGATTTAAAAAACCCCACAGCTCTTAAAAAAAGCTAACACTTGATCTAAATGGTGTCCCAAAAGAAACGCAGGATTTAATTTTAGAAAAAACAATTTATTTATTTATTTATTTATTATTAGTTGGCAAAGTTACGATATTACTTTAAAGGGTAAACATTGCCATTAAATTTGGAATAGGATATTTGACAAATGTCCTCCGTGACTCATTTGACACTTCCAAAGTTTTTTGGCAAATCCTCGATCACTTTTTCGCATAACTCAATTTCAATGATAACTATTCGAATTTTTGCTTTTAACTTAGGAATCATTCTCATTTTCATAGCATAAACCATTGACTTCACGAATCCTCAGAGAAGAAATAGCAGGATGTGATGTCCCATTAAATTTTTGCTTTAAAAATTGGGCTGTTTTACGTGTCGTATAACAGGTGGCAGCGTTCTGCTGGAACCACAAGTCATCCAAATCACTAAAGGTGATTTTATTAGCAAACTTCCCGTCAACTTCTTGAATCTCCAGCACGCGATCGGCAAATATTCGGCATTTAAAATGGTTGTCTGGCTTTAGTTCTTGGGTTAGCTGAATCTTGAATAAATGTAATGTAGATTTTTTGGGTAAAACCCACTGCATGGTGCTTTTTGAAATGTTCAGTGACTGATGGCGCACTAAGATTTCTGGATACTCCGTCACACTACCATTCGCAGCCGCGTTTTTTTTTTGTTTTGTTGTCTGCAACCGAATCTGCTTATTCAAATTCATAGTTGTTTCATTTGGTGCATTTTTCTATCCAAAATGCTACGCAATTTGCGCACAGTCTCGGCGAAACATTTTCCGTGCTTTTCTAATTAATTGCAACAATCGCCACTCGCTCCTCCTTTGAGTACTACTCCATACTGAGTAACCATAATTTGTTTACTATAAACCGCTACTAAGCAGAACATTGCAGAAAAAATGGCGCCTAATTTAAATCCTGCGTTTCTCTTGGGACACCATTTCGGCCCAGCCATTGACACCTCGTCATATAGTGGCATATACCCCAAACAACTTCTATTAAAAGCTAATGATAAGAATGATGATGACGATAAATCGTTTTAGACAGTTTGGCGATCTTCCTAGAGCAGGAGTATTTGCGATTGACTTGGAGTTGATCTGAAGATTATAGATGTTTTTATGAAAGTTTCCTTTCGCATAAAAATAATTGTGGGGAAATAACAGTACTTAGCATTTTCTAGCATGACTAATCTTACCTAACATCATTTGTAATTATCCTTTTTTCTGAAGGAAAAAAAGTTGATTGAGTTATTTTTGCTTTTCAAGTCAAAGAATTTTATTGTCTTGGAGAACTTTAAACATTTTCTCCTCGAAAAAATACAACCATACTATAACATTTATGTTTTTCCATGTAACCGTGTCTATTTTAGGGTTACACTTCTCTAATATCTTTTTTATGTCTCCCTACATGTTGGTAGGTAAGGATGTGTACGAGGTGTGCTCAAGTTCTAAGATCCAAAAATATTTACCCAAGAAAATTGAAAGTTCTGTTATGTCTCAACGTAATCTCCATGCAGCTGTACACATTTTTCACTACTTCGTCGCCATGATTCCATAGCTGCTGGGAACAATTGTTTAGGGGGCGGCTCGATTAGAAAATGGCATCTATGTATCATCCATTGCCATCGGTGTAACCTTATGCTCGTCAGTCAGCATTTGTGGGACCTATTTTAAGTATACAAAACAACACTCACTGCAATGGCGGTAATTCGGCCTGTGTACATTGTATTCTGCTGGGATCTATATTACAAGTTCAGAAATATTTCCCGCGCCTTTTAAAATTAAACACATCTTTCTACTTACTCTCAATGCTGAGAAAAAATTTGGAGATCTTAGAATTTGAACGTACCATGTATAAACTTCTTTTTTCATATAAATTAGTTGCATTACCATATTGTGTAGTTCTTCATGGGTAAGGAGACATTCAGCGACATTTTTTCAGCATTATTTTACCTAGTGCAAGATTGTCTAATAATTAATAGTTAAATGTTTTCTATAAGTATGTATGTATGTGTCTTTCCACTGGGCTTCAGATAAATAAATCAAAATGTTAAGTGAAATGTAATTTATTAAGATACCTTTCACTAGTTCTTACATCCTTTACAGAATTCAAAGAAATGTCACTTTCAATATTTAAATTTGTAACATAATATAGACCATAAGCGATAATTTGTTGCGTATTGGATGGAAATCCTTCTAATGTAGCCATATCAAAGTTTGAGCATGTTCCCCACAACTGAATCTCACACAGTGACTTGAATATCATTTCAATAAGGAAAGAAAAGATGAGAATTTCTACGAAGGAACATAGTGGTTATTAAGTTTTCAATTTAGTTGTGTACGTTCTTCCTAAATGTTATTTTGCCAGTTAAATCATCTAAATGCATACCTAAAAATTAAACTTCGTCACTTTATGGTATTACATTTCCATTAAGTTAACTAGTGGACATATTCCCCTACGTTTCATTAATGTAAATTGTGTAGACCTTATCTCATTTATTTTTATACGCCACTTTCTTGTAGCTTTTGAAACTAAAATGAGGCCCTCACTAGTAATTAATATCGCTATATCATCTGCAGAGTTGGATGTGATGGTATCCTCGCTGGTAGGCAGATCAGCTGTGAAAAGGAGGTACAGCGCTGGTCCTAAGACGTTGTCTTGCTGTACGCCTGAGCTTATTGGAAATTGTATGGTTAGTTCATCGCAGTTAATAAAGAAATGACTTTCAAAATTTGTTTTCATTGTAAGGTAACAATTATACGACAGGTGCTGTTTGCGCTTGTATAAAAAACCCTTGATCCTGGCTTATTTCAATAAAGGTAGCTGTGGAATATGTTTGTCTTCAAAGGTAGTATTTGTAAGATATTCAGAACGGCGAACTGATTTTATTGTAAAATATGTTTTCTAAAACCAGAATGATAATTTGATATTAGTGTAAATTACCTTTGTTGATTCGTTTATCAGATTTTTGTAGAAGTGTTATTTTCGCCACTCTTCATTTTGCTTCTGAATTGCTTAAATTGGTTTGTCGCTTTCCGCAACGAGTAATCACGTTGCTGTTAACCCTTTTAAATAGCCTTTTAATTTTTCATTTTTGTAATTGTTTACCATACTTTTTAGATTTCTATCTGCTTTGCTGTATTTTCTTTTTTCAGCTGGATATCTTTCATTTTGCTGTTCTCCTAAGTCTTCGTTCCTCTAAGTATTACCGATCACCGAAAATAATTTACAATTGTCTGTTACATTGATCCAAGCATGGTCAATGATTTTAGTAATGAAGAAATCTAGTAACCTTGGAATTTTTTGGATGACTTTGCTTAAAAGTCTACTCTAGAATTACACAGTCTTAATCTCCCGTGACGGTTATATCTAGGACAGTATGTTATTGATACAGTGATTGTTCATTGCAGGTACAATACTTAATTCGTAGTGTTTAATTTTTTTATTAATAATTATACCACATCTATCTCAGACATTAACGTTTGGATGTATGGTGCAATCCTGAAACTTTGTAGCAGGTGCGTTCAGCAAAAAGATGCATCGGAAATAAGTAAGATATCAATTTGGTTAATGTTTAAAAATGCTTAACGATGTTTCGTCAGGTCGTTCGTAATCCAAGCTTTAAAAAATGGAAGAGAAAGAAAAAGAATGCGTATAAACATAAATAATGTGAAAAACAGAGAAACTACAGGAGTTTGCAATACAACAAATAAACCGCATGGAGCAGGGATAAATGCATCAAAGTTGCATTTAGTTAATATTCGGTCAAAATCAGAAATATACCCATAATTCGAAAATAGCTTCCTTCACAACACTCATTGTGCTTATTCGAAAAACTAATCGATGAAAACCTGTACAGCGTAATATATGCCATCTTCATAAGAGAATAACTGAAAGAAGCCTATTATTAACTGCTATCAAAGTCATAATGGTAAAAGAAAAATTTTTATATTAAAAAGGGGATACAGTGAGTGCTAGGTTATCGAACATAAGCCTTCCAAAGATGATGTTCGTTAGCCCAGATCGATTTACCATAGATTTTTTATAGAATTTGATTTATTCATTCTGCAGATCCAAAAAATGAAAACAAAATCATGTAATTTCTTACTATATTTATGTAATGTAATAATAAAAACACATAAATACAGTTTTGCATTTTCATCAGTATTGTTCTTTCCGTTTGTAGGGCGTTAAGGATCTGTCCAATGTCGTATGGTTTTTTCTTCTTTATGATTTTTCAGAAGTGATGTATAGCATAGCCGTTGCAGAGATTGCCAAAGTTTCCAAAGATTCTAAGATTTGACATCCTCCCACGCCTTCAAAAGCTCTTTAATAGCAGATGTCACCATTGGTCCTCTATCGTCTTCTTCTTTTTCAGAAAACATATCTCGCAGAGTCACGGGATCATTTTAATGTTCTATTATCATTTTCACTCACCTCCAATTCCAGACCTCTAGTGGTTGTCACATTTGTATCCGTAATTTTACGGACATCATGTCCATTTCACTGCATGCAGGATGGACACAGTTTTCGACAAGCAAAATTTAATTTTCGTTGAGTAATTATGTCCATCAAAAAATATCAATTTTTTAAAAACGTTTTTATTGCCATCGTTGAGAAGAACTGGTGTGCTTCAAAACACCGACAAAACAGCGTGCGAATGTACAATTTCTTGAAACTCACAATAAACTTTTAGCCCATTGGGTGAATCAACGAAGTGATATTTGGAGGCAGAAACTGAATTGTCAGTTAGAGAAAAGTCTACCATCGAGACATTTAAATGTCTAATTGTTTGATAATAGCAATGCTTTCAATGGCTATTCGTAAACCGAAAGACAATCATTGATGCTTGGGACATAAACGTTAAACAGCCATTATTTGAAAAAAAACTGCACCCCCTCCGCGCCCTTTCATTAAATCTCCACATTACTTTCAGTTTTTCTTAAATTATAATTTTTTTTGGGATGCTCTAGGATTCACAAAGTGATAGGCAAGAAACGGATATCACCACTAACGTTGACTGCTAAAAGCAACGTTAATCGATTTCTCATGGTTTTATGCTCAGAAATATTTCCTCGTCTTTCGTGATGTAGATTAGGTACGCTTCAACGTATGCTTTTAAAATAAAACAGTTTCATCACAAATGAAAATTTGTTCGTTTTTAATAAATTCTTGAAATTTCAAACAGAACTTCTTAGTATATTCATCTGCACTAGCAGATTCAGCGTAATTAAAATCTTTTAAACTTTGCAAACCATTCAGTGGCAGCCTTGAATTCTTTAAAAATTTCTCTAATTTTGTCCTAAATGATAGCCATGCTAATAATTACATCTCTTTTCATTTCCTTTTCTTTTATCCAAACTAAAAGCATTCTCTCTCATTTGTTAATCCTTTAGTTGCCTCAAATATTTAAAAACAACTTTTAGTAAATGATTTTGGACAGCTAGCTAAAAATACAAAGAGCGACCAAAAATTAAAGTACAACCATTTTTAATCTAGATCTGTCTTACTTTTAAATTAATTTAGTAACAAAATGACGTATTTGGGCCTTTGGAGGACTAGAATTATCTCTATGCCCCGTCTGTCGGCATGACAGATTTTTTTAAAAATTCCATAAAGATCCTTAAGTTTATTCAATCCATATAGCTTTTTTGCATAAAATATAATACTGAAATAATTAATATAGATTCACTGCAACTGAATTTGAATTTTAATTCAAACCTGATGTAAGAAATTCTGTAAGCTTTCACTTTTTCAGCAATTACCTGATAATATTCTTTTAAATAAGCATTAAAAATAAATTCTTACTCAAATTCAAAAAAATAATCTATAATCAGGCAAAAGTAAGTAACGGTTACATCAAGAAAAAATGTACAGAACGGTGGTGGGCAGAAATTAAAAAATCAAAAAGACAAAACAAACAGAAGTAATACATAAAAACTAAAGACCCTCTAGGTAAACATAAATATCATATAAGAAATGAAGAAGAAAAACCAGTAACAGAAGAAAAACGAATAAGCTGAGGAAACTTTGGAACACAGCTACAGGAAGACTATAAAATAAATTTTGGAGCCGAATCAGATATATGAAGGGAAAAAGAAAGAAAAAAGTAAGAATTATCAAAAATAAAATAATCAGTTAATAATTAACAGAGAGGAAATACCCTCAAACATGGAGAGACTATTATACAGAAAAATTTACTACCTCATAAAGAAATAAATGAAATAGAAATGGTTGAAATAGAAGAACACTAAGAAATATAAGAACAGGAAAAGCTGGAGGAGAAGATGAAATTGATCCGGAGATATTTAAATGGCTAAGCGAAAAAGGGAAAAGATGGTTACACAAAATTTGCTGTCTAGAGGGACGAATACTAAAATGAGAGAAAATTTTATTTTGCCAATACACAAAAAAGAGAACATGCGAAATGCGATAATTATAGTCTATCCATAGTGTATATTAGGATAATCAAAAAAATCACATGTTTATAAATAATGTAGTAGCAATACTATCTACACTATATGCAAGTGAAACCTGGGTGTTGCTAAAGAAGCATGAGATAAAAATAAACACAATATAAATAAAATGTCTAAGAAAATGTTGGGAAAAATAAAATATGATAAAAATAGACAAATTAGAAGCATGACAAAACAAGAAGCAATTACAACAAAAATAGAAAATAGACAACTGAACTGGTACGGTCACATCGCCCGAAAGAATCAGAAAATATAGTTAAGAAGATAATAGAATCAGACAAAGAAAAGAAGAAGAAAAAGGAAGCCCAAACAAATGATGGCTAGATAGAAGAGAAGGAAAACAAATATGTTAGATGAAAATAATGGCACAGAACCAGAGCAGATGGAAGAAATGGATAAAAGAATATAAAGTCAAAATGATTACAAAATATATTTTGTATCACGTACGATTGTAAACAATCTCATAAACGCCAACTTGTGAAAACCTACAAAAACATCCCGAGGATTAACCAGAAAGTGTTATATTCTGGACGCAGAGAACTTTTTTTGTTAAAAACATGTCCAACACGAAACTTTCAGAGGAAAAGTAATAACCCGAAATGACACCATCAAGCCTCGAATTAGCCGAAGGTGCCGTGAGAACCGAAGTTCTACAAATACAATAGCAGGCCTCATAATGCGGCTTCGTTCCACCTTAAACTTCATCTCGTTGGAATCTTGTCCTGCCAACTTAAATAAGAAACTCGAACTGCGCTATGACAATCGCGCGGCGAAGTTTCCCTTCCAGTAATGAACTCTTGTGCGCTAAAAGCTCTAATTAAGGCCCCACCCGGCCCTCATATTAGAAAACTTCTCCGCGAGGATCAAACCATAAAATCTATAGCCCTCCGGAGCGTCGCCCCGATGCCCGCACTCGCCAGTGGGGAGCTATTCATTTCAGACATACATAAAAGAGGCAGCGAGCGTTATGGACTATAAAGCACGACAACGATCATTTCCCAAATTAAAAATTGTTGCGAGGATAACTTTATTACCGTTTGTTATCGCTGTGACCTCTCCAAACTCAAATGATCGATTAAAAGAGCAACAGAGATAAATCTGGCCGCAAAGAGGGCGTCATAACTGAAATTTTTGAATATCGTGCAGATAAGCCCGCGTGTCTCAGTTTCAAGCGCCTCGCGGGAACAATCACAAAGTTCGCCTGGCGAGCCAAAATTTGCCATAGAAAGTAGTTGCGAGCAGAACTGAAGACAAAATTCAAGTTTTGCGTCCGTCGCATCACGATGCGCATTAAGAAGCTCGTAATTTTGAGGAATGGGCTTTTGTCGACGTTTTATGCCCGTTCTGCGTGAACGAAGTGTCCATTTCCAGCGATGATGGCTTTTTCTAACTTCGAAGAGGAATTGTGCATGATGTATTCAAAGAAATGATTAGTTTAATGTCTGTTCTAGTATTCATTTAGGTTAAATTCGCCATGCCAAAGTCATCGCTTTAAAACAAACAAAAATCCAATATGTTTATCCTAAAATTATTAAACAAATATAAAATGTGCAAATTAATTCTGTGTTTACATTTTAATTTCATTTAAAACGGTTTGGAATAACACATAAAGGGAACTGATTTGTTGCTTTCGTAAATTGGGTTTTGGAAAATTAACAAGTTGACGGTAAGTTTTCGAAAAAATTATATATAGCGATTAGGCACATTTAATCTTGCCAGTTTGGCCAATAAACAAAACTGTCGAATTTGGCGATCTGAAAATCCAAAAATGATTGAAGAACATTCTATGCGTCTTCAACAGGTCACGATTTGGTGCGGATTTAGGGCTGGAGAATTGATTGGACCTTACTTCTTCAAAAATGAAAATAAAAATTCCGGTATTGTCAATGTAACTAGATATCGTGAGATAATTATTAATTTTTTATGTCATACAATTGATGATACGGATATGGATGACATTTTGTTTCAACAAAACGGTGCAACATGTCACACTTCCATTGAAACAAAATTTAATGGTTGTGTTATCTCGCAGAAAGGTAATGTGAATTGGCCGCCAAGGTCATGTGATTTGACACCGATAGACTTCTTCCTTTGAGTTTATCTAAAGTATAAAGTATACATCAACAAACGATTAAGGACCTCAAAGGAAAAATTCGCCACAACATTGCTGAAATTTCCCAATAATTATGTCAACATGTCATCAAAAATTTCATCAAAAGACTGAACATTATTAATGTTCAAATAAAAAATGTATTTTATTAAAATATTGAAATGTCAGCTCATTTTGGGATACCATTTAATACTGAATCATCATCTTTAAGTATCGGATTTCGCTCCATACAACTTACAATAAAATCAGCATTTTCAAACTGCGTATTTTTAGTACTTGATCACACATGAACAAATTATTAACTTGTGAAGAAGGCACTTTTTTTATGAAAACCATAAACATTATTTACAAATATTTGTGTAGTGGTACCACCATCAACACTTGCACATCACAGGAACTGAGCTGGGAATTAAGTCACATTTATTTCCCTTAGTCCTTACCTCGATCCAAGAAATTCACACTCGTTTGAGATAGTAAAGAAATTGATGGAAAACCTGGTGATGATAACATAAAATAACTACTAATAAAACATTGTGCATTAGGATAACAAGAGATTACATCAACAAACAACAGTAGTTTCCATCTCATATAAATTTATTCTTCTCAACAAAGTCCTCGTTTCGTTTGGACGTTTATAACGTTGTTATTTATCATTATTACGTCTAAAGATGTTTAGAAGCATTATACGTCACGTACATTAAAAGTCCACAATACTTGTTATCTTCTACCGCCATGTCCTTTCTGAACTGAGAATAGTCAAAGATATCCCAAAATGCTTACTCAGTGTCAAATAATAAAATTACACATTTAGGAAACAATATATTTGGCATGGTCAAAAGCCTTCTTACATACTAATAATAAGAAAGTTAGAAGAAATGTTATAACTAAATGCAATACAAATAACCAAGATATAAGAGTATGACCTACAAACTGTAATGTAAAATTTTTCACATATTTTTCCCTTATTGTCTGGATGTTGCGCATCATCTGATACGGGACGAACATGGCAAACATCGCGCTTTATAAAATTTAAATGAACCAAAAAACGTTATTATTAATTAATTATAATTATATATATAAAAAAAATTATGAGTGCTGCTGCTGCTGTCACACAGGTCAAAGGTCAAATCGTTCGTACCTTTCCGTGCCGACCCGAGCGCTTCCGAAGGAAAAATTTAGGTCCGGCGGCAGGTGCGACCGAGTAATATATTTCCGGAACCGCAAGCGATGGAAAATTTTCGTTTGAGAGCGGGTAATAAAGCACTTATGCATAAAAAAAATTATGAGTGCTGTCACACAGGTCAAAGGTCAAAGGTCAAAGGTCAAAGATCAACTCTAACTGGGTTTACGTAAATGCATTGTCATGGCAACGGCGTACGTCAATTATGTCAAACAGAGCTTTTTAATCGTGTTTTTATTTATTTTTAAAAACTACTAAGCGAAGGGGTTCAAGCATGTCGGAGTTGGACAAGCTCTCCGGGGGGCCGCTGCCAGACCTTGTATATAATTAAAATATTAAGCAAAATATAATATATAAAATAAATTTCAATTTCATATAAACTCTGCTTAACGTAGGATATTCTTCTTAACTTCCACGTTTCGCGATTCATAAATCATTCGGAATATTCATAAAAGTTAGATGTCCTTCATTTGGAGGTCGTGCTGAAAATTCTATTTCGACTCCTTTTTAAACGAGTCGCTTCCCAAAATTTCTAAAAATGTTATAGGTGATCTTGCTATATCAGTTGTAGCTCCGTCTTGCTGAAACCAAAACGTTGGTTTGTTTTAAACCGCAAAGCGTGTATCTATCGTTTGTCAGCAACGGTTGTCTTACTATTGTCACCATTTTGTAATAAAAATAACTTATGATCATTTTTCCTTTCACGAAAAACTGTATACTTAATAGAATAGTCGATGTTCATGTACTGATTTCAAAATACGTGTGTTTTAAAAATCACAGTTTTGTTTGTTCCATATAAAACAATTTTCTTGTCAACTATTAAAAATTTCGAAATTTTGGACCTTTTTTGACGAAAAGAGGCACAACTTTTAAAATTTTCTACACTGGCATTCAGAACCCCTCTGAAGATCACACTTGTAAACGACGGGTCCTTTGAGTGGCGGATAGAGGAAGTACTGGAAACAGGATTGCTACAAATAATCACAACGAGTAGCCGCGGACCAAACACCAGTTGTCTAGATAACAGGGCTTCTATCAATACGCCAAACCAATAGGGTAAAACAATTCAAAGAAGTGAAACGGCACGAATACGTAAGAGAACGGACAAGGATTGCAACATGACATATCAAAATACTAAATGGAAATGAAGTAGAAATAGAATAGGAAATGAGAAGAAGCAAATACAGAGCTTTCATTATGACACGCAAAATTGTTTTTTTATTGCCATGGTCAAACATTTCAGCCAATTTTATGCTTGAGGTTAGCTATAGCTAGGTTTATGTTTGAAGTTTTGCTTACACTCTATGTCAACACTGAATATGGCGTCAGCTAAGACCAGCTATTCAACTGAATAAAATAAAATAAATCTTAACTGTGGCCGTATTTTACGAGAGGGGGCGCCGAAGTGATAATGGAGCGTTAATTGCTTTCAAGGTTAAGTTTGACAAGCACACTACCTTGTCTGTCTCTACTATAGCAAGATAAAAATTACCATGATAAAATGTCCTCTATAATTAAATTGTCTATTTCATCATGTTATAATAAGCTGATTGGAAAGTTTGAAAAGACAAGAAATGTACTGGATGACAATTTATCAAGAACGAGCTGTCCAGTCACTGTAACCACTCCCTAGACCACTAACTTCATGGGCAAGAGTTCACAACTTACGTCTTTAAAGTCGCAGCTCCACTAGGTGCGAGGGTGGGCTTTATGCACATTCATTTACAAACGCATCTGACCGAGATCAATATTGGCAAAAGATTCACTTTTGCAAAAGTGGTTATAGGCATGGTTTGGACCAAAAACTTTGGACATAAAGCGCGTCCATTTCACGGCTATGTTAACAAACAAAATTACCCACATTGGGGTACCAAAAACCCACATTTGGACAAACTTCGTCGATTGCACCCAGAAAAAGTTAGTGTATAGTGTGCAATTTCTCACTATGGAATTGTCGACCCATTGTTTCTCACAAAATATGAAAATGAAGAGATTTTTTAACTGGTTTCAGCAAGATGGAGCCACCGTCCATAGAACTCAGGGCATCTTTGACATCCTCACAAAGGTTTTTGGAAAGAAGATCATAAGCCCCGTAAAATAGAAGGTGGCATCGAGTTGCCTCCGATTTAAACCCATGTGATTTTTTCTTGAGTTTATCAGAGCAAACCCCAGTCTATCAACAAACTCATAATTCGCATCACAGAACTGAGAGTTTCTTTTCATGTATTTACTTTTAATAAGGATTCCCGCTTCTGCTATAACTCTTTGTTTCTTATTCATTCTTATATATATTACCAGTGCAAGCTTATAACACATAAAAATTGACTCAGAACTTATTCTAGCACACGCAAATGAGTGAACGTTGCTTGCAAAATTTTTAAAACCTATAGCCATTGAAGTGTATATATATATTTTTGGAATTTGAAAATGCAACTATTTTGGCTACAGTAAGTAGTAGTAAAGACACACAAGCTGAACTTGAAAAATTAGCTAATGAAAATCGCAATTATATTTCTGGTGAAGATAATAGAAGAATGCTAGATTATAATTTGTGCGATTCATCCACCAATAGCGATAACGAATTGTCTGGTTATTTGAGTGCAAGTGCTAATTCCGAAGCAACTGCGACTTTAGTTATAAACCAGTGGTTAAAACAAAAAAGCGCCAATTTTTGGAGGAGTTACGAATGGCATTAGTAAAACTTCTTATAACTACCCAAAAGACCAAAGGATCAGAAAAGCATATCTGAAATGTACAAAAGCGATTCTAAAATTCAAGTGGGAACCCAGTGTATTCTGAGATCGTCTAAAACGCGGTGCTTCCCACATCTTTCCATATCAGAGACGGTGCGCGACCAGCATGAACATGTGAGAACCTAACTATTTAATTTGCAGGCCTGTCCCGACGCGAGACGTTTGAACCTCACCGTTATTATTATTATTATTATTAGATGTGGTAGACCCCATTGATTCTACTGTGAAACTAGGATCTTCTACTACACGTGGGCACTGCTCTCTCTCTCTCTCTCTCTCTCTCTCTCTCTCTCTCTCTCCCTCCCCACCTCCACCCCTCCCCTATATTTCTTTCACTCTCCCTCCCTCTCTTCACCCCCACCCTGAGATATTCTGTCCATTTTACCCTTAACAACATTCATTTCAAAAGTACTAATTTTTTATTTATCTACTTTTTCATAGTCCACGACTGCGAAATACTATTTCATTTTCATTTTTGTGGTCCCTCTTCCGGTCTTTCCAGATCCTTTGTAATTTCGTTAAGGCAGTTCTAACCATTGCTAGTCTTCTTTTTATTTCGTTAAAACAGCTTCCTGTATTTTTAATAAGTGTGCCAAGATAAATATATTGGTTTATCATTTTTACCTTTACAAAGTAGTTTTTGTCTATTTCTAGTTTCCTGTTGTTATTAACATTATATTACATTTACTTTTATTGAGTGTTAATCCTTAGTTTACTGCTTTCTTGCTCTAATACGTCCAATAGGTCCGCTATTTCTACTGGTGTTTTAGATATTAAAGCTTTGTCATCAGCATACTATTTCATAGAGTAAGTTAATTAACTTTCTGTGTTGCAAGTATCACCACAAGGTTAAGTCTATATTTTTAAATGAATTCTGAAGTGACTTGGTGTATGTTGACTTGGTGATGCTAAAACGTGTAAGTAAACGCTAATGGGTCCCGAACCTACATGCAAGGTTCCCTATCTAACCGAGAAATTATCGGAACTAATACAGAAACATGGGAACTCTAAAGGGCAAGTCCAGTAAGAGAACAAAGGAAATGATAAAACTAAACAGGAAACAATCGAGTATAGCAGGATTATCAACAGGACATTATTATTGTTAAGGATTAAATTCTCAGGTTGTTTGAAGAAGAAGATCTAGCACTACACGCTCTAGATGAATGTTCCACAATAGTGATCCAGGAGGGGCTGGACGCGCTAGAAGACTGATGCGGCACGTGAAGTATAGAAGTAAACCCAGAGAAGAGTTCAGCCGTCCTATTCTCCACGAAGACTCGATTTCGTTTGCAACCAGACCTGGCAAGCTCAGAATCTTCGACCGGAAAATACACTGGAGAGAAGAAGCACTATACCCCAGTGACGGAAAACTCATCTGGAGAACCCAAGTCGATTAGACGGAGACGAAGATGAAGGCAGCATGTTAGGCCCTTGGCCTCCTTCTTTACCCTGGAAGCCTGCTGTCCTTTCGCAACAAAATCATGATTTATAAAGCGATCCTCCACCTGATCTTGAAGTACGACTTCTGTTTGGGGGTTCTGTGCGAAGATGCACATTAACAAACTCCAGATGATACAGAACCGGGTCCTAAGGTCCATTCTTCACCGCAACGCCGAAGTGCTGACCATCCAGGAGAATTTATCTCTCATTGTCAGTATGGTACGTAGCTGTTCTCCAACGTTGAAGGTGACGGTAATTCCAACATCTGTGACCTCTACGACTAAGAGCTGGACAGGAGCGCCCACCATAAGCTTCTGAAGAAGAGCATCAGAAGTTGGACTCAGGGGCACCTAAGGTCACCGGCGAAGTCATCGTCAACGTATGTTATTGTCCAGCCTTCAAATATTCAAGTACTTTGGTGCTCAATATGTAGAACCGAACGAAATGGCGGTTGCGCCCATAATCTATATCTTACTAACTATTAATAAGTAAAAGTTGTGTTTTCTTAGGTTCAGATGATTTTTTTTTAATGACCAACATTTCTAATTTGCAAGAGAGTAAAATGATTAAAAATCACTTTTCCTTATAAGGGTGATAGAAAATTTAATGTTAATTTAGTCTTCATGTTTTGTTATACACTGTCCAATATATTTTCATACTCTTTGCCGCTCTCGTGTAGCAGTGGTACATGGATGTATTTTATTACTGGTCGTTTACTTACAATAATGAGAATAATGTTTTTTAAGTTACAAACACCTCGTTACCATTTATAAATATTACAAAAAGTTCTGGATAAAAAAACAATAAAAGAATATCTGTGTGCCTGTATTTGTTCGGATAATTCCTTTCCGGTTAGATAAAAAAAACCTTAAATGTAGGTCCGGAATCTATGCAGCCTTTGTTCAGAAACTGATCCTGCAAGTTGGTAAGCCTGTTCGTTACCGTCAGAACTGGTACTATAGAACCCATTGTTGCGTGCGCTCAGCCAGCATTAGCGGTGTTTTTGTATAATTATGCAGTGTATCTCAGTATTTTTCAAAGCTTTTAACGCTGCTTGACTGTCTCTTCAGATGGAGATTTCCTTGTTTTCAAAACCCTTCTCTTTACCACACTTTTTGCACATATTGTAATTGCTATTATTTTGATTTGAAAGTCTGAGGCTAGTACAAATTCTGTTTTCTGTTCCTACCTCAAACACTCCTGCTCCAAAGCCCCGTTATGTTTTTAAAACATCTGCATACCATACAGACCCTTGTCTTTGAATCAGCTCCCGTATTTGATCTTCGTCGCCTTTTTCGAATATTAGTACCTTGAAAGGTTTTGTGAAGTCCCAAACAATGTTGAATATCTTGGCTTTGATTTCGGTTTTAGTCTATATGGTAATGCTGCCAATGCTTGGGATTCCACCACTAAATAAAACGGAGAAAGATTTAGCATTGTTTACATCCAGAATGTAGGCGTAAGTAGCATCGTTCCAGTTATTTCGACGCGGATAAACTTCTGTAGTTTATTCAATTTGTCGATTAACATTATGTTTCTGGTTTTATGCCACCAGATGATAGAAGTATACGTGAGTGTTGGTATAACCACTCTCACAAAATCATCCTTGATTTCAGACCTCAAGTTTTAAGTACTGTTCTTCTAGGAGTCCATAAGGCCCTTATGGCTTCGTTAGTAATATCTTTCACATGAACATTAAAAATCAGTTTTATGTCTAAACTAATGGTAAAAAGTAGGTAGGTATTGACCGTTCGCTGATTCGTATTTTCTTCAAATTCTTCTAAATGTGCATGTCTTGTTCGGGTTCATGGGTCGCCATCGTAATTTAAGGTTTCAGTCATACTATTTTATCTACGTAAGAAAAAGTACCAATAATGCCTTTATGTTTTCTTTTCAATATATAGACCATAAATAAAGAATCCAAAAAAATAAAAAGCGTTGGTTCCAGATAAGCTTCGCCTCACGATATATTTTAGAACAAGAGAAAAACCATCGCAACTGCGTCGCTCCAAAGAAGGGTGCGAAACCCGAGAACGACGCCAACGCATGTGATAGGAAAACTCGTTATAAATCCCGGAAGAATCGAATCCATATATTATGCATCCCCGATCGGCCCGAGCACCCCTCCGGCGGCGGGCCTTCAAAGGCTCTCTCCTTAATTCAGCTCGCCACAACAAGGCCGCCCTCATTTGCCCATTTTACCGCTCCGAAACTTCGCCTCATGAGATATTAAGCTCGCCAGCTCGGGTAGACAATGCAGTCGGCGTAAACGCTCGACTGCGCCAAAGCTGCGGAGCGGGCTCGTTTTTCAGCCGGAGTGCATTCCCGCTGAAGTTT
This sequence comes from Sinelater perroti, assembly GCA_036346155.1. Lineage (NCBI taxonomy): Eukaryota > Metazoa > Arthropoda > Insecta > Coleoptera > Elateridae > Sinelater > Sinelater perroti. Next base: position 1,887,669 of record JARFIY010000332.1, on the reverse strand, counting down.
ATGGAGTTGGACGTCCGCCCAGCGCCGGGATAAGCCAATCTATTTGCGCCTGCTAGCAGACTGACCTAGCCGCAATCAAACTCCGCATGGACTAGAGAACTTCCTCAATTACGTGTCTGTTCGAATAAATCGGGCGCCTGTGAGGGAGGTTCGTGCAATTTTCCGCTGATGCGCCTGAAAGGGCTAGGTGTGGGTGCACAGACGCAAGCAAAGTGGAAATTAAGGACAAGCAATATCTTTAATTGCATCAGAGCATTTGAAACGCCCAATTTAATTTAAAAAATTAATGTAAAAGTTGCCTAATTCAATAGAATCTCATTATGGCTTTTTAAATGGTTTAACGAAAACGTTGTTTAGTTTACAAAAAATTGCAGTTTTTCAAAAAAACTAGAAAAGGTGAGTCAGAGTACGTTTACAATTTGTAAAAATGCTGTGTTACTAATTCTTCCTCAATACCTACATCCGCACAAAATTGAAGCATTAAGTTGTACCACAGAATGTGGAAAAACTATAAAATCTATCCGTCTAATTACTCCAGCAAAGAGTTGGAGGAAACGGATTTACTGTTGTCACTAACCTTGTGACGACACAAGATATCTTTAGATAACCATTGTGTTCCAGTCAGGTGCCCATTTCATCTGTTTACTACTCTCTGCCAATTTTAAATTAAGGCCAAACCATTAAGTTCTGTACCGGTTCTAATTATAAAAGAGCCATGCGCCATAGGAAAATAGAAGTTTTAATCCTCTTCGTTAATAATACTGATCTTCAGGTTATAAGTAAGAATAAAAGTTATTGAAGGAAACACTAAAATGTAACAACAGAAAAAGAATTAAGTTTGCTGAATTGTACGCTTATATAGATTCGTATATAGAGAAATACCCGTAGATGATCTTCCACAACAGCACCCACAGTCTGATGAAGGTTTTTGATGCTCTAGACTGAAATTTATTTTACATTTTCAATTTTCGTTACATCCATACACTTTCATACATTCACGCATGAAAAAATAAATACAAATGTCTATTTCATCTATTTAAATAACATTTCTTTTCTTAGCTTTAGAATTAATAAATCACTGGATTATGTCATTAAAAAAAAACGACGAATAAAAATGCCAGGCCCGTCATTTTTTCCTATTTTATTGATCTCAAAAGGTTTTTTGCTCTCTTAAGGGCCAAAAAGGATTGTCCTCCAGTGCACTTAGTACATATAATTCTTAAAACGCTGGAAGTATTGGGAAAAGTAGACCCAACGTCCCACGACTTCAATAATACTAAGAGTCTTTGTGTTTCTAATTGTGTTTTTGATTTTATATTCTTATATTATTTGTCAAAACTTTTATTGATTCTTAAAATGCTGCTAAATGAACACATGCTCAGGGAACGTTTTATCTAAATCAAAAACATACCTTTCCAATAGCTGATTTGTCCTCTGTCGTATTCTGTCCTTTTCCATTTGAGTTATTCCCCATATAAATCCAAAATCATTATATATTTTTCTATAGATTGTTCTCTTTCGTACTAAGTTGCGTTTCAGAGAATCATCTGCAGTATATGTTTTTATCACGAAAAACACGCAGTTTCTATCTTTGCTTTCAACAAAAGAACTTTTGGTTTCCTCTGTCTTGTAATGTCTGTTTTGTAGTCGTCAGTTTCACACATAGATTTTGCTTTGCTTTCTAGGCTTGAAAAGTCACCTTCGTTTCGAAGAGGACTTATAAAGGCTTCTAAAGTACTGTACATAGCAATGACTTTTATGCCTGTACTTCCTCCTTGAAGCTTTGCATTTACTTCTCGGAACTTTACAAAGACATTGTTCCAGACTCAAGTTTTTGCAATATTACATTCGCTTCATATTGTGCATCCTTAATCTAATCACTATATGTGTGTCAGAGCACCTCTTGCTATGATTCCTATAATGCTTGACTGGCATCAGCGCAGGCACTCCATCGGGTTGTCAATAAAGGACTCCTTGTTAAGGCGAGTCTGCAAGATATCCCATCTTTCGGTTGGAAAGCTAAAAAGTTATAAATTTGATAGTACTAAAGAAAATAATTCGACAGAATACTTGCTGCTTTCCACAGCTGCAAAACCAACTAGAGTGGGCTGAAGACCTTCAGAGTAATTTAGATCAAAACCTAGAAAACCCACGGTCGCATTACAACATTCGCCATCTCTTCACTTTTATGTCCACAATTAGGAACAAACGTTGAAAACTGTTCAACAGGAATGCCCGTAGGTAGCACATACATACATAGTCTGTCCTACTTCTCTAGTTCGACCTTACTAAACTTACGGCACTCCTTTCCTACTTTGATAGTACTTTCCCAATTTCCTCATTCCATGTTTTAACTAGCCTTCCTCTTGGGTTTTATTGTACATTCTGTTTAACTACCCCCACCGCCTCAACTAACTCTCTTCCATGTTTCCTGTACAGAAACTACTCCTAATCTTCTCCTAATTTCCATACCTTTTTTGTTTTTGTGACCCCTTTTACTCTTCGCACGAACTCCATCTCTGGTGTCTGTATTCTGCCTAATTGTCTTTTCGTAGTCACCCATGGTTCACTTTCCTAGATCACTCTAGGTACGTATATGGATTTAAATATTGACGACTTTGTTTTCTTTGAGATTTCTCTTTTGTTAATAAATTCTCTCCTTAATGCTTCATACAGTTTTGCTAAGGCACTAATTGTTCGTCAACTTCGCATGTACCTTTTTTTATTCTTCTTGCTATATCTCCTCATTTGACTGCCAAATTCTTCCCATGATGCTGTCTTAGCCCGCAATATCATTTCCTTTACTTTTAGTCTTTGATTTTATACTTTTCATATATGCCCGCTTTCCTGATTTTAAGATGCAGCTTCTATAGTCTTTTTTCCTCTCTTATCTCTTTCTTGATTTTTGTTTTCGTCCTTTCCTTTTAGTAAGTGCACCACACGCATTTTTTTGCAATTTTTAACATTGTATCCTTATGGGATTCCAAGCTTCTTCCAGTGACTCCATATGAAACATTCGCACATACGCTCCCTATTTTATTTTTTTTAGTCTATAATTTCTTATTACCTCTTTTGTTTTGTGCTCTTCGCTTTCCACTTTGTTGGTTTCTATTTTTTTCCTATCCTATCAACAACCAACAGATAGTGATCACTTAAAATTTTCACTCTTTACTAATATGTAATCTATTATGGATTTTTCCTGCCTGCTCGGTTACTCATTTGTATATTTGTGGATATTTTTGGAGGTTTCGCTGCATAATTCTATTAGTCTTACCTCATTGCCGTTTCTTCTTTTCCCTCTCCTGCTATAATTTCTCAACAATCATCTGTTTTGCTAACCATTGCCCCATTAAAGTCTTCCAAATCTATATGTGGTGTCTGCTTTGTTTAAATACCGTTTGTAGTTCTTCCCAAAATCATTTGCCCATCTTCGCCTCGACTATGCGCAATTATCACACTTATTTTTCCTTCCTCTTCAACTTTTTAATTATGTAACCCCTACTCGCTGTGCTCTCTCGCTTTCAGAGACCACGCTGTAAATCAAGAAGTGACCATCGAAAAACATTTGCCCTTTTCTTTTTTCTTGGTCTCTGTGAGAGCTATGAGCTCTATCTTTGACCTTGCTAATTCCTAAGCTAATTCCAACTCTTTCATATTTATTTCCCTAATATTCCGTGTTTCCACACTACGAATTCATTTTCTTAGGCTTGTGCCGTTACCCCTGTTGCCTTTTTTTCCTATTGTACTGTTTAATTTTTTAATGGCCATTAGGTAATTTCTTTCTTCCCGTTATTCCATCTGTACTATTTGTCCCTTAGCGTTATCTTTTGATACCCTACCTTCGCTTGAATCCCTCTCGCCATTTTTTCCCTTATTTTGACTTATATTTTTCTTTCCTATGTTTTAGTTCAATTGGCTGCATTTTCACTAGTACTATTGGTCTGTTTCCTGTTGTATTTATGTTATAGGCCTTTTTTACTGTAGTAAAGTTTGCGTTTCCCTTGCATATGAATGCTTCCACTATTTTTTCTGCTTCTTGTCGGTTTACACCTATTCCTTTGGTGACAATGTTGATTGCTTCTATTATTTCTCTTCATCTACTCTAGCAACTCAACTTTGTTTAATGGGGACTGTCTTTTGTTCCCCTCCAAGTACCCTTAATTGTGCTGTGTTTGACTTCATTTCTCGCATCATTTTTAACATGTGTTTCATTTCCTCCATCTCTGCATCCTCAGAAACTTTTCAACTTTTTTACTTTTAACTAGCAGACACTTTGTTTCAAGAGAACGTATATTCTTCTTACTCTTTATTTCGACGCCATGCTCTTTCTCTATGTTCACTTTCATGCATTCCTTAGTTTGTATGTGATACATCTGGACTTAAGTCAACAACTATGGAATAATACTTCGCATTCACAATCTATTACATAATATCTGCCCTAACTTGGCGTGCTAACTATATAATTTGATGAGTAAGAAAGAAGTCCTCTTCCATTATTTCCAAATTTTGCTACATGTTCAGCTATAAAAGAATCAAATTTTGAAATCAGTTCTACACAGCCAAGAAAGTTGCCATTTCTATATAAATCTTAATATTTCATTATCGCCATAAATTGGAGTCCACGGAAAACTAAAACTCCACAACTTTTAAAGAGAACATTTCGCCAATACAATTCCGTGTGCTGTTTTGCTATTTGAGAATGCACTCACTCTTTGTGAAACTCGACTCCTGCTAATAAATGCTTGAATTGAACTCTCTGAGTTAAGAATTGTCGTCATGATCGTTTATTATGTGGTTATTTCTTCAGTCATCAAACCCTCTAGTTGCTAGGAAGGTCGTTTTTCCATAAAGTTTGTACGGTGCACAAAGTATTCGTCAAATTTATTTTGAATAAACCAACCAATTTCGCTTGTTGCTTTCTTTATTCTCTAATTCTTCATAACACAACTGATTGGTGCAGTCTTTTTTGAGTAAAGTCCTGCATTTTAGATTTTTTAGTCAGTCATCGTTTTGTTGAATGTCATTGGAGGCCACCAACTCGTAAAGTTCCTGAATAATTTTTGAGTGATATATTATTTCTGTCACTATATAATATTTTAAAAATGTATTATCCGATTTCCAAGTTTAATAGTTACAATTTATTCAAATTTCCTTTGATTGTGCTCACAATTTCGTTTACTCAATTCAAAATTTTGCGCCCCTAACTCTGGCGTCCCAGGCTACAGTTTACTTAGCTTATAGGTTAATCAGGCCCTGAGAGCGACCCACAGGCATATAACAAGTTCATCATAAGATGAGCCGAGACTTCATATTTCTTATCCCGTTCCCTAATTTCCCTTCTACCCTTTAAATTTTCTTGTCAAAATATACAACAGCTGTGAATAAGTGCTCAGTTTTTATAGCCCACAGTTGCTTCTCTAGAACGCATCAAGCAGCAAATTGTAAAGCCTGCGATAGCAGGGACTGGAATGGTTGGTTTTAGAATTACAAATGAAGATAAAACGTTTTCGTATTAAGCACGTCTACTCATTATACTTCAAAATTAAAATGCGCTTTGATTATGTTTGCTTTTTATTAACGCCCTAAAGGTCTGATTTTCATCTGCTCGGAATACGTTCGCCAATATTTAATTTAACATAAAAACGCCTAGCACTTTATGTTCTAGATGACTGAACTTGTTTCTTTAGAACATGACAACTTTTAGTTCGTAAAATTCTCCTAAAACTACTTCAAATCCAATTGGGAATATATGAAATTTTTGGTGGGTAAATAGACTGTTCGAGCTGTACTATTAGGCTAAAAAGTCTAAAAACTGAAACTCAAAGGAAGGAAAAGAAATTTAAAAATACTGAAAATTTTGCAGTTAAAAAATTATACCATTGATTTTTATTCTTAAAACTGAGCAACATGTATGTTACTACCAAGCAAACCTCAAACAAATTCAAACTATGAAAAAAGTAAAGAACAGACAAGGAAAAGGGGAAAGGTGGAGTTTTTCGAACGGCCCATGTATAACAAGCTAAAAGCCCTAAAGTCATATTGAATAGATTGATATACAAGAGGAATTACCACTTCCATATCAACATTTTGTTCCTGCCAAATTTAAGTAAAATCAGAGACCCGAAGGGTCCGTGCTCTCCTTCCAAGCCAAACGCAGGCACACTTGACCCCAAATAAACCCTTTAAACGACGGTAAGAGCTCGGCCTTTGAAAGGCAAATTTAACATAAGGGGCCAAATAAACGGCTTTTAGGTCCCGTATATCAAGGGACGTATTAAAAATTATTTCTAATAAAAACAGAGAACGGCAGATGAAAACAGAGATTGTAAAATATGAGCCAAGATAAATACATTTTTTAGCCTTTTCTAGTAATAAAAAATCATTCAAAAAGTTTAAAAGGTAAACGTTTAAGCATTGGAAAATAAAACTAAAAATAATCTAAATAAGTAATTTAGGACACTGTAACGAATTTCCAAATGCGTCCCGTAGAAGCATCGTCGCGTAGACATATACAGCCGGGTTTTTTTTTGTTGCACCTCGTTGCGCTCGAGAGGCTGTCATAATGCCTTCCAGAAATCCAGCTGCCGCTTGCACAGTTACGAGAATTCACACCAGGCACACATTCTAGACGTTTCCAGGCGTTTACCAACCTTTCTGGTAGACCCCAAAAAGGCATATATATCGCGCAGCGGGGCGGCTAGCTACGGGGAACCGGAGTGCAGCAAAGTGAAGCGAATGCAACTGTCAGAAGCTGTGCGAGTTCAACATAAATATTGTTACTGATAAATACAGTGTGATTTACATTACTAATGTATGTATTGTGAACATAATGATGTTAAGTAACTTAAATAAGTAGTTCAAGTAAATTTTCACGTATTACTCACCAGTGTGGAGAGAAAAAATGTTACAATACTTTAACATGTCCTTTATTCAAAAATCTTAAATAGACAAATAAAGCTCAGGACTATGAACTTGCACAATAAGGAAGTAGAAATAGACATTTAATGATAATAAAACTGTGCCGAAGTTGTTCTCAACAGAGGGATTAATTGTCTAGCTGAATTACCATCAGTGCAAAAAGTATATTATCTTGATCGCGGACTAAAGGAATTACATACCCATCTTCTACATGCAATCAACTTAACTGATATTTTAGGTCTAACAGGAAAAACTACCGAAAATTGGAAGTCCCATCGTCTTCAATTATACACATTTTCCAAGATTTTCGATAAAAACGACGCAAAAGAATTTAGTGACGATTGAGAAAGTTTTACATGCAGTTTAGCAATGCCAAAAAGATTGTCAACGTATGCACGTTTTCATATTTAAGATATGATTTTGGACTATGTATTAATCCACGCTCCGTTAATAATATAAAGTCTATGAACCATTTGAGAAGTAGACAGATCCAGTGCTTAAACTCTCCCATCTTCCAGCAACTGGACGCTGGACCTAGACGCTGGTGCCGACAGCAAACGCTGCTAAAATAAAAATATTGCAACTCTAATTGGAAAGGGTAGTTTTCAATTTGTTTTTTGACATAATCGATGATTTGTTTTGTAAGTTATTCAAATTTTTGCAAAAGCAAGTTGTTCTTAATACTATTTATCTATGAAGAGTACGGTACCGCCCTCATTATCACTTCAAGAACAACTGAAGCGTCAGTGCAACAGGTTCTAGTACACCACCCTACTACAGTAGCCTTATGTCTATTGAAAACATTGTAGTTCACATTGTTACCGACAAAACTAATGTTATCTTCACTGATGTACTAAAGTCTTCTCCTCCTAGTACTATTTGTGGAAAAACTTGAGCACCCTGAGTACTTCACTAGACACTTATAAGAGTAGAAGACCCAAAAATTACTAAAAGCAAAACCGCATTATTTAGTCGAAGGTTCCAAAAATAACTCAGCAGTTCAACGATTCCAGAAAAGCTCTCTCTTTCTGTTACTAAATCGAATAAAAAAATTAATGTGACAGTTAAAAAACAGCAATAAATGTAGTAGACACGATGGTTAAACAAGGAACAATAGAAAAACACGTAAGGAATTTTCAATTCTACCCAAATTCATTCTAACAAAACTTACATCGATAACTCTCACAAGAGCCTCACACTGATAAGCAACTTATACCCAATGCGGATGTACGCCTTTAGGTGCCTGCCCAGAACTTCGGCCTCACCTGGGCCAAACTCCGGGAAGTTGGCGATTAGCGCCACATGGAAATCAATGGGCGAAGGCGCGCCAAGTTCAGCAAGTAGTTCCGGCAGTCGCAAACTTGTCCACCCTCCTCACGTTAATTCGTACGGACCCGAGCCGGCCGGGTCGTACCTGGCCTCCGGCGACCCCCGCCCAGCTCGGTCATAAACAGGGCCATATCGTGCAATTTAATTACGCAACGTGCGGCCCAGGAGGCAGATAGCGTATTAATTTCGGCTTTAAATGTAAATTGGCGGCGGCGCGGGTGCTAATTTGAGGAGATAAGGAAGGCCGCGCTGATAAAAATGGCGCAAAGTGATAATAATGCTTGGACACCTAAAAACATTCGTTTTATAAGATGAGAACCTCACAATTAAGTATCATCATACAAAATTTATAAACATGTTACACCGAAATACTTTCAAGTGTTTATAAAATAGGCGACCCCAACGATTTGAAGATTGCAATTTTCAGAAATTGCCACAAGTTTCTTTTGAATTCAAGGTCAAAGAAGAGCTTCTGGTTTCATGACTCAAAAATTGAGTAAATTATGGGGGGTTTTATATATATATTTAGAACGACTAATTTTATCAAACTACTAATTGGTTCATTACTAATCCGTTCGTGGTTCGGTATAACTACGTTATCGAAGATCGAAAGTTTTGGCAATTGAGTGACGTCCAAATTGCAAACCCTTGCACTACCAAATATTCATGTCTGAAAAAGTTCATCTTTGGTAGATCCCAAGCAAACAAATCGAAATAAAGTTATTAGAAGTCATCATAAGAAACATAATCGAACATAATTTATTATTAAAGATAATAAAATGATTAAGTGAATTAATAAAGTGATTAAATGTTCCCAATAACCTAGAAGAAAATAGCAAAATTATAATACAATTATTGTGTTTTTGTTCTTCGCCAATTTTGATAATATTAGAGAAATGTTCCATAAAAATAAACTATGAAAAACAGCTAGACTTACTAATGAAATATTACCATTAAACTCAGAAAACTGCGATTGAAAAATATAATAAAATCATCAATGAAACATTCTATGGGCCATAATCTAACTCATAACATTTCAGAGTTTCCTTAAAAATACTTACTCATAGTAGGCATAACAGTAGATTACATTTCAAAACAATCACAAACAAAATTTCACTCTGATATAAAAAAAATAGAAACATGTTTAACATTGTTAAAAAATGGTTACATTTATAGATCTCCTATAGTGAAAAATGAGAAATAATGTACTTAGCCTTCTAGATGTCCTTTAACGCAATCAAGTTATAAAAGTTATATTTTTGGATTTGTCTAATTGTAATCAAAATACATTATAGAAGAAAAAAGAAATAAAAATGTAAATGGGGTGACTGAGAGGAAGTAGGTAGATAGACAGGTAGGAAGAGAAAGAGAAAGAAGGAAAAGAAAAAGTGTAAAAGAGAAGAGGAGAGCAATAGAGAAAGAGAGAGGAGAGAAAAAAATAAGAGAGAAAGATAAGAGAGAGGGGAGAGAAAGATATAAGAGTGAGTGAGAGTGAGAGAGAGCGAGAAAGAGAAAGAGAGAAAGGGGACAGCAAGAAGGGGGAGAGAAGATCAAGGAGGAGGAGAAAGAAAGAGAGAGAGAGAGGAGGAGTAGAAGAAAAAAGAAATTAGAGCACGGAAGAGGAGAAAGAGAGAAACAAGAGAGAAACAAGATAAAGAGAGAGATATGGATGAAGAGGAAACGGGGAATGCTAGTTACGACTGTTTGAATGGTTAAAATGTCTTTATAATAAGCTACTTCTATGAAAATTTTCAATGTTGAAAAAGATAATCATATCGAACAAGTTTCGATTGAAACTGATGGATACTTCAATACAGGTGTCTGATATTTTTTATAAAACCCTCAGAATGCTACATTTCAGGTTTTTCAAGAATAATTATCAATATTATAAATAATAAATTTCAACAATTTTTTGACGTAATTCGCAACCAACAAAAGCTGACGCTTGTTGAGCTTTCCCCATAAAATTATTGGTTGATAGTTTTCTCTTTGACATTTTTAAATTTTGACACTATTCGTTGACACGAGAATGCGATAAATACTTTTTGCCACAATATTGTGTACGTTTCTATTTTTCAATTTACAACAAAATTCAATAATAACCCGTTGCTCCATGCTATTGGCTGTCTATATAAACAAAAGTGTTATTAGCTCCGATATTCCGATATCAGATAAGCCCTGATGCAAACAATAGAAAAAAATAATTATAAATATTTCATATATAGTCTGTAATGTAAATGGAACAAAAAAGCTCGTAAAAATGTTTTGGGAATTTGTTTCAATTTGTATGTGTTGGACTAAATGAACAGAGAAACATCAAAAATATAACAAAAATTTCAAGAAACAAAAATTATGATGAAGTATAACGACTATATTAGAAAAACTTTCGTGTAGTAAAAAAATGATAAAAACTCACATTTCATAGATTAAAAAAGTAAATCAATATGTTACTTTTTAATTTTTTTTTTTAGGCAATATATTAATTACGATGCTGTTTTTGCTTGATCGTCGTAAATAGGCACTATACACAATTATAATCTATAGACGACGTGACTTCCGACCCACGCTCAGATTTTGGATAAGATGCTTTCTCTTTCCACCTGTGACTTTCAGATTTACCATAGCCTATAGAGTTTTGCAACGCTTGGTTTAATGTTAGTTAGACAGTTAACCGATATACGTTAGTTAGTTCCTACTGTTAGATTTACACTTAGTTCGTAGTTTGAGGCAAGCGTGCACTAGCTCTACATGTGAGTTGCACGTAGCAGTGTAATTGACTAGGTTATCAATCGAAGATTACAAATATAAAAGGAGTTAATCCGTAACTTTGGTTAATAAAATATTCAGTGAGCTTAAGTATAATTTACTTATAAAATATACTATAAAACAAAAGGCACGGAAGTACCAAAATACTTTAAAAATCCAACAACTCATGCTTATAGAAAAAATGATCCATAGACTTAATATAATAAAGCAGAGGTGACTATTAGGTCTTCTACTTCACACTAATTAATTAAATAAATACTGAAATTGGCTCAACGATTGCATATTTATATATAGTAAGAAATACTTACGAAAATTAAAACCACCAAAGTTAAACGGGACGACAATTACATTCTTCAAAAGATGAAGCATTTGTAAGTGATTTTATCCAAAGATTCATATCGAAAATGTAACACAACGAACGTTATTTAACTTAGGAAGGTGCAGGATATTTTAGAAAAAATTAGAGGCTAAAACAAAACCTCCAGTTACATATTAGAACTGCAAGGCCTATAACAACCTGTCAATATGTAGTTTGGTGGACTAAGACATTGTAGATTTCTACTTAAGGATCAATGCGGTAACAAGAACAACAGCTGCAGTCTTGGAAATTTTTTTAAACCTCTCATTACCACGTGTCCTCATTCAAAGTGATACTAAAACTGCAGCATATATTTTAATGCAGCGACAAAGTTCAACAAGACTTTAAAAGTGAGAAAACAACTAAAGCTGGAGGAAGTTACAGGTAGATGTCATTTTAGGCATGCCAATGAACGCCACGATTCCTTGATATAGCTTGAGAATAACTTCAAATTAGAACATTAGAAAAAGAAGACTTCATATGATTTACAAATGGTTTTAAGACGTAACATGGTGTAGAACCAGGTGTATATGGAGTATAACCAAAAGTAGGAATACCGATAAACTTACCATATTCTCCAAACGAAAACCGTCCCATATAATACTGTCTATAGGACAGTTATTTATAAGAGTACCAAAAAAGACTCGCTCAAATCACTAGTTTTATCTGCATTGAAGTTATAAATAGCGTACAACTGTATTAAATTTCACATAGTGAGGAGAAATAAATTACGGCAGGTCTCACATAAGATAATCCACTTGAGATGTCCATTCCTGAATTTCTATTATTAACTAGTTATTATTGTATATCGTTAAACTTCTGGTGCATACATCGTAGAGACCTCAGACTAGTGTCATTCGACTCAGATTGAAGAGTACTATCCGAAAAACTAAGTGTCATCCTCGGGCGCTCAAAGGTAAAAAAGTTATAACGTTTTCACCAGTGATTCTGACAAGAAAAATTTTGAAGTTTGTCTGACATTGTCATTTTAATATTTAGCTACCAACCGTATATAATTATGCATTAAAAAATATTAGTTATCAACCACACAAAAAATTATAGACTGAAAAGTCGCCAAGTAAAAATTAATTTACTATAATTTTCTCTCTTTATTTTCGAAAAACTTATTATATATATTTACAAAGTTAAATTCGTATTATCGGTGAAGGCAAGATGCATTTACAAAACGTTAATTGCTTCCCCGCGGACTTCGGCAGGGTGCCGCCGCGGCAGGGCCCGCAGCGCCCCGGGCCAGGCGGAATTTGACTCACGAATACTGACGGAACGAATAATCGTAGGAACGTGCTTTTTGGCACACGAGTGCTTTATTACCCGCTCTCAAACGAAAATTTTCTATCGCTTGCGGTTCCGGAAATATAATACCTCGGCCACGCCTGCCGCCGGGCCGGAATTTGTCCTTCGGAGGCGCTCGGGTCGGCACGGAAAGGCACGAACGATTTTTGCTATATATTTGTGATGTCAACATAACTTCAGCGCATATTTCATCAATGTGTCGGAGCGAGACGGAATTAGGTGACGCGCAAACAAAATTATCGCGGGCACCGTCGAAATTTCTCTTCTGTCTGCTAGGACGGCGCTTTTGGCAGGAAGGCCGAAATTAACTCGCGAATACTGACCGAAGGAATAATCATAGAATTGTGATTTTCAATATACATATGCTTTAAGACCGGCTTTCAATTTTAGAGCAGACAAAAAATTTGTATCGCTTCCGGTTCCGGAAATGCCCAAAATGTTGGTTCTGAAGAATTGCCCGATATAGAAGAATACGAATTAGAGAACGCACTAAAGCAAATGAAAGCAAATAAATCACCTGGGAAAGACGGCGTCGTAATATAACTGATCAAATGGGGGGGACAAAAATTAAAACGAAAAATAGTAAATATGCTAAACAAATGTCTGATCCAAGCAGCTATACCGCAAGATTGGAACGATTCCATTGTCATTCTTCTACACAAAAAAGGAGATCACACGCGATTAGAGAATTACAGACCGATAAGTTTGTTATCAGTATTATACAAGCTAATGACAAAAATAATAACAAATCGATTAACCATCAAACTGGACGCATACCAATCAGAAACTCAAGGCGGATTTAGAAAAGGCTATGGAACCAGAGATCACCTATTTACAATGAAACTATTAATTGAAAAAACCAATGAATATAACATACCTTTTACCTGGCTTTCATAGACTTTGAAAAGGCCTTCGACTCGGTAGAAACATGGGCAATTACAGAAGCACTTCTAACGGTGGAATTGACCAAAGATACATAAATCTCTTGAACAACATCAGCAATAAAACTACTGCTACCTACAAATTACACGATGAAACAAAACCGGTTGAGTTAAAACGCGGGGTTCGGCAAGGTGATTGTCTGTCTCCTAAACTGTTCACGCTAGTGTTAGAAGATATGTTTCGAAAAATTAAATGGGAAAACTATGGGGTAAACATAAATGGCAGAAAAATAAACCACCTACTGTATGCAGACGATATCGTTATTATTGCTACGAACCAAAACGACCTACAGTATATGGTACAAGACTTAAAACAACAAGCAGAAAAGATCGGTCTGAAAATGAATTTAAACAAAACAAAAACAATGATGCCAGAACATCAGGACATAGACGAAACATTAAAAGTTGGAAATGTAACGATTGAAAATGTTAGTGAATACATATACTTAGGACAAACACTCAGGATTGACCGTGACAGCCAAATAACAGAAATCAAAAGAAGATCTCGATTAGCATGGATAGCCTATGGTAAACTTAGTTTTATTTTGAACTCCAAAAATATTGCCCAACATCTTAAGACGAAAGTTTTGATAAATGCATCTTACCTGTAATGACCTACGGAAGCGAAAACTGGACCCTAACAAAACCCACTTGCACAAATTAACAACCACTCAAAGAGCAATGGAACGAAAAATGCTAGGCATATCACTACGTGACAGAAAAACTAATGTATGGATTAGGGAGAAAACAAAAGTGACAAATGTTATTGAAGCAATAGCAAATCTGAAATGGAGTTGGGCCGGACACCTTGCCAGAACACAAGAAACTAGATGGACAAAAACAATGCTTCAGTGGCGGCCGTGGGAATATAGAAGAAACAGAGGAAGACCACCCAATAGATGGTACAACGATATAAAAAAGTGGCCGGATTGAAATGGATACAGGAAGCTCAAAATAGGACCAAGTGGAAGTCAAAGAAGGAGGCCTTCGTCCAGTTATGGACCGAAACGGGCTAAGAAGAAGAAGAAGAAGAAAAGATAGATTGTCTTCCAAACAGTTTTCTTTTATTTCTTTAGACAAACCATAGACGAGAGACTAAAGATAGTTAATTTTTTTTGCCAAGCAACTTGCAGTGCAACTAAAACTATCGTTAATGAATACAGCACTATGGTTCTCCTAAAAGAAATTAAATTTGCTGATTGCGTTGCATGACGATTTCAGGAGAAAAAGGCTGTTTGGTGGCAATAGAATTTTGTTACAGGTACCAGTAATGCTCTAAATCAGAAACCAGTTGCAGACACTATATTTGAGACTTTTTAAAAGTCTAGTGAATAAAAATGTATGTTCTTAAACAGTATTTGTCGCTCTCATACAACAAAACTAATAAACAATTAGAAGAAAAGAATATCTGTTGGTTGAAGCGCTTACTAAGTTTTACGAATAACTGCGTCCTCCCGACCATCCCCAAATACAATTCCGGACTCCCACAGTGCCTACTATAGAAAATCACTTCAAACTGTTTCTGCATATATAAGGGTAAATCAAATGCAAATCAAAATTATTTTTTTAAATTATTGACGCATCGTAACTATGCAATTACATAAGCTTCTGACTTAGAAATCCTTTTATCTCAACGGATCTCGCTACCATAAAATAAAGGCGGTTGCGAAACTAATCAATTGCGCCGGAATTTTTCGGCAGCAACATCGTTAACTAATTTCTGTCCTCCAAGTGCTTATTTTAGTGGTCCAAACAAATTATAATCGCAGGGCGACAAATTTGAATTGTAAGAGGTGTCTAATTCATATTAAATCCTCGATTTTTTGTCGACTTTGACTAGCTGTAAGGAGCCGGACATTGTCGTGAGTTAGGATAATGTAACGTTTCGGATTATCTGAGCACTGCCGTAGCTCATTCCTATTTCAAAGGTAATTTCCCAACCGTTAATTGGCGGTTATCCTCAAAAAAACTCAGAACAATTTGCGGGTTCTCGGACGACGTCGCTAACCTTTATTTTCACTTGTAAATTTATTCAGTGATAAGCAAAAGGGTTGTACATTATTAAATTTATTCAAACTTCCCCGAAATTCGCCCAAGCTTTACCATGAACATAATGAACATAAGTTTGGTTCAATTATTGCGATTAAAGATTAACATCTCCAAACTTAGGCCTAAATGAAATCAAACTAACGCACATTTAGATTTAAGCTGGCAGCAACAAGTAAACAAGCCCTTCGTAGCACGCAATGCGGAATTAACATTTGGACCCGCGTGCAGACAGATTTAAGTTTCTAAAGTGCTCCGTTCGTCCGGAAAATGAGCGCGCAGCGGTCGGATCATTAGCCGCATAAATATTCATGATGTGAAAAGTAACAACTGGTCTAAATGGAACAGAATTTTAAAAATTCGGCCTCACCTCGTGTGCAAAAAAAAACTGGCAGCCAAAATAAGTGTTGCTGTAATAATTTAATGTTATGTTGAATAACAGGTGCTATCAAGTGATCTTAAACATTAAAATATCTTTCGTTTCAAAGAAGTGTGATTCAATACTGTGCCATTACGGCATTGTCTTTACCAGTGCCAACAAATGATAAATTACATTGCTAGTAAAGATTAAAATAAGTGCGATTATACCATTGCTTTAATAAGTGCAACTGTTGTGGAAACAAAATAGGACACTAGAGTTCCATTTTATATATAAATCAAAAATTGTAAGCAACTAATAATTTTTTTTTCAAAACCTCGAACGCATAGTGCGGTTGCGGCCAAATGGCGAAACCGCTAATAGCGGCTCCCACTGCAAAATCGGACTAAAAATAAAATAAAATTTTTGATCTAAATCAAATTAGGCGTGCCACAGGGCAGTGTTCTTGATCCCATCTTGTGCCTCATTTTCACAGAAGATTTGCCAACCAATCCACACTCACTCTCTGCTACTTTTGCTGATGACAAAGTAATTATGGTGAAACATAAGCATCCGGTGGTTGCCGTAAATCTCCTATAACAGAGCCTAGCCGAAGTAATACAATGGACCAAAAAATGGTATGTTAAACTAAACAAAGCAAAATCCTTTCATATAACATTTACAAAATGCAAAGGAACATCTCCAGCACTCCTTGTAAACAATTTTCAATTAACTCAATGGACAGAGGTTAAATACCTAGGCCTGTACCTCGACAAGGATTTGACCTGTAAGTCCTATATCTGGAAAAGGCACAAGCAGCTTGGTATGAAATAGCGTAAACACCACTGGCTTCTTGGTAGAAAATTCAAACTATCGTTAGCCAATAAGCTCCTCGTATACAACACAGTATTCAAACCCATCTGGACCTAAGGCATCCAGCAGCCAACTGGAACATCCAAATGTTAGAAAGGTTTCAGTGTAATGTGCTACGTGCTATGTGTGATGCGCCATACTTTGTACGAAACGCAGACATTTTACGTGACTTAAAAGTTGACACGGTTAAAGACGTAATAAGTAAGTTCATTGAAAAATATCTAAGCAACCTAAAACATCATTCTAACGCGTTAGCTCTATACCTACTAGACAATAGTGCAAACATTCAAAGCCTTCATAGACTCAAACCTGCTAGACCTACCTCATAGATTTAACTAATTAAGTTATTATTATGCAAACTTATTTTTAAGTAACTTCTGTATTGTAAACTGCTGAATTTCAATATTTATGTCAATGTTTTATTCCATTTTAATTACTAGCCTAAACTTTGTTTATTGTTGTACAAACAAATTGCAAAAAAATATACTTTAAATTTTTTTTTAGTAACAGTAGACATTGCTAACAATATAAACATATTGTAAACAGTTTAATCATATTTAAACATTGCCATTTATCTAGAACTACTACTAATAATAAAGGCCAAATACAGGAAGAGTCAAAAATTAAATTAAAGTGAAAATCTCAATAAAGTTTTATACAAGTTTCCCATAGGGAACGGACCAGCGTTTTCTAATATACAATTACTAACACCACCGCAAATATATTTTCCTAATCAACTGTCAATAAGTATACAAATGTTGCAACCATTTTTGCTATAGCCTACTCCCGAACAGATGATAAGCAATTCTTATCCGCCACCAAAACAGGTACAATATTTTCGACATATGCATATGCAACAACCTCAACTGTTTCAACAACAAAACCAACTACAAGTCTAACAACAACCAATTCAAAACACCCTACTTTCAAACATGCTCTCAACCTACGACGAATTCGGCGATCTCAATGAGGAAAACCCTTGTAGTCAATAGCGTTAAAAGAAAAAAATTCTCAACTAAAAACAAAAAAAATAAAGGCTCTAACTCCAGGTAATGAAGAAAAAAGAACCAATAACAAATCTAGCAAAGCACATACTACTCGAAGACCTCCCCTCATATTTATATATTGACTAACTGATATCCAACAAATGAAAACAAAATTAAGTAATATAGTTGAAGGCAAACAATATAGCACTAAAAATATGGTCGACAAAACTGTAACAATCAAATGTATTGTCCCCAATATCTAATAAAATCTCATGAACTATATGAAATAAAAAACAATATTGTCTACCACACTTATCAACCTAAAGAAGAGAGAGCTTACTGAGTAGTCATAAAAACTTACTCTACTATATGAATATCAAAAAAATAGAAGAACTTATCTCTCAAGGACACAAAATAAAGAATATTACCAATGCAGACAAACTAACCAACCTTTCCAGATGTTCTTTGTTGACCTAGAATCGACGAACAACAACAAATATATATATAATATTAACGATCTGCAAATTAGCATAATGTGTATTGTGCCCCCAGGAAAGGAAAAGAATATAATTTAATGCATGATGTGCCAACAACATGGACCTTACATGTGTGTCAAGTACAGAAGTCCTCATTGCACTCCTGCTTGTAAGAAAAATCCCAACACTAGCCACATGTTACTTATGTATAAGATCCCATTCAGAAAACTATAAAGGATAAGATAATTACTCTCACTTGTATAACAATTCAAGAGAAAGGAATAGTAAACTGAAAACAAAAAGCCAAAGATGGAAGAGCATGAAAAAAAATACTAGAGCTATGGGCCTAAATGGCCTGTTAACTCCAAAAAAACAATCTACAAAATTCATTAGTCCTAATCTTACCCCCATTACTCGGTGAGTCCTCAAAACCCTCATCAAAGATTTAGCATATAGAAATTATATCCTTATAGAAAAAAAGAATAATGGCTAAGGTTTTCACATTAGCTACATTAAATTCCAATAGTATATTTACTAAAGTATATATATGAAGTCATATCTAAGCGACAATTTAGAACCAGAGTTAAAGGTGAAACGTCAACTTTCTTTCCAATTAAATTTGGAATCCCCAGGGCAGTATATTAGATCAAATACCTCCTGTATACGTCAAATCTATGAACAACTCCTAATACAACGACTGGTATAATTTCAAGCCTAAAAACCTAGATGATTGCATTCAAGTCTACGCAAATAATATTCATCTTAAAAAAAGGTCGTTGTTCTCTAGTTTCCATCGATAACATAATAATAGTGGAATACTGAAATCAATTAGGTATCTGAAACTACACTTACCTGGAAGCCACATATAGTAAAAAAGAGAAATCAAATTGATCTGAGATTGAAAGGATTATACTGGCTTCTTGAAAGAAGACTTCCCTTAGAAAACAAGGTGTTGCGTATACAAAACTGCAATAAAACCAATATGGACTTACGTAGTCTTCTTCTTCTTTCTTTTTGTCCCCATTTATACCTCACGGTGTTGGGTCTTTTATCCATCTCTTGAAGGTGTTCCTTTCTCTTGCCATTCTCCGTATTTCAGTGATGTTTTTTCCTCTTTTCCTTGCCATTTCCTCTATTGATTCTTCCCACTGGATCCTTGGTCTTCCGCTTTTTCTTCTTCCCTCGGGTCTCATATTTAACATTTTCTTGGGTATCCATTCCTCCCCCATACGAACCAGGTGTCCATACCAGCTTAGTTGTTTTTCCTCTATTTCTTCTACTAGAGGTTTTACTTCTAGTTCGTCCCTTACGCTTCTGTTACGTACCCTATCTCTTCTGATTTTGCCTATTATCTTCCGGAGGTACCTCATTTCTGCAGCTGTTATTCTGGATTTATGCTTGTTCAGCATCGTACACGTTTCTGATCCATAATTGAGTGTCGGTGTATAGATGGTTTTGTATAAGTGTAGCTTTGTTTTAGTGCTTAATTCCTTCTTTCCTACTAGAGTGTTGTTTATTTGGTAGTAGACTCTACTTGCTTTGGCTATTCTGTTTCGTATTTCTTGGTCGATCTTCCCGTCTTTATTTATCATTATTCCTAAATATTCGTATGTTTCTACTATCTCTAGTTGTTGTCCATCTATTCTTACGTCTATGTTTTCTTCTCTTTCTTCTTTTGTGATGTGTAGAATCTTACTCTTGTTCTTGTTTATTTCCATTCCTTTTTCTTGCAGGCAGGCATTCCATATTAGGATGTTTCTTTGTAAGACATTTACCTTATCGGATATTAGAACAATATCGTCTGCGTAAATCAGGTCTTGTGTGTAAACTGGAATTAGGTTGTGGTACCCTAATCTTGTCGGTCTAGTTTGATTCTTGGTTCTTTTTATTATTGTATCCATGTAGGCTACGAAAAGAAGTGGACTTAAGCTGTCGCCTTGTTTAACTCCCTTTTTTATTCTAAACTCTTCTGATGTCTTTCCGTTTAGTCTAACTGTTCCCGTCTTAGTCGAGCCAGTATTTTTCCTCAAGAAAGTTCCATCAAAAATTCTAAGGACAATCACAGACGTATCGTAGTATGTGTCGAACGACACACTTCATGACGATCTTAGTATTCCATTCACTCAAATGATAATAGAAACGCGAGGTGAAAATCGCCATCAAAAACTAGAACATCCAAGTTCTCCTACAGCACCCAGACAGTAAAAGACGAAAAAGAAAATTATCAGTAGATTTGTGGTTATTTTTTTAAATCTAAGAAAACAAGCAGAACAATATACAATATGTTGCAACAATCTTGAGCTCTGAAGCTATAGACCCGAGTCGAGCGTGGAAGTTCCCTAAAATTAAAATAAGACTCGAGAAATTTTTTTTGTTGTAGTAAAAAAGTAATAAAGAAATTCATGAAAAGTACTTCTATCGGTGTTATCCTATACAAAAGATCCGGTAGAATAAATATGTTTTTTTCAAAATAAAAAAATAAAAGAAAACAAGAATACATTACTATTTACACTAGAATTACCTATCTAATACCTATGAATTTTGTAATTTTGAGTATTAAGGCAGAAAGTTTGGAAAAATAATCAGATGGTGGTTGCTGTAACCAAAACGAAAATTAGGCCAGAATAATGCTGGGGAAAATACAAATTAAATTTTGGGTTCCTAAAAAGTGTGGCTACATCTGACGTGTTCTTTTATTAAAAAAAAAAAATGCAGCACATCAAACAAATTGCGAACCTTTACAAAAATCCAAAATTTACTCTATTACTCCTAGATTAGACCTCTATAGAGATTATTGATTTCATCCACCTAAATGTGAATTTAAGGACTTTATAATACATTTTTGATTTGAAGTTTTCTAAAGAAAAGATTCTTATATAAAAAGGGCGTCGGCACAATATTCTAAGTTGTAAAAATTGCTACACAAATTGGAGCACAACCACTACCTAATTCCAAAGAAAGGTTATGAAGAGAAGGGTGGTTTAAAGGTGGAAGAAATGATTTCATCAAAGAGAGAGCTTTTAATGTCGAAAGGTACATCCCAACTGGCAAACGTTTGGTTGCAAATGGGGCTATAGCCCATACAGCAATAGCTTCGCTTCAAGTGCTACGTCAAATTTTTTCTAGGAGCCCAATCTCTTAATGCGGTGACATTGCTTGGTCAGCCTAATCACCAGATCCTGTCCAGTTTCATATAGGAGTATCCTCAAGGTTGATGTTTACAAACATCGCTCTAGGACCCTTTAAGCCTTACAAAATGCAATACGTCAAGAAATCGAATATGTGTTGGAAAGCGCAACAAACAACTTCAAGACGCAACTTCAACAGCGAGGATCATATCTTGGCAGAAATAAAACTTTCAAATCTATAATATTACTACGTAAAAAATAAATTTTGTGTACCTATCATCGTTTCTCTTTTATTCAATACTTATCAACCCATTTGTACTTTTTGTATGCAGTAATTAATTATTTATGCTGGTCCTCACTCCAAATATCATAAAAAAATATAACTTTTAATACTAAAATTAGAAAAATGGTCTAAGTAGATTTCTACACCATATCAATACATGGAGGCAATTTTATATATCGATGATTATGTTCGGAAAGAACGATCAATCTTTTCACTCCATGTGAATGTCCGTTATATTATAAATCATTAATATGACTCTGAATTTACCACATGACTTTCATCTGATAAAAATTGGTATATACGATACATTTTCAAAGACTACCAGCTTTGAAATTATAAGACGACCATTATTTCTTATTTTAAGCATTCATGGCCGATATTAAAAGTATAAATCTCATTCATATTCTCCATGTTTTTCTATTCCAGCTTGTTTTTATCCAATTTAGGCCAGTGACTCTTTTTACATCATCTTAGCACCTCATGTTTGACTTGGTTCTTGATCTCTTGCCCGACCACGGATTTTATCTTATTATTCGTCTATTCCCTCTTTGGTGTTTTATTTTAGTAACATGCGTATTACTACTCTTTCTTTTACATTTATTATATTCGTTTTTCTTTGCTGGATATATTCTTTTTTGTGTTTTATAGTCACTCTTATAGTTTTCATTTTTGCAATCTAAAATTGTTCTCTGTATTACATATATAATGGTCATATAAACCTGTTTCCAGTTTTTGTATTTTATTTATGTGTTAACAAGATGATATCTCAGTTGAATATATAAAATAATATGCATAAATAAGATCTATCCCTACCATAGAACAACGGACCATTCAATTTGTTTTCAGAAGTAAGTTAATTATTCATAAAGATTATATTAAACAAAATACCTAAAAAGTAATTCGCCATCAGTGAGTAAAATAAGTGACCTTTCAGAAAAGATGACAAAAAACTTTGGTTTATTCTTCTCAATAACGTAGAAAACACTCTGCATTATTGATATTGGCTCTAACAATAACTCAGTAAACTATATGAAAACCGATAAGAAAAATATGCAATAGAACAAATCCAGCATGTTAACTTGACTTAATGAATTGAAAGAAATTAAAAACGAAAAGGCATATAGAACGATATAGAACATACCTAGATAAAAATTAAATAGACTTTAATAACAACAGAAACAATCATGGATTCTGGAAGCAAAAGCGGATGACGAAAAAAAATATATAACATTCTATTGGCGAAACAAAAACGGTTAATCTAGCAGTGCAAAAATAGGAAAGCTTGATAAAAAATATGATTCTTTTCACCTGTGGAAGAAACAAGGAACTCGCGGATACCAAACATTTGACTATAGCAAATTGCTTAAAAGGAAAGCTCATCTCTAGCCTAAAAGAACTACTGAAAATATGGGAAGAATATATTCGGGAAATATTTCATTATCTGTGACGCTAGATCGTGGCAGAACTATCGGCTAATCAGCTTCATAAGCAACGTCCTAAAATTATTTCTTAGAATTATGCAGAATATAATTCATCAAAAATGTAATGAGGTGAGTGGTAATGAGCAGTTTGATTTTAGAAAAGAGATGAAAACGCGATAATCTATCTTTTGTCTGTAGGTCTTGGTGCAAAGATGTAAAGATTGAGTTTGAGCAAGTACAGCGTAAAACACTAATTGAAATATCGAATAACATAGGAACTGACAAGAAAGTTGTAGAAGTAATACGGAACTGGTACCAAACAGCCTCCAAAAATATTAATGGCATCAAGTCAAAAAGCATAGTACTCCAAAGAGGTACCAAAAGGAGCTGTGTATTATCTCTACTGCTTTTCAACGTTTATTCGGAGATCGTTCTCGTACATGCATTAGCTTGTTCTAATGCTACATTCAGATTCAGAGTAAACTTAATTATAAAATACAAACTAATAGGACTTTCAGCACAAGAGACAAAAAAGTCACATTTGTAACTGCGAACAAGATAACTCATTCTTGATAACTCATAATTGAAAATAACTTTGAACTGAATGTTGCCGAACTTCGTTCAAAGTCTGGAATGTTTGAGACTTATCTAGAGTAGCATCTCCTATAATGGTGCTAAACATTCCAGGGGACAAGCGAGTTATACTTTTTCTCATTGATTCATGGTATCGTTAAGCAGAAGACGATGCCCGAAATCGTCATGCGCCGTATCCAAATTTGAGTGTTACACGAATTTCCTTTGGAAAAACTGATGCATTTAGTCTTTAAATACATGCCATGCGACTTCGAGCGAAGGAAAAATTTGAAGTGGGTAATAAAACAAACATGCAAGGCTTTAAAATCGTTCCACGTAAATAGTCGACAGAACATCAACTATAGTCTAATCCATAGGGGGCCCCAAAAAATTTATTCGTTTTTGATCGACTTAGAAACAAGTTTTGTGAATGATGCCTGGCCAAATGCGTAGAAAATGCAGAATTTTTATCTAAAATTTTCTGGAAAGACGAGGCTACTTTTTAAGTTAAATTATTATTAAGGAACACCATTTGAACTTAATCAGGTAATGCAGTATATTAACATTAGTCATCCCAGGGCCATTATTTTTTTGATCAAAATACCATTGATGATGTTTACATAAATATGCTGTAGCACCCTGCCAGTCTAGTCTACGTGTCTAAGAGTTGTCTGGTAACAAAGAATTTTACTTTCAGCAACATAAAGCGAGTGCTCCAGGATTATCGTAATGCGACTTTTTCGATTTTCACAACCTTTTTGAAAAATTGATTGCACGAAGCCGTTGCTGAATTTCTATAGGTTTCTCAGACCTCACTTCAACGGATTCCTTTTTATGGTGATACTGCGAAGATAAAGTTTACCGCACAAAAACCAACAGCGATGAGCTGAAAGAGAAAACTCGTAACTATATCGATTAATCTGCCTCATTGGAAAGGTTAGGAAAAAGGTGCTTGTTAGTTAAAAAAGAACGAAGTAACGTACGATTGCAATCATTCCTTTCCTAGCTACCAATTGTGGAACAGAAAAACATAACTTTTATCATTGTTACTACTGCCATAAAATAAGCATATGTTATATCAATGGCATTTATGGAAAACACTCTCGTTTAAGTATTTCAACAATTGTCAATCTTATATTAATGCCGAATTTTCCGTAGTAAAAAGGAACCTGTATCTTTCTGAACATCAGCAACAATCTGAAATTTCTTCATTAACGGTGAACTGGGGCGCTTTTATTGAACCATACAGTCATCATCGCATGTCTTACTCATTTGTTAATAAATTTCTGCGGGCATCATACAAATCAAGTAGAGAGATATGATAATCACAAGTCGTTCTTCGAATAACTCCAAAACTAGCCACCACTTTTTAAAAACCTCTCATATTTCTACTTGCTTATATTCAAAAGAAAAGCATTTTAAATAAAATAAGACAAAATACAAAAACCAAATTAGTACTTTAACGAATTTTGCAAAACAATTTCAGTTTTAAAATGAGCCGAACTAGAAAATCACAACTTTTTCTAGTTTTGATCCAAAACGGAGCATTATCAGGAAAGGCCAATGAAATTAAATTGCACAAGCGGTGGAACATAGCGGGCCGCCAAATTATTAAATTTAAATTAGTTACGGGACGGGTGGTGAGCGCCAAAAGCTTTAACACAGCAACTTCCATATTTAAGCATTTGTGGCGCCATTACCGAACATTAAAGCCCATAATGAAGACCTAAATACAAAATTCATGTGCGTATATATTTAATTTAAAAACCTCAATTCAATTTTTGTCGACCAAAGTACATCTAATGGAAAATGCTGATAGCACTTACCGCTAGAATTCTAAATGCAAAGCCACTTATTGCAAAGCTTCACGGTTCGTATGCAAACTGGAGAAATTTTTTAACATGTTGCAGGAAGCATTGTTACGATATGCATATATTTATGTATTCGGTAAAAGTTTAATATAGAACTGTTTGTTTCACTATTGCACAATGACTGAATTTGTTGTACGATCATAAACAATTATAGAAACTATCTGCAATAAATGAGTCCATCATCACCATTTAGTGACAAGGTAGCAGACTATCGCATCTAAACAGATAACTATTTAAATAAGGAATATTAAAAAAGAATCTTCACCTAAATGGAATTCAAAACGCTAACAAGAAACAATATACAATAGATATGGAACGTAGTAATATAAGCAAAAACTAACTACAAATAAAAAAACGAAAATAGTTAAACAGATGATAACGCAAACTAGAAAAAGATGAATAAAAGTATGTAAAATGATACCACACGAAACATTCCCTTGGAAAGAAAGAATGATTAAATCCAATATTTTATGCTGATAACTAGAGAATCATCGTTGAATTAGAAGGCACTTTACAAAATAAGATACATACATAGGACACAATATGCAAAAATTAGAACAAAACATTAGTAATCTTCATAAAGCGATAGAGTCCTTTGAAAAATAATCATAAATAATACAATCTTAGAAAAAATTGAAATATAGAGAAAAAGAAAATTGAAAAGACCAAGAAAGAGGTGGAACTTAACACTAATAATCCAGACTAACGCGTACCTAATTATATCATAGTAGAATTTTAAAAAACCTGGTAAAGAAACATATCAGTTTGGAGAAAAAAATAAATATGACTATGAAAGATTTTCTTAAGACTTTTTCAATCAAATCATAAAATTATTTATGCCTTGCAGATAATAATCACCTAGTTAGTTAGAAATCTAATAACTTAAAAGTGCTATAACTGAAGAACTGGATCAGAAAATATTCAAGGCATGTTCAAAAAGAGGGACTACTGATGCATATATGTATATTATACACGCATGGAAAGTTAATTTTTATTGCAATGAATTTAATAATATAGAGACTTAATGTTCCTGTCGAAAAAGGTAAATAGAAAGTAACCGAGGAACGAATTTTCTTATTTTTTGAAATATTTAGCTCATCTTCTCGTTCCCAAACTGTTAATCGCATATACGTTTTGACTGTAGTCCGTACATGTCTAACATTTTCGTGTTCTTCAAGGCGCTTTTATGCCTTTCGCCTTTATTTGAGCCAGACTTATTGCATATTTCCGAAGCCTTCTGAATCATCCAAATAGTTTCTTCACATAAAATTTGATGTAGATTCTCCGCTCTACGCGCTCGGTCAATACAAATGGTGCTACAATCACACTACATATGCTCGTTCCAAAATCACCCGACCAATACAGTCGTCCTCATTCACGCCTGCGCATTACAGTTCACTCTCATCAGTTGCCACGTTACATTGCGGCCGCGTAAATTATTTTCATTGTCACATTGATTGGATATTTCAAAGATCTTGTATACTCTATAACTTCTCACAAATCCCTTAACCATTCCCATTGCCCTAAAAGATAAATTTTTTAATTTTGAGATTCGTTTGGGTCTCAGATATTCTTATAGTTAAGGCATGTATTTAAATATTCCCATCAATAAAAAATATTGAGAATGTTTTTTATGATTTTATATTTGAAAAATTATATTGGATTTTTCGTTTTTATGTATTCATTGGTAAACCTACTTTCCAATGCGCTTATTAGATCTTACGACTTCTTTAAATAGCTGGGTTTCTACGTCTGTTGGTTAATCTACCTGTGAGAACAAAAATATCTAAATACTTCCGTCAAAAAAATTCGTAATTTTTTACTTACGCTTGCGTTGGCAGTATTTTACAAACAATTTGGTAAAGCTTCATAACCTTGGTATATTACTGTCATAGATGTGTTCGTATCGAACGTGTGATAATGTTTTAGCAAATGTAAAAGCTTAAATTTGAACAAGATATTAGTTCACGTTTATAGGCAACAATGCCACAACAAAAACGACTGTTTACAAATAAATTAATTTTTTTGGGGAGAAGGAAAATGTCTCTAATGAAAAGCCGCCACAGAAGTTGCTAACAAGCAAAACTGACAAAAACAGCTTCTTGAACTGTGCATCGAAATAATTGGTTGATTATTATAATCACAGCACACCAAGCAAACATTGATAAAAAAGATGAAAAAGTTTGCTAATGTTTTGGGGCGTATTATTAGGGTAATCAGTGGATAACATAAAGGGTAATAAGACCACAGTTCTGACGACCATTCCAGGAATAAATTCAAAAATTATCTTGGTAGGTGCATAACTTCCTAAGGAGAGTACTTTAAAGGTAACCGTGGTGATAAGTAGTAATGAGTTTGTGAAGTTAATTATTGGTCTTTAAGTAAATCCTAAGAAGTGCGATCCAATTTTTTTCTCAGCAGTGAGAGTAACTAGAAAGGTGCAGTTAATTTTAAAAGACGCGGGAAATATTTCTGAATTTATAATATAGATGGCAACACCATACAATGTACGCAGGTCGAATTACCGCCATTGCAGTGAGTGTTGTTTTGTATTCTTCAAATGACGACGTTTAGTGTAATCATCCGATTCCTCCTCTTGCTTAGTGAAACCATCGAAGTTCATTGCCAATTGAGTGACATATGCGGTGAAGGCGTTATTAATGTTAAAAATATGCATTCGTAGGTGCAAAAGTTTAAAAAGGTCGAGAGCTGTGTGACAATGAACTGAAGTAGCGTCGGCCACGAACCAGCTAGAGTGGAGCAAGTGTTGGGAAAAGCAGTCTATTAGGAGCGCTAAACTCAACATTTCCGTAGGATCTGTGCAGTTTGTTTTGCATAATGACCTGAAAGTTTTTCAGAAAAGTTTTTTCAAGGTGGGTCCCGCAATGATCGACAAACACAAGGCTGGACGGGTGTCTCAGGACACATGATGCCAACATAAATTTCCGAAAAACTCAGATTCAGAGGTAGAGAACAATTCTGGTGTTGAATTTAATATGTGGCCTCCTCTCCCAAGAATACAAAAGCTAAATTCTTGTTTCATGTCCATTATCACAACATAATTAGTAGACCTATATTCTATCAATGAACTCAAATTAGGACCACTCTTTTAAAGATGAAAAACACATGGTTAGTGTATAAATTCAATCGGTAGTACAACACAAAAAACATTATTAATGGAAATTTACATATATTCTGTCTTAAAAGAATTTGTGAACTTTTGTTTTCCGCATCTTGTATAACTGTTGCATTTCCGACCCGCTATGCACATGGCTCAAAGAGAAATTGGTATTTTTTGCATGTCGTACTCGTGCCGATTACAAAGTCCAATTCAATGTGTAGTTTATCATATTCTACATGAATTTCAAGACATTTTATGCATTTTTATAGTTTGTGGGTGTTTAAAATAAAATAAAGAAAAACAGAAAATCCCATCATGTATATGCGATTTTTTATTCTATCTCTTAACGCAAAAAATGTTGCAAAACAAGATTTATTATTAAGTCATGAAAATCTTTCTAATTAGGCAAACATCGTGTTTGTCGTTATTGAGACTTGCTTGCCTGCCATCTCGCTTAAATCATTACATCCTTTTCTCTACACACTTGATTCACGGCAATTTTTTGTATGTATTTCTTACTACAATATGTATATAAAATTATTACTGACGAATTCATATACCAGAAGTAACAAAAAAAGAACTCTTACATTATGTAACAGTGTAGAGCAGGTAAGATTTCTTGTCTAGAAGTTCAGCATATTTTAATTTAAGGGGGAAATCCAATCGGAACTTTCAAATTTTCATTTTTTCTTCTTTCTATGATTATAATTCCAAAGTTTTAAAGTAAAATTCGAATGTCTTCGGAAGTTATAGCGTATGAGCGTGACTCATCTTCGCTCGGTGCTGGAGCACTCTCGGGTTTAACTCATACGCTACGGCGAAGAGCACCTATAGTTAAAATATTGTTTTCAAATATTTTAACTATTTGTTTCAAGTACAGCTAATGTTTTAGAAGAAATATTTGAACAGTATATTTCTAAGTAAAAGATTATTTTACGTTACTTGTTATCGTTTAGTGGAGAAGATTATGTTGAATAGTATAGTAGCCTGCACAGAATGATTTACCCCCCTCCCACATACGCACACACAACAAGAAGTAGACACAATAATTTAAAAATAAAATATAAGATAATATAATTATAGAGTTAATCAAAGGAAGAGAGAAACAATTAGTAAAAGGATTGCGTAAATTAATAATAGAAAAATTGAAAAATTTCTAAAGAATGACAAGTGGGAACAGTCATATCACTGCACAAGAAAGAAGATAAGGCGATATGCACCAACTACAGAGGCATAACTTTATTGAACACATATTACAAAATATTAATCAGCCTGGTAAATCAAAGATTGCAACCCTATATACAGAGTATAATAACAGAGAACCAGAATAATTTTCGAAGAAAAAAGTTCACAATCGATAATATTTACATAATCAGCGAAAAGAGTAGAAAAGAGTAAAAAATACAACATACATATAGGCATGATGTTCATCGACTTTCAGAAAGTCTTTGACCTTGTTAATAAAAGTAA
The DNA here is from genome assembly GCA_036346155.1 of Sinelater perroti. NCBI lineage: Eukaryota > Metazoa > Arthropoda > Insecta > Coleoptera > Elateridae > Sinelater > Sinelater perroti. The sequence goes on along the minus strand of JARFIY010000332.1, from coordinate 1,857,437 downwards.
TCTAATACAAGACTTGATACTGATAGGAAGAATCCCACTAGAACTAACCCGATTGAGATAAATGAGAATGCAACAGTGGAAATAGAAATTCATATAACAGGTATTTGAAATTAACAAGGTCGTTAGACAAGGGGACAGTTTATCAGCATCACTATGTATCGTATAAGCTATAGTCTAAAAATGGAAATTACAGAGAACATTAAAAATAAAAAGTATCCAGATAAGCTCACATGCAGATGATATAGTGGTAATTTCAAGAGGATGAGACAAAACAGAGAAACTTAGAATTAGATAAAAAGAGAACAGTATACATGAAGAATAAAATGAGTAACAGATAAAAAGTTAATAATGATTCTTTTGAAGTAGTAAATAATAACAGCAAAGAATGAAGTGACACCGGAAATTCAGAATAGAATTTAACTTGGTAGTTAATGTCTTCTTCGGGCTAACTATAATTTATTACAATCTAAAATACATTATATATACTATAATTCCGTCAATATTATCTTACTGAAGCGAAACGTGGTGCTTAATAGTGGAAGACGCTAATGACTTATGAATTTTCGTAAAGTATATGAACTGACCCGGAATAGAGATAGTACATAGCCTATAAAGGCAAACTCTAAATTGGAAAGGTTGATTAGAAGAACAGATATAATAAGATGCATAAAATCAAGAAGGTTAGGACACTTAATAGAATGGAGAAGACACAAAGTCCCAAAACAGTAATGGAGTGGAAACCAACAGAAGGGAAGAGAGTTGACCACCTATGATATGGTGCAGCAATGTTGTTACAGACCTAATAATAATAGAAAAAAGAAACTGATAGGACAGAAAGAGTTGGAGAAAAGTTGTTGAAGAAGCCAAAGGCTTTTCTGGGGCTGTAACGCGGCGGAAATTGAGTAAATAAACGATTTTGAAGGTTGAAAGTGGCATCCTGGCTAACAGGAAGCAAATTCAAAGCAAGTCGAGCATCAAAATTACGCGAGACGGTGAAAGTGAAGAAGACAGTGTAAGTGGGAATACGAAAAAATTCTTCAATGCCAACGTAGAAGATAACGATTAAAATCATTTAAATCGAATTATCACCGTTATTAGCGCCTTATCAGAGTAGTTGGTCATGTGTACAAACTTTAAAGTTTAAACTCGTTTTAGTATGTCGCTATGGTCGAAGAAACATCAATTCAGGACGTTTCATAAATATTTATGTGCCTTTTAGGTATCGGAAGAGAAGAAATTAATTTATTATGCAATCTTATAGACATCTGTAAGAGGGCGAGCGAAAGTATAACTACACCATCGCATATATTCACTCAACCGCAAAATTCGTCTTTGAATCCCTCTTCAAGAAAGCTGTAGAAAAAGAGACAATGATGAATCAGATCGTTTTACGGGGCAATTACGGTATTAGACTTACTACACAGGAAAAGTTATTGATTTAGTAGTCAGGAATACCTGCTGTCAAGTATGTACATTTTGAAAGAATAATAAGAAAAATACTCTGGCATATGAAGAATGGTATAGAAAACATGAGCAAAGTTGAGCGAAAAATTACGATACCTCCGTATATACGCTGGAAGTCAATGCAATCACAGAAATGATCAGAAAAAAAGCTCGGTGTGAAGTACAGTAATTACAGTAACACTCATGGAGCTATAGACACCTTATTAAAATTTAATTATACAGTGATTTTTTTTATTATTATAATTTTTTTACTTTTCGTAATAAATTTTGTTTTGCTTAATCTTTTACCACCTTCTTATACAATATTGTTTTGAATGAAATGTTGAATGTTGGATCGAAAAATAGAATTAAAAAAATCGTAATGCTTTTTTTTACTGCTACTCAAGGTTCCGAATCTTTTTTTTTCTGTCCTTATCCCTTGTTTTAGATATTTGTTTACATAAAAAAAAAACTTTACGCCACCTGGAGTTCGCCAGTTTATCATCAGACCTTGTGCCGCCTACTTAGGTTTTATCTCACGTCTCGTTTTGAATTTTTGCATTCAATGCGACACATTACAACAATAAGGGTTTGTGCTTCGATGGCGAATCTCATATTACAACGCTACAGAGAGAGGCAGTTTTAGGGATCGCCATCGCCCTGGGCCATCATGAGTAACATCCGATGCAGAGGATTAGTTCCGATGATGAGTAAGCGAAATAGATTAACTGCCCCAGATATTGCTGCGGCGTTTAACCGAGGACGCGATAAAACAATATCAGTCAGCACAACAAAGCAACGTCTTCAGAAAATCGTTACAGCTTGGTAATAAGGGCTTTAGTGGGCGCAAACGTATCATTCCTGGACAATTGAACAATATTATTAAAACGTATTATGGACCGACGAATCCAAATTCCAAATTTTCAGTCGGAAACAGAGAATCTTCGTTCGTCAGTTTAAGACTGAAAAGATGATCCACGACTGTATTGTTTCGATTATCAAACATGGGGGTGGGTTTGTTTTAATGTGGAGGGGCTTCTTTTAGGCTGGTGTGAGGGAAATGTTCAAAATGATGTCATGTCCAGACCTTAACCCCATGGATTTGTTATGTGATGATCTCGAAAGAACAGAGAGTCTTCTTCGAGGTATTTGGAGAGATGCACCACTTCATAAATTTTTTCTGATGAAACAAATGTTTAATATTCAAGTTATTTTTTTCAGTGTTCGAGTTAATTTTTGTTTTGTTTTATACGTATTTTATAATAATATATTATATAATAAATGGTTTTCTTACATTAAAGTGTAGAAATTCATTTTTATTTAGTGTCCATACCTCCATGAGAGGTGGGACATAGATTAGATATAAGAGATAAAAACTCAAAAACGTTTAAGGCTATTCTAGATGTGAATCCGTACGGTGATCATTTTCAAGTGATTAAAAGTGAGGGAATCAGCCACGCCAAGAGGAGAATGGGCACTCAGCTTCGAAATGTGAGAAAAGTTCTGTGAAAAAAGCAAATTAACTGAAGCTTTGAAAAAACTTACAACGCACTACAGTCTAGCTATCCGAAGGAATCTCGATAGTGTTGAAAATATTAAGAATGTTATAATGGCTTCTGTGTTCTACGAACGAAAATCCGAAACTTGACTACCGCTAGCTGGGCGAAAACAGCTGGTACAAGTGGCAAAAAGATAAATCTATTGGAGCAAATTTGGATAATTTTGAGTACAAATATGCAGAATATTTTTCCAATTTATGAATATTTACCAAAAAAAGATTTACTTGACAGATACTTGAACGGCCTTACGTACAATCCCAACGAAAGTTTCAATTACACCGCTTGGTATTAACTCCAAACCACCTACATTCTTGGTTGCATTTTTCAATGAAGAATATGCATCCATTTTACAAGCTATAGTTTCAGTAAAAACAGTAATTGGAAGGAAGTGCAAGAAAACGCAGATGGACATCGGATGGTTTATCTCAGCTACTTATTTGTCAAAGAATACGAAGATAGCACCTACTGGAAGAAAATCGGTTCTGCGAAGAAGGACTATTTATTATATAGCCCTGGAATTGCTGATAAGCTATAAATTATTATCATTCATTATTATAGGATCCCGAATGCCCAAAGCGACTATTTATAAGATTGTTCAAAAACCTCGATTTTTAATTTGCAATCGAAGAACGTATAGTACTTTTTGTATAAACCTCGTATAAATGGGTGCCTAGTAATATCTTAAAAAAATAAACACAAAAGCTTCGCTACTTCTCTCTAGCGCAAAATCTTCAATGAAACGAGTGCTTTCTGCGATCTTTCACAGGTATCGAAAAAAAAGCTCGCTTTCCTCCGCATTCGAAGCGTCGGCCCCAATTTGCGCGCCAGCCGCCTGCCGGCATTGTTACATCCACTCCAACAGGCTTTTGCGCTAATGGGAAGCAATTGTGCAATGCCGCCAGCAATTTGCCGCCGCCGTTAATTTCGAATGCGCATGCAGTCCGGAACCGTGCGATAGCGCGCGCTGCAAATTCCGGGCATTGTTAGGATTGCGCCGCGCGCGCGGCACGATTTCCAGCCGTCGCTTTTCCGGAATCTCGGCGGCGCGCGCCGTGATTTAAGCTGCTAATAAGTAAATTACAAGGGCCGGGGCCGGCCTCGCCGAAAATGTTCATTTATTATTCAATTTACGGTTAAGGCTTCGTTAAGGCGCGCCGGGAGCTCGCGGAGTGAAATTAAGGGGGATGGGCCGGGGCCGCGGGGATTTTCGGCGGCTGTATTATGTTGTAGCGAATTTTAATCAACGATCGCTCCCATTCCGATTACAATGGGCGACAGATATTGTTATTTATTATTGAATCTGCGCTTTTCCAATAAACTCCTGAGGTAATCAGAATATTGATTCCATTTCGATGTAGAAGAGCTTTTCAATTAGTAACAGCACATTAAATATTTAGAGATACAAATGTTATTTTATTACATAATCAATAACTTCTCACCAGAAAAACTTTTGGGCTGTATGAAAGATGATTCGTTCTAAAATATCAATCTCTGAATACTGTAAAGAGTTGCAATTCATCACGTCAGGCAGTGTCAAAACTCTCTTTAAGAATGTATCTTCTTTCTGAATAGTATCTCTCTCTAAATTTTTCTAGATAATACTTTTACTAAACATTACCCGAAAATCTTCATAACACTAATATGCAAGGTTTTGTTGTTTTGAAATAAAGAGGTGCGCCGGAATGAATTTTTTCCATAGATTCCGAAAATGACGTTCAAAATTCCGTATCACGTCACGTTTTCTCACAGATCATGAAAAAGGAAAAATTTAAAAAAAGGATTTTTTTAATGACATTGATATATGGCAACGTTTGTAACTTGTGTAAAAAGTAATAATTTTCAAGTGAAAATTAATTTGTAGCAAGGTTAGAGTATGGTGTGACATTATTCCTGTATAAATAAATCCATGTAGACCAAGATGTTTCAAAAATTAAAAAATTATTTACTAGTAAAAAGGCAAGTTGTGGGAAAATACGAAAGAATAAGTTCAACAAAGAATCTGTCATTAAAGGGTCCTACCTGTTAAGATAGGCGAAATGCCCCCAGATTCGGAATTTCTAATGAACCTAATAATGTTTTATCTTGAGGTAAAAATTATACGCGGACATAGTTCATATGGTCCCAACCCCCTTCCCTCTCCCTCCTAGGGTCAAAAGGGTTATTTTTGTTTTAATTTTTTTTCTATTGATGTGTTTAATGCAAAATTCTGAAAAAATTCATCAAGGTAGGTTATGAATAGACCTATCAGTAGAAATTTTTTCAATGTCATCCAAGGTCATTTGGTATTTAAAAAAAAAATAAAAAAACAAAATTTTTGTTTTTTGAGCTAGAAAGCGTTGAGTTGCACGCAGTTTTTTTTCACTATTTTATAAAAGTCCATTAATTTTACCTCTAACAGGAACTTTTAACACATTTCGTGTGGTGCGCCACCCCTAAAAATCCAATTTTTCGCATTTTTTCGATTTTTTAGGTAAGGGTTGATATTTAGCAAAAAAACTAATTTAACCTTTTTTATAGCATTTTATAAGACAAACATTTCGTTTTTTTTAATTTTTTTCTAGCTCTAATATTAAAAAAGTTATGACTAATTAAAAATTTTTCTACTTGATTTCGATATTTTCCAATTATAACGGCGCAGGTGGATATTTAGCAGAAAACTCATAAGACATGTTTTGTAGCATTTTCAAGACGAAAATTTTAGTTTTATTTACATTTTAGACTTAATACAAAAAAATTATGTGTAAATCTATTTATAAGTTTCTAAAAATTACATAGTTAGTTCTTAATTTGTGATTATAGCAAAGTGAATTATAATAATATATAATATATATGTAAACTACATTTTTAATCTTCATCACTGTTTTCATTAATCTCTGGTACAAAGTTATCTATATCGAAAATATTGGACAGCGTTTCGGCGGGACGTACTATTTTTGATAACCATCGGCCGTAAGAGAGATGATATATCAAACTAGCCACGTGAGAACAACATCCGACAGTGCGTAGTCGATTAGCACAAGTACAACAGTATTGTTGTATCGCATCGATACGTGCGCCTTCTTTGTTGTATTTTACATAGCATTTGTATTCTTTCGATTTTATATGACGTGATCTTACGTCAAACCTTACAATGCCTGGTTCCTCTTTAATGAATTTTAATATCAGTATTCCATCCTCTGTAATCATTTCTCCTAAGTAAGATAATGCTTGAGCGAGTTGGTATGAACCGGTAAATAAGACTTCAAGATCTTCCAAAGTCAATTCAGGAAAATCCATACGTTCTTCTGAAGTTGTACTTTGGAAAGGAACTGATTTTTTATTCAAGTTTTCTGCAGCAACTTTTTCAGCTAAATCGTTGACCTCTAGTAAAAAGCTCTACGATTTCGGAATAAATAACAAAAACCGCACCTTCACAACTCATTGAATCATTGGAATCTAGTAATTCATTCATTCAAGATGTTCCATGTTTTCAAGAATCAGGAAATATTGAAGATCTTGCAACGCAATTATACAGTAACTCGGAAAGTTCTGAAATGGAGAGTCAAGACAGTTTTTTAGCTTCTAATGAAGATTTAACCTCTTTAACTTCGCAATGGTCAAGTTTATCATCAGGATTTAGCATACCTATCCAAAAAGTTCCACCAGAAACTGTAACAATGCAGTTTGACCGCGTAATTTCGACTAAAAGATATTGTTTCATTTGTTTTTCAAGGTACAATATGTTTGATGTACCTTTTGAAGCAAGAATCCAAGTTTTTGTAAAAAAACGAATTTTTATTCCCAAAAGAAACCGATGTTGTAAAATACATTTATTAGGTTCACGTTTTATGAGAACGAACTCAAAACATTAGTGTTTATTCTAACGAATCCTATATTGAAATTGATGAAGTCAAAAAATTTCTGGACAAATTATCAAAAACTTTAGATTTACGTATTATAGACAAATATGCGGATCTAAATATGCCTGAAGAAAGAATAAAGTCATTAACTGGTCATTCGTTGAAAGATATTCTTGAGCTACGTGGAATGCTGAGGACAATGCGAGATTCTAGCAATCGAAATCTACTTCAAGCTCTCATCATTTTTTTATTCAAATTCAAATCTGGAAACTCAGATAACCTTATTGCAGCTGCAATGGAAGTTGAAGAGCGAGTTGTAAATAATTCTATTCATTCAGTATTGGATTGTTTTGAGAAAGAAGTTCTACCAGAATATTTTGAAGTAGATTTTAAGAGCAGAGAGTTTTTTCTTAGTCAAACAGCACCAATAACTCAATTACTACACGATATTGGTGATAATAAATTAATATTAATATGTGATGGAACCTATCTTCGACACGAAAAAAGCAGTAACAACATTTATCAAAAAAAGTCATATTCAGGACAAAAAAAGGCACCGTTGTGCAAGCCCTTTACAATTTGCACTTCAAATGGATATGTAGTTGATTTACCTGGACCATTTAACGCAAATATTAACGATGCTCAAATCTTAGAAAGCGTATTAAATAACCCAAATGGTATCCCTCAAAATTCTTAAATCTGGAGATATTTTTATCTTGGATAGAGGTTTTCGAGATGTTGTGGACCATTTGAAAAATAAAGGATTCACGGTCCCCATGCCAGTTCTTAAAGGTAAAAGAAATCAACTAACTGCTAAAGAATCAAACTTTTCGAGATTTGTCACTAAACTTCGTTGGGTAATCGAAGCGATTCACGGTATCTTGTGCCAAAAATACCGATTATTGCACAACCAATTTCGAAACAGCATGTATGTTGCCGGTTACTGGGCTGTGGTGTCGAATTGCATGTTTTCTACAAAATCAATTCGGAAAACGACTTAACCTTACGGATAATAAGACAAATATTATAGTTAATAGAATGAAATTGACATACCTGGAGGTCAACGATTTAGCTGAAAAGGTTGCTGCAGAAAACTTGAATAAAAAATCAGTTCCTTTCCAAAGTACAACTTCAGAAGAACTTATGGATTTTTATGAATTGACTTTGGAAGATCTTGAAGTCTTATTTACCGGTTCATACCAACTCGCTCAAGCAATATGTTACTTAGGAGAAATGATTACAGAGGATGGAATACTGATATTAAAATTCATTAAAGAGGAACCAGGCATTGTAAAGTTTGACGTAAGATCACGTCATATAAAATCGAAAGAATACAAATGCTATGTAAAATACAACAAAGAAGGCGCACGTATCGATGCGATACAACAATACTGTTGTACTTGTGCTAATCGACTACGCACTGTCGGATGTTGTTCTCACGTGGCTAGTTTGATATATCATCTTTCTTACGGCCGATGGTTATCAAAAATAGTACGTCCCGCCGAAATGCTGTCCAATATTTTCGATATAGATAACTTTGTACCAGTGATTAATGAAAACAGTGATGAAGATTAAAAATGTAGTTTACATATATATTATATATTATTATAATTCACTTTGCTATAATCACAAATTAAGAACTAACTATGTAATTTTTAGAAACTTATAAATAAGTTTACACATAATTTTTTTTGTATTAAGTCTAAAAATGTAAATAAAACTAAAATTTTCGTCTTGAAAAAATGCTACAAAACATGTCTTATGAGTTTTCTGCTAAATATCCACCTGCGCCGTTATAATTGGAAAATATCGAAATCAAGTAGAAAAAATTTTTTAATTAGTCATAACTTTTTTAATATTAGAGCTAGAAAAAAATTAAAAAAAAAACGAAATGTTTGTCTTATAAAATGCTATAAAAAAGGTTAAATTAATTTTTTTGCTAAATATCAACCCTTACCTGTAAAATCGAAAAAATACGAAAAATTGGATTTTTAGGGGTGGCGCACCACACGAAATGTGTTAAAAGTTCCTGTTAGAGGTAAAATTAATGGACTTTTATAAAATAGTGAAAAAAAACTGCCTGCAACTCAACGTTTTCTAGCTCAAAAAACAAAAATTTTGTTTTTTTATTTTTTTAAATACCAAATGACCTTGGATGACATTGAAAAAATTTCTAATGATAGGTATATTCATAATCTACCTTGATAAATTTTTTCAGAATTTTGCATTAAACACATCAATAGAAAAAAAAATTAAAACAAAAAATAATCCTTTTTGACCCTAGGAGGGAGAGGGAAGGGGGTTGGGACCATATGAACTATGTCTGCGTATAATTTTTACCTCAAGATAAAACATTATTAGGTTCATTAGAAATTCCGAATCTGGGGGCATTTCGTCTATCTTAACCGGTGGGACCCTTTGTTATGTTGTAATTTTAAGGGTTATGGGAATCTAATAGTAAGACTGAAAACGACATGCAGTATAAATGAAAAGATAATTCAGCACCGCACAAAGCACTTAATCGATGAGTGGGAGTTAGACCAACATAAGAGCGACGGAACGATAAAAGGTATGATTAATAAATGTTATATATTATTTGGGTAAATATATCTGTACTTCAGAGGTAAAGAATAGTATCTCCAGTTTTTTTGTTAAATAAAGTTAATACTTTTTTCAATATACCAGGAGCTCGAAATTTTATTATGGTGAAGGGTCATATGTCAATTACTACTAGTTCCTAAGATACGATATTTAGAAAAAGTCGTACTGAAGAAGTCGTATCTCCAAAGAACAACTATAAGCAGTTGAATCTTCATCAAACTCAAATTGGTAAACAATCGTAATTCCATCTTTGTGTTAGAGTTCGTGGAATATAGTGCCACAAAATAATATCAAGAGGTAGAAAATTAGTATATATTGCATTAAATAATATTACCGGTAAGTTGAAAATCCCTGGCATAATACATTATTTCAAAAAATAACAAAAAAAGTTAAGTTCGAACTTAAATGAATGAAGTATTGCTCAAATTGTTTATTCAATGATAGTTTATAACTGTTTACCAGCAAGCCTTTAAATAATTTTCAGAAATATTGTCCTAATCACTTTTACCCCATTTTCAATAATTATTATTATGTTTAAGATTGGTATATAATAGTTATCGTATCAATAAGACTTTGTCCAATCAAAAGTTTATTACAAATTATTAACAAACGTTTCGGTACCGAGTGCACCTTTATCAATATATGCAAAATTAAATTAAATTAAAAAATTCATATATTACTAAAGGTGCCAATCGACACCGAAACGTTTGTGAATAATTTATAATAAACTTTTGATTGGAAAGTCTTATTAATGCAATAACTATTTACCTCATCATCTTTTTCAGGAATGCAAGACGGTGTTTAATGACGAGTTTAATCAAACAATAAACCACGAAAGATGTGTTGAAAATGAAGCCAACTACGCATTAATAGTGAACCTGAACCATTATATGGAGATAATAATGATAAGGATCTCAGGTGAGAAGATAAATAATAATACAGAGAAATTAAATAGAAGAGGAAAACAACATAGAAAATCGACAGGCAGGAGGACAAGATCTTTTCCTGTTTATGGACAGGCACTACAGTCGCAACAAAACAAAAAAAAGTTACTTAGGAAGTGAACTTAACGTAGACAAGATGTACAATATTTATAAAGTTACATGTGAGGAAGAAAATCGTGAAAAGAGCGAGATAGCTAAATCATGACTGTATTATTGTCACGTTTTCAAAACCGAGTGTAATTTAGCGTTCAAACTGCCATCTGATGACACTTGCGGTATGTGCCACAGTTTGAAATTGACGTTACAAGAAACGCAGTTAGAAGAAGTACAAGCAGTCGTTCAAGAGAAAAAAAATGATAAATTAAACTCTCCAGAAAAAACCAAAGTAGTATGTTAGACTTCCAAAAGTGCTGCCCACACCTCATTTATCTAACGCAAAAAAAGTTTATTCGTTGAAGCTCTGGACCTCGAATTTAACATTATATGACTCTACAGAGAAAAAGGCGTACTGCATAATCTGGGATGAATCTGTTGCCGGTAGAGGCGGACATGAAATAGCATCAGCCTTGCTAAAATAGGGAAATAAAGTTTTGAAAGACTTTGACATTGGTAATTTGGTCTGATAAGTGCCCAAGCCAAAAGCGAAACATTATGATGACCGTAAACTATTTATACCTTTTAAATGTGTGCCCCTCATTGAAGTCAGTTATACACAAGTTCTTTCTAAAATTATTAAGCGGACTGCGAAGAAGCAACCTGCAATGACAATACAACCTTGAGATTGGTAACAGTTAATTAGATTAACAGAGGCTATAGTTTGGAATATGGAAGTACATGACTCAAAAATTCGATATGCTGTATCTAGCTTCAAACGTCCTATTTTTAAACCGAAAAATCAATAAAGAGAAAGCGGATTTTCTTATTTCTTTGGCAGAATGGGTAGAAGTGCGTAGTCAGAGCCTAGGTGCACTTTATTACAAAACACCATTTACCAATGAAGAATTTAAAAGAGCCGATTTGAATAGTTTCTAGAAAAAAAACCAATCTATTCCACACGAGGTGCCTGTTATTCGTAAAACTTCCAAAGGCATAAGCACAAAAACGCGTCAACATCTTTAGAATTTATTTGAGTGCATAGCAATACAATTTCATGGTTTTTATACAAATATGAGAATATCCAATTAGGAAGCAAGATGATCCAATTCAGAATGAAATCTGCAACTCATATTCTCTGTAACTTTTTTATCTGTAACAGTTTTTTTTAATATTCAAACTGGATTTGGAGTTAGAATTTAAGTTTTTTTATTTACCCGATTCTTTATTTAATGGTAAACAATCGCGAGTCCCTTAATTTTAGTCGGGTACAGCGTATGATTAATACTATAAGTTATTTCAGTTAAAATACTTATATTAAAAACATAAATTAAGATTCCTGGGTTTTTTTATATTATAAAAACACACCATTCCCGTATTTTGAAAATTTGAATGATACGATTCTTTACCTCTAAGGTAGAGAAATACTAAGCAATTGATGAAGGACATTTATCTAAAGGATTCATCTTAGAATTAACTGTAGCATCAAAAATAATATACAATTTACTATGAGTAATATAGTGAGTAATTTAAAAGAGTTGTAGGAAACTAAAGTGGCAGATAGTGTTTATTATTAAACTTATGATAGGGCAAGAGAAAAAAGTTTAAATGAAGCAGAGAAATTGCAAAGCATAATAAATTGAAGAAAATTCTTAACAAATGTGAATAAGAATAATGATACTGTTATAAGAGGGTAAGGCGCAACCACAATTAAAAGAGACAACAATTTAATTAAGATTATCTACAAATAAAAGGAGAGATAAGAACAAGATTAAAAGAAAAAAAAATGATTAATTGTATTAAGAGATTAGGATATAAATAAGGTAAAGTAAAATTCAACAAAATATAAGAAATGGAAACTAAACATCTTTATATAGATATTTTTACGGAAAAAAAAACAAATCAGATTGATGTTAAAAGTAAGAAAAAAGAATGGATTAAATCCCGAAAGCAATAAATAATAGAAATAATAGAAGTATAATTAGATGATATTGAATAGGAATAAAACAAAATAAAAAAAAAAGTTGGAAAAAAAGAATATAGAATAGAGAGGATGAAAAATAATAAAGTGAAAACTGTGAATAATAAGTATTTGAAATATTAGAAATCTTATAAATAAGGAGCATAAATTAATTAAAAAAATGCAAAGGTAGGTATGAATATATTAGATATAACACTATAAAAAAGGGGAAAATAAAAGATGACATGCATTAATCTACAGCGACGTATACCAAAATTTCAATGACAAGAAAAGTTAGATTACATAACTAAAGCTGAATCAAAAGAATCTGAAATAAGTAAAAAATGGACAAACATCATAACAATATTAGTCATTTATAGGCCAAATGAAAAAGGAGAATTAAAAAGCATAAGGGTAAAAAACACTTCCTAGTAGTATCAAAATACAAAATCAAAAAGTAACAAAAACAAAGAGTGTAATAGCTCAAAATCAGCCAAAGGTGGGATAAGAAAAAAGAAGTACAATAAAAAAGTACAGAGGAAAAACGAATACTATATCCATAAAAATAAAGAAAATACTGTGTAGACTGTTTAACGACCACATGCAACCTTAAAAGAAGCTGCAGTCAAGGATAGAAGAGTAAGAACCTTACAACATGCGAGAAGAAATTGATGCTGCTATCAAACAACTAAAGACAGGAAAATCAACTGCCAGCGATGGAATTAGTGCAAAAGTGATTAAAGCTAGGGGCGAACTGGGAGTCGATGTTATGCCAAGCTATCTGGAATACGGGATCTGGTCAAAAGATTGGCACAACTTGACCTTTATACCCACACACAAAAAAGGACCAAAAGACAAATGTGACAATTACAGGCTAATTGCGCTGATCCCGCATATCAGCAAATTCTTACTACACATAATAGATAATATATTAAAAGCGTATCTAGAACAATAAATCGCAAGAGTACAAACTGGCTTCGTAAAAGGCAAAGGGCGCCCAAGAACACATCCTTAACATTAAACAAATAATAAAGATAGCAAAGGAATACAACGTAAGTCTGTTTGTTGGTTTTGTAGGCTATCATAAGGCTTTTGATAGCGTAAACTGGGAGAAGCTCTAGGAGATTCCCAAGGAAATGGGGGTACGTAGCATATTAACGTTGACAAAAAAAAACTAACAACCAGCAGTCAAAGAGAAAGGATGCATCCTGTCTTTGCAACTATTTAATATATACACCGAATATGTAATGAGAGAAGTACTACAAAACACCAATGGAGGATTCAAGATCAACGGCGAAACGATATCCAACCTCCGAGATGCCGCTGATATTGTTATTCTCGCTTCCACCGAAGATCAGATAACAAAATTTCTTTTGAAATTACAAGGCGGTAGTGCAAAATATGGCTTATTTAAATAAAACAAAAACAAAAATCCTCATAGTCGATAGAGCAAACAATAACAGGTCTGATTTAAAGAAATTGGCGGTTAACCATTGCAGGTACTTGGAAATACTTATCAACAACATGGGAGCCTGCTCAGCGGAAATAATCAGACGAACCCAAATAAGCAAACATACTATGACTAAGTTACAAAAACTATGGAAAGATCGACAAATAACAAGCAACACAAAAGTATTACTGGTAAGAACTCTGGTTTTCCCCATATTATTATATGGAGCCGAATTGTGGACAATAAAAGAAAAAGAACGCAATAGAATTGATGCTTTTGAGATGTGGTGCTGCAGACGCACGCTGAGGATACCCTAACGGCAAGGACAAATATGTCTGTACTACAAGAACTCAATATAAATGATCGCCTCTCTACTATAGTGTACAGACAAATCCTGAAATCCTACGGCCACATATCAAGAAGTAACAACAATAGCCTTAAAAAACTAATGATAAAAAAAACGCACTGCAACATAAACATTTACTGATATTGAAAATAATTACGATGGTACACCTAGAACGACTGTATTAAACAGTTTAAAAAGGTGGGTAAATAGAAGATTAACGAAAAATTTGATTAGCCAATTGGATCACCTGCTTAATATGAAAGTGTATAAGCAAAATATGATAAAAAAAAAACTTACTTAAAAGTGACGTAAGAATACTACGAATGAGAAATCTGAAAACATGACCTATAAAGTTTATCATAGAAATTGTAAATGTTGAGATGATCAAATTATTTTCACTGTAATATTCCTCCCCAATTATAAATATAATCAAATAAACTTCAAAAGAAGTTGTAAGCTTCAAAATGCCATTTGAAGTTGAACCAATATATCAATAAAAAAATTATGACATTTGGGGGGTCAAAAACCCACTTTTAGATGTCAGTATTATATAACGCCCAGAAGTGATCTTTTGATTAGGGAAACTTTTAGACCCGTGGACTATATAAAATTCAAAATTAAACATTGCATTTCCAGAGTCCGATCCGTGGTTAAAATTCACATGAATCGAACAAACCAAATTTTAATACCAGTTTAGGTTACTAAACTTTACAGTTCATCACAATCGATGAAGTAAGTCGTTTCATTCCTCAAGTGTTCAAAAAGACTGTTGCTTTCTGAGTATGCATTGTTCATTTGCCTTTTTGTTTGTCTCAAGATTTGTTTGATGAAATTAGACCATACGTACATAATCGCAAAATTCTTTTATCTACATGTTTGTTTCCCTCACAAAAGTGTCAGTTTGCAGTTTAGATTTAAAGACATTTATGCATGTTAAGTCGATGTTCAGGAGCTATAAAAAGTTCATTTTACTAAATTATTTATCCTTAACTCATAAATGACTAATATGTTCATCCCTTTCTCGCAGAGGTAAATTCTAGTAATGATTTTATAACTCCCCTCTTACTAAATCAAGATCGAAACAAGATGACAACAGCTTTTTCCTTTGAATTTTTAATTCCACATTAAGGAAATCATTTTTAAAATGCATGTACTATTAATTCTATATGAAGTAGTCACTCACATTTCCAATGCTACCGAATGAATTACGAAATCCATTAATGGTTTTACGTTTTTAAATACCATAATTACTCATTTTTCTATCAAATGAGGTATTAAACTGCCATTTTTACAGCTGACAATGACCCACTAGTTTTTTCCTACTTACAGAAAGTTGTCGACAACCGGCTACTTATAATAACCTTGGATAACAGTAAATAAAAGTTTAAAACACTAACAAAATTGAAGAAACTGGTTATCTTGAGTGGGGTACCGATCTGTTTTTATAGCTTTTAACAAACTCCCTCTTCTTTTCTATTAATCAGCCATTTCCATATTATTATTCTTTGCAAAAAAATGTCCAAAACAATAGCAGAAAGTTCAGTAGTTTTAGTCTGTTAGTTAATAAATAACTGGTTGACAAAAGGAAACTTTTGCGTCATATTTTTCACTGTTAAAAAAAGTGGATCTCAAATCACAAAAATGTTTTTGTATATGAATTTTAAATACTAAAGTAAAAAATAAGAAAAATCCCCAATTTCGTCGTGACACCAAATTAAAAGATCAAAACAATTCAAGGAGGTTATGTTTGTTTAATTACTGTTTCATTTTACTTGTACACATAAAAGAAGTGAATTATGAGATAGCAACAAAAATTTTGGTAGTGACTCATCAAGCTCACAAGCAATATCACATGATCGTTAAGACATTAAGTTATTTGAAAAGAGAGAAAATATCCTTTCCTTTAACATCATGCATAACAGAATTAAGTTAACAGAAAAAGAAAAATAAGATATCAGGTATCTGTCATTAAAAGATATCATTAGCATTGCGTCAGTTTTCACTCACAACAAAGGGTATATTAAAATAATAAATAGTTACATTCTAATTTAGACATTTTTAACTTCAATTATAATAAAAAATGAGGAAATTTCGTAAACTACCACATTAAACACATGCTTCCGTGCCATGGAGGAACAAAGTAGCAAACAGAGAGAATGTGGCAACTTACCGCTTTCTAGATCTTCTAGAATACCAGTATCGTGAAGGCACTAGTTTCTGGAGAACCATGACCGCCTTAAACACTTTTGCGCGATGTCATTGTTCGTCGTCGTTAAGGATCACAAAACTCCAAAATTACGCACCTTACAAATTACAGTGAAATGCGAGGAAAACCGAACTGTAACTATAAAATGCTTTTTCATTTTTCCTATATAATAAAGTTGTATTACCCCAAAGTCTTACAACTAATGATATTGACATTAAACTCACACGTTTTTATTTATATAAGATCATAAAATTTATAAATTATTTTTATGATATTCTAGGAGAAAATTTATAAAAACAATTTAAGGTTTGGCTTAAATAGTCGATATAGGGCTATGACTAAATTACGAAGTAACCGTTTAAGGAATAGTCTGTGTGCAGTAATAATAGAAACAAAAAAGCGATAGTGTCGCTTAGTAACAGTCATTTGTCTTGGTAGTACCGCGTCATTTTGCACAATGTTGAAAAGCAAGTACTAAACCGTAATAAATTTAATCCCTTAGTCCCAGAGCTATTAAATATTTGAATAATATGTACGATAAATCTTGGCCTTTATATTCCAAATAGGGAAGAATATATCGAAGACACGACGCACAGGTCGGCTAGTTAAAGTACTTCAGGAAGAAACGTCACTCATGTTGAGCGTGAGATGTTACAAATAGACGTTTAAAGTAAACAAACCATAAGCAAAGTTAGGGCTTTCAGATGCAGTCCTGCGACGCATTCTCCATGAGCACCTATGTAAATAAGGTTCGAGTCAGATGGGTACCCGACTTTTACCAGAGGTTCAAAAACGGCAACGTGTGACCTGTTGTAAATTTTTTTGAAACGGGCGCAACAATAAAAAAGAAGTCCCTCAACTTACAGTTACAGGAGATTAAACTGTATTATGATCCCATAGCAAAAAGTCGATGTAATAGCACAATGGTAACGATCTTTTGGGATTCAAATGGGAATTTAGCCACTCAACGAAGTTCTTCATCTGATCGACAAACATCATCTTGCCCTTAACATTGTAATTCTGCTTGTATCACTTGAGAATCACTTTCTCAGAGATCACATCCATCTTGTAAAAGAGCATAGTAATCTTCTGGAAAGCTGAAGGTCATGTCAAAATAGCAGTAATCATAGACTTTGAGTAAGAGGCTCGACTAGCAGCGAGCGTTCTGAGTGAAGACGGAAAACAGGCTAGTATATTGTTTTAAGTAGCAGACGGCTTGGTCAGTCACCAGCTCCTCCTTCTTGTTCCAATCAGCCTGCCTGCGACATGACCATCCTCCAGATGATGCAGACGATCTCGTGCTCTTGCGCGTGGCAAACTCCTTCAGCTACGACACGATGTCGCGCAGGGTTTTGTCCTCCTGCAGACCATCCGACAGAAGGTTCTAAAGATCCTTTTTGGCTGCTGCTGGTGCTGGTCGTTGTACAATTTGAGGATTTCCTCGAGGCCGTTCTCTTAAAACGCGGTGCGGAAGTAAACCTGGGACTGCTTTGTGTCGGGCACAAAACTCACCATTCTTGATGGCTGAGTGTAGAGAGTTAAAGCTTTTGTTTTGGCGCTACCATTTGAATACGCCAATGAGCAAATCAAGAGCCAGGTGGTCCTGAAAGTTTCTTCCTGTCCGATAGGCGTGAAGCAGGATCTTTTTTATCTTATCCTAAAATGTCTTTTTCGAGTATTTACAAAGGCGCATAAGTTTCACAAAGACATGTTTCCAGTTATTCATAATGTCCAAATTTATGCCATCGGGCGCGTTGAAGATGTTTTTAATGGACCCTCGCCTTTCTGCGAAACAGTGTCTCCGGGCACGAGGATGTCGCCCGCAATAAGTATGTCAAACAGGCTTTCGTCATAGCGCCAGTTGTCTGGCTTACTTCCTACCCCCTTCCAAGTACCGTGAGGTTGCTTAGAAATAGTTAGCGCATTTGTCGAGTCCAGAAATTATAGCATCCCTAAATACAAATGGGTCATATTTCTCTTTTCCATCTCTTTTTCTGGTCTTGATTCGCCAACCGCACAAAATTGGCTTTTCTACCTTTTGACTCATACAAATTTTTGTTGTTACTAGAAAAGCGCACCTCACGAGTTCCAAATTGCGCGACGTTGTTAGGAAAAGAGAAGTGGCATACCGAGTCAAACTGTCCGATTTTCGAACGATAACGCCACTATCCATAAGATCGCAAATGCCCAGGTTGCTGTAAAGGGACTGTGGCTTTAAAGAACTTTCCCACTCACCCTATAAATCAGATGTAGCACATATTAACTGCCATATTTCAAAATTTCAAAAACCTTCCTCCTTAGAATTTATTCGGGCCGGAAACATTTTGTGCTAGCCCAGTAAATGCCAAAATCCGATCAGATACGGCCAAAATCAAACATATACTTCAAACAACTCAAAAAAGTATCATATAGAATTGCAGGGAAAACACTCTTAAATAGAGAAACTGATAAGAATTTCAGATAACAATGCAACATTCAAATATTAGTAAATATTGGTAAAAGAAACAAGAATGGAATGTCCAACAAAAAATTTCAAAAAAAAACAAGTCATAAATAGAAGAAACAATTAATTTACACTATTAGAGGTAAAGTGAAAAAAGAACAATCCATAAAGATATAGGAAGAAAGAAAAAGAAAGAGAAGCTTGTAATTTGTTACTGATACTCAATAAAATCTTTAGGCCGAAGCATCCACAACTATGGGGTTGCAATTACTTGTAAAACATGCAGTTGATGTAAAGTTAAAATTCATTTTCAATTAGCTGGTAAGAAGAAATCTACGGTAATCAGTGAAATGGCTCTCTTTAAACGCTAACCGATAAAGTTGATGTTGTTACTAGTTATTCTCTCTAGTTGCAAAATTCGTGGTGCGACTGATTAGTCGCAACTAGTGTGAATAGACTTGATGATTGTGTCATGTGTATGGTGCCAATATTACGCATGATAAAAAAAGTACGACGTACTAAAGGATAATTTCATGCTTTCACGATTTTTACATTTTGCAAAATATCGAAAATGATCACGAGGAAATTGGGTACCCTAGGAGGTGCAAGAATAATTGCTAGGTTTTTGAACAGCTAGTATAAAGGCAAAAACAAAATTTCTGAGTACAAGAGCTCCATACAATAGCAGCCAGCATCAGAAAACCTTTTCGAACCGAAAAATAATGAACATTTGACTATGAAAGCTGAAAAGAATTTAGTTGATAGAATTTGGGACATAGCGGCATTTGGTACTTATTTTGAAAAAGCAAACAGTCTGCAAAGCTCCATCTAAAACACAAGTTTTTTTTTACAATAACATCTACCTTCACAATGCAGCCTCATACGAAATATTTATACGAATATTGCTCTCATACATTCAATCTAATCTTACAGATGATAAAACCATGATCATGTACTATAGTTCCTTAGTAAAAAAAGGTCAATGAGATGGAGCAAAAGTAGCCCAATCGACGGAAAAGATCATTGTAACGATCTTTTGGGATTCACAGGAAATTTTGCTAATTTTAAGGATAAGAATATAGATTAATGTATGTATTGGTTCGAGTATGATAACTTCCCTATCCTGCACTGACTATTATTTTAAAAACTAAAAAAATGCTTTCGAGATTTAATAACGATATCACTTTACTTGGTAAGCTATTTCCCTATCATAAAAATACTTGCACGTTAGTTGGGTCTGTTAAATAGAAAGTGAGTTACAATTTCTTTTCACTGTTCACAATAAGTTTTCGTCGGCATATAATATTTCTTACAACCTTTGCTCGTACAATATAGGAAAGAAAAAATTCGAATAAGTTAAGTGTAGCAAACAACTATAAACTAAACGATACAATCTACGCGCGCAGAATTTTCGGCTGTACGACATCGTTCGCCCTCCAATTTGACGGCACGCGCGGGAACACCCCAAAACAACGGAGCAATTCCGGCACCCCAGCAGCCGTTCCCCGTCCCTTCATAAATAATACGCAAAGAACGCTTCCGAAGCTGTCTGCAGCTTTTACAAGATTGAATGTAAATTACCGCTCGTCGCTTACACAATTAATGTCGGCCGCTTCGCTCAAAAATAGGGCGACCGGGCAGCCGAATGGGTTGCGCTCGAATGGCGAAGGATTATGAGTTATGGCGCATTATATAAGAGCACCGCCACGTTTATGATGCATTATTTCTGTTATAAAGAAGATGATAAAGTCGAAACTAAGTTTGCATGCAATGGACATGCAAATATAAATAATAAAATTCCTGCATGTCATAGTACATCACATTTTTCACGTTACCTCTGCATTTTTAAAGAACAATCCAAAATAGAAATCTAGAGATAACGGAAACAACCAATGGTACGTCTAACTGCTTTCAAAGAAACAAAGATGAATCAAAAATAGATGAGCCATTCATGTCAATGTATAGGTGAAAGCAGTCAAAACAATTATAAAAGATACTGCCAACAACATTCAGGAATGAAAAGAAGATAATCAAACAAACTGGCGATAGTAACTTTTTGCTAGATATTTTCTCATATTATATGAAAAATACATACAATATCATTTGCTAAGAACACCGCTCACCCCCACACACATAAAATTATTTACCTGACTTAAAAAGGTTTGGCAATTATTTAATAACACAGTTCACAATCCCACAAAAAGGCTGTCTAATTGAACATTGCCAGTTGAAGCTGCTATATTTGTAGTCTTTAAATTTTGATGGATAGTAAGCGTTCTCTCTTTATTTCTTAGCGAATCGAAAAGTTTTACTGAACATGATACACCACAAAACTTAAGCGAACAAGCCCTGTGTTTCGATTATGACAATCTTTTGAAATCTTCAAAGTAATTTTAAACATCGTAGTTGTTGATACAATTAATTACATACTAGAAGTCATAGACAGTGTTTTATAATTCAATTAATGTTTAATAACACCCACCCTAATTTGAGAAGTTTTACTTTTACTTTTATTTTTCATACCACGATTTTTTTCTAAATCTCTCTTGGTTCACGTCAAAGTAATTAGAGACACTGAATTAAATACCAAATACAAATACAGTTAGAAGAACTAAGAGATCCAGAAGTAAGAAGTACTTAAAAGAAATACAAATTGATACTCTATAAGAAGGAATAAGGGATGCACCGTGACTCAGTTGTCAAGAATGTTGTTCTTCTATCCGCGAGTGCACAGGTAATGTTCGAGTCTTGCTTAATAAATGGGTGTATGTGGAGTCCTAGTATGCATAATAATCCAAAGAATGAGCTCATAAATGTACCCCAATAAAAAAAGACTAAACAAGAAAAAAGAAGAAAAAACATGAAACCGGGACAAAAATAAACCAGCTTACATGGCACAATGTTACAAACAGCTAAAGTAGAGTACGACAGGAAGGTATGGTGTTTTTGAAAAGACTGTTACACACTTATTTTTGAACGAATTTCAAATTTATTATTTTCATACATAACGAAACATACGGAAAAATAATCAGTTGCAAAAAATCACATCAGTTAGGTTCCGTCCATTTTATCAAAATAGACACAAGTTGACAAATCTAGTGATACAGCAAGCCACCTTACATCCTTACGCAATAAAGTCAAGCGTCCAGAAAAATGTTGTCTTAAAAACGCAATTGTTGCCCATGTCGCCCCATTTTGTTAAAACCAAACTTTGTTGAGGTTCAGGCGTCGTTTCTTTTTAATTCTGGCAAGAAATAATAAAACCACATGGCAACCTGTGTTAACAGACACTGTGCAGCCGTTTTCACGGAAAAAATAAGGCCCAATAATGCAGGTTCGAGATATGTTACTCTCTCCCAGTGTAAAGGTTGTTAATGTAATTCTTGCAGGTTTTCGGGTGCCCAATACCGAAAATTCTATTTGTTTACCGTCCCTGATAAATAAAAGTGGGCCTCGTCACTCATTATCAAAACGATATCGTCCGTCAGAAAGTCCAACATCGTTTCTGCGAACCTATGTCGTCTCACCAAGCCATTTTGCCGCAGTTCTTAAACAACCATAATCTTGTAGAAATAGAAATGGAGGTCCAAGTGAAAGGTTCCACGACCTGACCTGTCTGACATCTGAAGAGCGCAAGTATGACATACCGCCGAACGACAAGGGCCGACTTCCACCACTTGTCGCACTGTTTCAGTGTTTTTTAGGATCTGTACAGTTCAATCACCTCACCGTGTAGTCCCTGGTTTGGTTTCAACGATCCTATTGTTTGAAAGCTATCTACTTCATCCCGTTTTGGTACGCGATCATAACGACCAACATTAAAATGATGTCGAAATCGTCGCTGTGTGAGCATAACGACACGACCGGCTTCAATGAAGGTGTTGTAAATAAACACACAATGTGCTACAAAGAGTCCATTGCTACCGATACGGCATCTGTCAATAAGTAGATATTAACCACTCCAAAGCGCTTTTCAAAAATGCTATACCTCCCTGCCGGACGCTGTACGTAGAACAAAAGCAGTAAGGCAAAGCTCAAACCTGAAAAACAAAATGATAAAATAATTAACTAAAGCAAAAAATTAAAGGTAAGAAAGAAGCCTGGTACATTTGTAAAAAGAATAAGATAGATGGCAACAAAAAAATAAGGTGAGAAGATTTTGGAAAGAGATCTGCATAGGAAATTGGAAAAAATTCTGCAATGTGATTAAGAGGTTAAAAGGAAAGTCAGCACAAAAAATAAAGAATGTAAAATATATAAAAAAAGAATTCTGGACGGCCAAACTCCAAGATAACACTGATGTAATTATACCTGACGAATAAGACATGGATGGAATTACAGAAGAAGTAAACGAGCCTCCAAGAGAAACTAAAAATAGAAAATCGCCGAGAGAAAACAACCTAATCACGGAACTTTTTTTTGAAAAAAGTGAAATAATAACAAAATGGTTAACAAAAATCTTTCAAAAGGTATTGAACCAAGTTGAAATATCAAAGAGTTGGAAAAACAACATCATTATCCCCATATTTTAAAAGCGAGTTTCTACAAACTGTAAAAATCACAAAGCAACTTGTCTAACACCACTAGCGGAAACACAAAATTGCAAGTAAACTCGTTGTTCAATTTCTTTCATGGTAAAAATCGCCAGACAAACTTTTCGCGTCGTAAACAAATGGCTGCCAAACACACACTAATTAACGTCTCTCGCTCAAATTTCACACGAATGTCAAAGAAGGGTGTACCAACCTAGAAAAAAAATTTACCGATTCAATTTACGCGCGCGGTTTAAATGGACCATTCCGTGTCAAATTTGATCAGATGGTATATTAAGAGCTATAATAGAGAAATCTGTAAGTAAAAATAAAGACCTATACCTAGCCTAAATCCATCTTTCATGTAGTTCCTCCAGAACTTATTTGGAGTACATTTAAAGAATTTCAGATGATTCCTAAATTGAGGAAGGTAATACAAAACCTTTACAAAGATCTAAGACCTTTAATGGGTAAAGACGAGCAAAAAACAATAAATAGAATCAGCAAGGTCAATAAAATTTGCTACCAAGTTAATAAAACACTAATAAGGAAAAAACTGAACAATGCATTTGTATAAGACCACCTACACCTCCCATACTATTATATGTGAAATGTCATAGACACTAACAAAAAAGATTTAAGATTAAACACTAAGTTAAGGGCAACTGAAATGTGTAGCTGAGAATACAAAAAGAGATAGAATATGAAACAGAAACATAAGATCCTGTAGTGCAAGTCACTGAAAGAAAAGAACTACAATAGCATGACTACACGATCTGTATGGGAGACATGTATCTAATGGGAAGAGAATATCAAAGTCATCGCTAGAAAAACGGAGAGATCTGGAAACAACTGAGAATCCTAGCTAAAGAGAAGAGAATACAAAACATAGCTCAATAACTTAACATCGTGAAGTAAATTGGAGAAGAAAAAATAAATAAATCGTTTTGGTTCAACATAAAAGTATTGTTCTAGTTTATTTCACATCACACTAAATTAATGCCGCTGCAAATTACACATCTTCCTAAATACCTTTTTAAAGTTATTTGCATCATTTATACCTTTATATACATTGTCCCCATTGATCTTCAACCTGTACTTAAGGGAGATATTTAATGAGGCCTTTGCTGATGTTGAGGAAAGAATTAATATGAACGGTTTAACAATTAACAACTTTAGGTACGCGGATGACACGCTAGTAATAACCAACAACAGTGAGAATTTGCAAAATCTAATGAATCAATTAGCAGGTAAGTGCAAACAATTCGACTTGAAACTAAACATCAAGAAAACTAAAATATAAGATCATTAGTAAAGAAGGGGACGTAGAAGATATCGTTGAACAGCACAGCGTTGGAGGTCAAAAAATTTATTTATCTGGAAAATACCATCAATAAAAACTGGGACTCATCCGTGTAAATTAAGATCCGTATAGAAAGTTCTTATGTACTCATCACCTAAGAATTGATCTAAGATGAGGATGGTGAGAAGCTATGTCTTCCCTTCTATTGTATGGTATCGAAGCACTGACACTAACAAAAGGCACACATAAACGACTACAATCCTTCGAAATGTGGGTGTACAGAAAGTTATTAAAGATAAGTTGGATAGACAGAATAAGTAATTACGAAGTACTCATGCGAATCAATAAAGAATTGGAAATAGTTAAAACTGTAAAAAAGCGAAAGCTGCAGTACTTCGGTCACATAATGAGACACCCCGAAAAATATGAGATTACCCATTTAATCATATGGGGAAAATAGTCTGTAAACGTGGGCCAGGTAGAAGAAGGACTTCCTGGCTGAAGAACTTAGGAAATTGGTATAAGAAGACGATCATTTAATTTATCCTAGCAGCAGTCAATAAAGCTATCATAGTAAACATGATAGCCAACATAAAAGCCAACAACCGTTGACGGCCAAGGCACCGTAAGAAGAAGAAGAAAACCTTTTTGTATGTTTTAGGCTCCCTTATATATTTCATTTATTCACCATGTGCGTTCCGAATTCTTCCTTCTTTATTCTTCCAGCAAGAGTCGCTATGAAATGATAACAAGTATTATAACATCAAATTTTCGCATTTGTCTGAGTAATTACATCAAAATCCATTCATGTGCAGCGCCAGTCGCTTGCGATTGAATTTGTTCGCAACCGGCTTTGTTGCCAGCGGAGAACCCAACATCGAAACATCAAATCCATTCAAATTCCGTTGGGCGTCGCAATTTAATGCATCGCGATGCTTCAAAGCTCGCGCACGCAAGGCTCGCGGTATTTATTGGCATTTCCGATGCGTACCTAGCGTTCGAACGTATTGATCACATACTTGTCACCGTTACCTTGAATAACAGCAGACAGGCCGTCAATCAAGGTGAATTCAATTCTGGGTGTTTCCGGTTCCGTTGCATATGCCTACGGAAGGAATTGTTACGAATGGTCTCTCTCCCTCCAGGATTACACAAAGTTTTAATTATTAATTTCGAATTATACGAATTATGAACTTCATACTTGTAGAAACAAAAAATTTTAATTTTTGTTAAATTCTACTCCCTTGTGAGGTTTCGTGTCTTGCAAGTTGACACAGAGTACAACATAAAACTGCACGACTCGTTTATGTAGGTCATAATAACTTGTTAATTACTTCAACAATTGCGCCAAGGCAGGGCCCAGCCACACAACCGGGAGCCGCATCAAATTCCCGGCTGGTTAAACATTCATGATTCCCGGGAATCGTGGCTAATTAAGACAGCATTAGCGCATTCGAATTGTTGGGCCTTATGAATATTCGCTGCACCCGGCAGCTCAGACCTGCATTCGTAATCAGCCGTGACATGCGGAATTAATTCATTACGGCGGCGTATGGAGACCGCGCGCGTCAGTGCCCCAAATAAGCGTCGCACGCAAAAACCCTGCTGATGTTCTCGCAAATTGGGGTCTGGTAAGTGGGATTTAATTATCGTCTTTCGAATTTCAAGCTGAAGTGGATCTTGCTAGGTCACAACATATGGCTATACTGGCAGAATTAATGTTTGCGTTTACTTTAATTCTAACTTCATTTAATCCTTATCTTGGTTGTTTTTTTAATACATAAATGGTATCTGAAAATGGTAATACAAATTAATAAAAGAAGTTGTTACTATATTTCTAATAAATAAAAGACAAAAACGCCAACTTATGGTTGATTTTATTATGACTCTAGTGCAACTCTGCCTGCGTTGCCGGTTCCAAGCCTCGATAAAGAGGGCTGGTGAAACAGACCAGCAACCTACCCACCGTAAGAAGGCAGATACTCCTAGAACCAGGTTGAAGCCTCAAATAGGGCTGATACTATAAAGACGGAAACGTCGCGACAAGAGAAAAACAAATATGGAGAAAACAAATGATTAGACTCAAGTTGGAATATAAAATCTTGTAATAAAAAACAAGAAGAAATTAGATTAGAACTAAAAATAAAAACAAAATTGATATTTGTTGTATATCTGAGACAAAAAAAGAAAGGTAAAGGCATTATTCCATATGAACACTATATCTTCACATACAGTGGTGTAGGAAAAGACCAAAGAGGAAAAGAAAAATTAGGTATCTTAATCACCAGGGATTATGAAAGCAACATTAACAACGTGTCCTACATTTCTGAGAAAATACGATTAATATCAGTGCGAATAAACGACAACTTAATGCATCAGAAGATTAAAATAATATCAATACAATCCCACATGATCAGCATATGTTCTTGATTGTAATGCAGTATAAATAGACCTGGAGCAATAGTGGAGAAGCCAATCTGTTATCGACTACATAATATCAAACGATCCATGTATGAGCATTAAATTCTGCTGAAATTGGCAGCGATCATAAGCGAATATTAGGAAAAATTCATTTAAATATACAGAAGTTGAAAAAGACCCCACCCGTTTTTGAAGAATAAGTAAAGAGAGAACTTTTAAAAGACCCAGCATACGAGGTCTTTACTAAAAACTATTGAAACACCATATCTCTCAAAATTCTATATTTGAAACAAACATAGATGAGGCTTGGAAAAAAACTTGGTATAAAACAATAAATAAGAATAAGCAACGTGTACATAAAACATCATGGTTCTCTACGGAACTGAAAGAATTAGCACGCAAGAAGAAAATGGCTTATCTGAAATATAGATTGAAACGGACTTTACAAAACTATGAAGAATGGAAAGTAGTCAGAAACAGAGTCAAAGAAAATTAAAGATTATCTGAAATATAGATTGAAACGGACTTTACAAAGCTATTGATACGCACCCAAAGAAAAAAGTCAAGGAGTTATAGAAAATACGAAAATAGAAGAGGAAGAATGGTTAAAATCGTCTATATACAGACACTAAATAGAAAAGTAAATATTGATCGACCAGAAGAAATACGAACTACACTAGAAAACGATGATGAAGATATAAAAGCCGCATTACAAAAGGTAAAAAACAGGAAATCCCCAGGGAACAATAATGTTACCAATAAAATGTAGAAAGGTAGTGGCTAAAGTTCGACTTGTAAATTATTAATACCAATATTTACGAAAACTACAGAGAGATTAATCTCTTGTCACCATATTAAAACTAACAACAAAAATAATTATACTAAAATCAACAAAAACCATAAAACTAAGAACGGGTCGACCATGTAATAATAATAAAGGAATTAGACAAGGCGACTTACTAAGCCCATTGCTATTCAATTTAGTGATGAATAAAATAATTTAAAAAATGATTTATTTAAATTAGGATGGTTTGTTATGCAAATGATGCAGCATTGGTCGTAGCTAGAGATAATAATTTACAGAGACTGTTATTTCATTTCTCAAAAAGATGCAACGGACATAATTAAACTAACTGTCTTACAATATTATATTACTTCAATTATATGGGCAAAGAATCGAGCAGGTCAATAACTTCAATTACTTGAAAGTGAAAATAACCAGCGCATAAATACTAAACGAAGAAGTACAAAACAAACAAACAAACCACTCAAAATTTCTGGATATTTGAATGATTGCATATGGAGAAATAAATACTTAAGAACAGAAGCAAAAATACACAATTATAAAAAGGTCTGCAGGTCAATAATAACGCTGCTGAAATTCACGCAGATACAGCAAAGACCCAACAAATGCTCAAAACGGCGGAAATAAAAATGCTAAGAAAAATTATTGGACGAATTCCGGGAGACCAAATACGGAGCAAAGTATACTCTAGAATAATGTAGCATTCAAAAAATAGAAAATTGGTTAGAAATCGAAGAGAAAAATGGAATCAACGAAATGGTCGAAACAAGACAAGTAAGGATAGCTAAAGACAAAAGACTACGAGGAAGGCGCATTCCAGACAAACCAAGAAAAGACAATCTAGAAGAGAACAAACTGTAAGTTTAAATAAAAAGAAGAAAATGAAGACTCTAGTGCGCACTAAATGATTTGAAATGAATGAAAAATCTCGTAAGTATTAGAGTGGGAAAAGGTATTATAAGAACAATGCCCTAGTAAGTCAAAAATTTAACTAGTGCAACAAATCACGCCAACAAACAATCTACTTCGTCAAGGCTACATTACTAAACAAATCTAGCTAATGTCACCCACAAGCGAGGAAAAAAGATATCAGGATAACAATAAAAACAATTGGCAAGTGCTAAAAACCGCCAAAAGAAAGAAAATCGTAAAAACACAAAACAATGAAATCAGAGAAATAGTAACAATAAGCAACAGATTTGGCCCAAATCCTAACACACCAAAAATCTCAAACTTCGTCCAATTTTTATATATGGATTGATAAGCTATACATAGATGATAAATCAAATACGGGGCATACTACATGATGAAGAGTATCACACAAAAACCCTTAAGAATAATAATAAAATAAATTGGATACCAAATTCATATGTAAACTAGTAAGAAAGTTAAAAAATGTGTTTCGCCATACATATTAGTTAAAGAAAAACAGGCCTGCAGAGTAGTAATGAGATACCTACATCATTCAACAATAATTGAATACATAAATCGAGAATTGGGCATCCAAGAAGTATGTCCCCTGGTGGAAAAATCCACTGTAGCTAATCTTTTGAGCAAAATTTAATGAATTTTGGAGTACTAACAATGAGGAACTACAAAAAACCAGTCCTTGCAGTTCAAAATATGCCTACAGCTAAGCACACCTATGACACTCGGGAAAGGTAAAAATGGTTGAATTGCGGATACTTTCGGAAAATACTCTTAGTGTAAAGCTTACGGATAAGTAATTAAAAATTAATATATTTTTCAAAATTTTTAATGAAAATTATTTTTAATAGACTAGGTGAATAATGCAAAAGAGCTGAAAGTGTTCTTGATTATAATTAAAGCAGAATTGGTAGACCACGCACTGTAAGGACTGAAGAGACTAGTGAACGCGTAAGAGCAACTTTTTAAGAACATACAATTACATAAATAAGGAGTGCTTCAAAGCATTTAAATATACCGAAAAGTACTCTAGGACTGATTTTAAGAGATCTGTATTTATTTCCCTATAAAATTCAAGTCCAACCATTCTAGTTACAGCCAAATTGAAGATTTGAGTTCACAAATCACGCCATAGCTAGCGAGGGAGTCACTTTAAAAATTTATTTAATTAGTTCCTAATCTTATATGCATATATATTATGTTCCGTCTGTAATTAATTTTTTCTATCACGATATACTTCTCAGACACCCAGTAACATAATTAACGTATAACACAGTCACCAAAGAAGCTATAAAATTTATTTTTTTGTAGTCCTACAGCCTGCAGAAAATAATAAAGATATATATAAGATAAGAGGACAGCAAAGCAAAACAATACAAATAGAACCTTCTAGAACTACTAAAAATAACTTTATATAGTGCATGAGATGCAAACAAAGTGGACAATCAAAATCATATTTATATGTAAGTATGGAGGACCTCAAAAATTCATTATGTAAAGAAACAGACACGCCGGCTAAATATGCACTATGTGGAGCAAATCATCACGCAAAGTATAAAGGGTTTAAGCAATATCAACAATTGATAAAAAACAAAAGTCTAGGGCTACATGCAGCGACACAACCCATAACTAGTACACCTACATTTACAAATAGTATCCAACATTCTAGTAACTTTCAATACTCTTTTGCAGATGCAACTGAGTAAAATTTTAGATAAATAGATTTTTTTAACCCGCTACTCCAGAAAATAGCTTGGGCCTCAATATGAGCAAACAGTTAATCAATAAAATTAATTATAAATGGATAACTTTTGAAAAACACAGCCCGACAGAACGCAAATGAAGTTCCAAGCCATAAAGATGTAGTTAAATTATTTTTGCAACAACTTTAGTAGTATTGACCAGCAAAATTATTAATAGAAGTTAATTTTAAAATACCAAATTACAAAAGTTACCATACAAACCATCCTGATTATAAAGCTCGCTGCTTAACAGCAACACATATTAAAAACTATAGAAAAATGCGAATTATCAAAATGTAAAGAACGCGACATACAAGCTACATCAATAAAAGCTAAAAGCTTTCCTTACCAAGTTACCATCACAGCTGTCTATTGTACGCCGAGACATAATATAAAAAGGAATAATTAAAAAGATATTTGACCCCGAAATTTATAGCTGGATGGGACAAGTTATACAAGAATAGAATTATTCTTTCAACTCAAAAGGCTTGCCAATTTACTGGACTATTGAATAACATATCTATGGACTTTTTTCTAAACAATTTTTTAAAATGTTATAGAAGCATGTATCATCAAGTTATTATTGCAACAGTAAGCACAACGATAAGACTAATTGGGATACATACCGCCAAATAATTCATAATAATACAGACCTCTCTACAATACTACAAGAACTAGACGATATGGAACTTGAATACAATAAACCTGCAAAGCTTGCAACGCATAGCGAAGTAGCGAAGCAGTCTCAGGTCACTAACGCTGACCTTTGACCAATCGGTTTCAAAATCACTAGCAAACAAGCCTTTTTCGTCACCTGTCGTTTGGTGAAAACAGAATTTGGAAATTCCCAGCCGTTCTCGGTTTTTTGCTCGGACGGACGGACGGACAGACAAACGGACAACATGAAGTTAGTAAGTGACTCCCCTTCGCTTCGCCACTTAATAATCTAGTCAGCACTCCAACAACAAAAACAAAAAAGCTAGTGGTAGAGAAAAAAGATATATGTGACAATGCACACAAACACCATGTAATAAAACTAGCAACAAGCCTGAAATCAAAACTTCAAGAAGTAAGAAATGCTTCAGTAAAAAGCTAATCTCTCAAAACAAGACAACTCCATTTGAAAGCCAAAAAAACAAG
The DNA here is from genome assembly GCA_036346155.1 of Sinelater perroti. Lineage (NCBI taxonomy): Eukaryota > Metazoa > Arthropoda > Insecta > Coleoptera > Elateridae > Sinelater > Sinelater perroti. The sequence goes on along the minus strand of JARFIY010000332.1, from coordinate 1,825,683 downwards.
TATAAGAAGTCGGCCCTAACACAAGTACGACTAAAATTATTCGCTGAAAATAAAATGTAAGAAGCAATTAAGACCTTACACTTACAAAATGTTTTTGGCATAGATATGATGACTGTCAAAATGTTTATTTTAAGATCCGAATACTAACCCAAACCACTTAAAGCTATAAAATAGTTATAAATACTCAAGTTTGGATGTTACATCGTATTGTCCAATAAATATTCTATCATCAATTTCAAGTTTCTTGAAAGACTTCTTCTTAACAGGATAAATAAAGATTTAAGTCAGGAAGCATAAATCCTGAATCATTAGTTTTGCTCACTCAACTGTCCAGCAGTGCTATTGCTTATCTAATATGTAGATTTATTAAATTCACAAAGAAATGGAAGTACTGTACCGCTGTAGAGCATCCCGAGCTCATTACTGTATATACTTTACACAACCGACTTACCAACGAGCAGAAAAACAACATCGCCGCCAATACGGCAATTTTTGCAACACATGAAGCTTTAACCAAACTTTAAGACCATGTAAATCACATGAGATATGTTTAAACAAATGGAATGTCATAGTAAACAAAACAAAATCCATACATATAATCTTCACCTTGCGAAAATAACAGTATCCCTCAATAGGTATGAATCAAGTCCTCATACCCTATAAGATGTAGTCATTATATATTTACGATTACACCTAGATAGCAAATAGCATATATTTAAAAAACGAAAACAGTTAGACATGGTAAATCCAAATTATCAACAGAAAATAAATTGTAGATTTATAAAGCAGTACTCCGATCAATCTGGATGGAGCTATAGGAATGCGCTGGTAAGTCCAATACAACTATTATCCAATGACCTCAATCCAAATCCTCAGGAGTATTACAGACGCATCACGGTATGTCTCTAACCATACCATCTATAGGAATTTCAAGATTTTTTATGTAGATAAAGCCATCCAAGAATGCAACATTAAAAGTCACACCAGACTTGAACATCATGCAAATCCACTACTGCCGCTAATACTACAACTCATGGACAAGACGTTGAAAAGACAACGGCCTCTCGACCTACAAATTTGAAGTAACATCGTCGGATGTTTATCTTTTCTTAGCAATGCGTGCACAAATATATCAAGTTAGCTTATAGTTTGTATACATTTTGATTGCTAATAAAGTTGAAACAAAAAAGTTAGTGAAAGTGTCGTTGCAAATTCGAAACACCAAATTCGGCATCGTGCACAATTAGCCACTTTGAGAAGCTCTCTAAACGAATATTCGCTAAAGACCTGTACCTTCAACTTGTCGACCATTCTCAACGTTAACAATTCGTTAATTGGCTTTTAGAGCATCATAAATTGAATTCACAGTTTGGTCAGAAAATCATCTTCGAACGCGTTTTCGACTCGATGAGTTTGTAAACAAACAAAACTGTCTCAATTGGGGTTCAGAAAATTACCATGTAATTCACGAAAGCAAATGTACCTCCCAGCTAGTCACTGTTGGTGTGGGTTTTGGGCTGGTGACGTGATAAGTCCACACTTCTTGGAAAGTGATGTGAATAGCTGGTATTACCGTTACATAATTACTCCGTTTTTTTTTTGTTGCCAACTGGGCGATACCAATTTAGAACAAATTTGGTTCTAGCAGCGCGGCGGCACATATCATACAGCTAGAGCAACAATCGATTACTGCACCTACAATAAGTAGCTAGCATAATTTTGTGATTTGACACCGCGCGACTTCTTTTCATGAGGTTACCTAAAACATAAGGTCTACTTCAGCAATCAACAAATAGTTAAAAACTTTAAGAATGAAATCCAACGTGTTATTGATGAAATTAATAAGGACGTGCGAAATTGTAATTAAATTTTATTTAAGACTTGCAGCGAAACCGAGTTGGCCATTTGTTAAACATAACGTCCCATATTTAATCGAAATTATGTACTTCAATATAGATTCAATAGAAAACCAACTACAAAATCAATTAAAATATTGTTCTATTTAAAATTGAAATCTAGCTTTCAATGAATGGAGAAAAGGAACAGTCGGACTGATTGGCCGCCAATTTCCTACCCCCCCCCCCTCTGTATTAGTCTAGAAACGTCGCGATATATGATATGACATCAGAATCTGAGAGACATAATAAAAGTTGTTAAAATTCATTTACTTCAGAGAATCCAACGAACTGACATAAAAACTTTTAGGTGCCTAGTAATAGTATATAAAAAATTTAAATCACAGTGTACAGCTGTAAATGTAAAAACATTCTTTGGTAATATAAATAAAATATAACCATAACTAAAAGACAAAAAATATTTAAAAACATGATGGTTAAATCAAGAAACCGTTTATAGTTTGCAAATGCTCATATACAGGGTGGCCCAATGGGTACGCTAGATGAGATTTTCATTTTAAATCGTTATCCCTAACCCCCTGGCTACAAATCCCCTAATAAAAAGACATGTAAAATCAAAGACAAAAGAAGTTTGCAATGAACTATGCTTCCTTTCAAATTAGCTGTGTTTACTGTTAATTTCAACAAAGTTAATTTTCTTAGATTTTATGTACAATGGGAAAATACACCATAGAATATAAAACTTTCATTGTTCTGGCGTACCACGTTAACCAGTCCCCGGCTGAAATACAAGGTCTGTCCGGAAAGTAATGCGCACTATTTTTTTTCTGACGCGACTGTCCGTCGCACATCGTTCCGCTTGCACGGAAGGGAAGGGGGGGGAGTCTTGCGAACACAGCCAACCCGCGCCAGCCAGCTCTGAACACCTGGAGCGTCACAGTGACTGTTTCAATGAACCCTTGTGTAAGTGCTCTGTCGAAATTAAGATGGAACAAACTGTCGAGCTGTAATATGCGATAGTTTTGTTTCAAACTTGAGAAGACGCCGTCGGAGACTTTTGAGTTGTTTCAGAAGGCTTTTGATAAGGACTGCATGTCATATTCACAGTGCAAAAGGTGGCATAAAATATTCAAGGAGATTCGTGAGGAGGTCGCCGACAAACAACGATCGGGTCGCCCCTCAATGTCGCGAGATGAAAGTTCGGTTGAAAAAGTGCGCGAATTGTTGAACTCTGATCGAAGAATGAGTGTCCGCCTAACGTCAGAAATAATTGCCATTCCGAAAACCAATGTGCACGAGATTGTGACGAAAAACTTTCAAATGCGGAAGGAGTGCGCCAAACTTGTCCCGAGAGTGCTCACCGATGACCTTTGTAACGACCGACTTCTTTTTGTTCCCGAAGATTAAAAAATCTCTCAAAGGACAGCATTTTGGGACCCTGGAGAACATCAAGGCGGCTACGGCGAGGTTACTAAAGGACATCCCAGTGAAAGACTTCCAGGACGCATATAAAGCATGGAAATCTCGTTGGAACAAGCGTGTTGAAGCAGGAGTGATGTATTTCGAAGAATATTAAGTAATTGTACGAATCGGTTCAACACATTTCTTAAAAGAAAAATGGGCGCATTACTTTCCGGACAGACCTTGTAGTTCGTCAGTTCAAGGAGAAGTTTGGTAACCATATTCTTTGGACAGTACAACTGATAAAAAATAAGGTAAAACTGTGAAGTGCATTGATCTGGAAGTGTTCTGGACGACATTGAAGAAAAGCAGACAAAGAAAATGACAGTTAGAACCAGGAAAAACATCCAAATAGTTGAAGAGTTCGTGAAAGAGAAGGAAGGAATGGTAGCGACCCGAAAAGTCTGTCAAGAGTTGGGCATTAGCAGATCATCTTTCCAAAGGACTATCCAGAAAGACTTACGATTGAAGCCATGCAAGATTCAGATAAACCAGCTAATTGGTAAAAAAGCAGCTTAGAGGAGATTTCTATTTGATAATTTAATGACCGAGTTAATAGAAACAGGATTAAGAGACCCAAAGAAGATTCGGTTTATGGACGAAGTCCACTTTTACATTGAAGGTTATGTGAACAAATATAACTGGAGGATATGGGGAAACGAAAACCCACACTTCTTAACAGCAAAGCTCCTACATTGAAAGCGGATAACTGTTTAGTATGCGATTTGCGCAGACATGACAGTAGGACCTATTTTTATAAACGAAAACACATCAGGTAATCGCTACCTTGAAATGGCCAAGGAAAAAGTTTTTACGAAATTAATGAGCTTGGGAAAGGTTACCACTAACTGGTATCATGCAGAATAGTGAGCGACCACACGTAGCTCTGAAAAAATCTTTGATCTTCTGTAAAAGTACATTAGTGAAAGAGTCATTGCATTGGCTTCTGCAAAGTACAACGAACATGGTATTAAATGGGGAACCTACTTACCGGATCTAAATCCCTGCGACTACTTCTTGTGGGGATGCCTAAAAGACAACGAATAGAGAAAACCAATTCGGTCAGCAGCAAATCTTAAAAAAGCAATCAGGAAGCAAACTGAATCAGTAAACACCAAAAACGCTTTCAAGAGTAATAATAAATCATGAAGCCCGTTTAAGGCATGTCATTGTCTCGAAAGCACACACTTAAAAAATAAAACAATTTTACTAAATAAATATTTACTTAAATATGTTTTTTCCCTTTGTTGCATATCATCTAGTGTACCATTGAGTCGATCAAATCTTAAATTTCGTAATTTTGAACTTCAAAGTTAGATACAATAATTTAGCGTGCCCATTGCGCCATCCTGCGTTTCAATTAATAAATAAAAAAATAAAGCAAACACAAAACTAAGAAAAAAATCTATAAAAATGTTATTCACATATAAGCAATTAAACGATCAGAAACAATATCTCCAAAAGTAATCTCACTAATACAATTAAACTAAACGAGGGGACTAAGAAGCACATCAAATAACAAGTTTAACATCAGTTACTTTACTTTTTAGCTTTTTACTCAATCACGTTGCTATTCCGCCAATATCAAAGCATATATCCATATTTAGATATATAATAATTTTTTGGATAATTAATGAGCATATCTCAAATATAAGCAACGTAACATTAATTAGTGAAAATTAAAAATAAAATAAAAACATACCAATAAGTAAATGAGGCAAGCTCGGCTGGTACTTTCTATTAGGAACTACAGAATCTGAAAAAAATAAATAAACAAAATTAATAAAATTTACCATAATAAAAGCATAAAATATGCAGTTGAAACGAGAGAACTTGAAATTCAAGACTCGTCGTAATTTACATTCACTGAGTAAACATTAAATTAATTTTTTTTGTAGTAGATGATTTCAAGAAAACTTTTCTCTTTTTCCTAGCCTTAGTTCACTAAATTTTTATCCTTTGAGACTTCGCTTAAGTGTAGCAAGTGTAATTCAAAAATAAAGCAAAAATTCGATCAAAAATGCTATGATGTTTGTGATGTCTAGAAAGAAATGAGGAAAACGTTGTGTTCTTTATAAAGACCAAAAAATGTCCTCAATGCGATGTCGAATAATAAATTTCATTTTGCCTTGCACCGTTACAGTAAAAAATAACAGCACATTCACAAATGAGGAAGCGAAATGAAACATACAAAATGACCAAATGTATGGAGGTATCAGATTTGGCGAATAAGATGCTTGTGGTACGAATGCAATGCAGTGCCGCCAAAAATTTCTGCATGTCTTGTCATATATGTAGATAACAGTCTCCAGTTGTGTTTTCACATCCGTTCATATAAATAAGCTAAAATGAGAAAGACTACCTAAACTGCTTGACCTAATGATACAAAAAAAAAACTCATGGCACATGCTGTTTTTGCCATCGAGTAATGTTAGTTCTGCAAGGGCATAATTTGCTAAAAAGCCACGTTTTTGCATAACGGCAATTTTTTTTATTTGTCATCTCATTTAATTTGCAATCTATATAATGTACATTTAGCAAATAGAACAATAAAGATAGCATGTAGAAGGTTGCCCACTGGCAAGTTTCTGTAACAAAATGGATTATATCCGATAGGTGTATTAGGATATCATACTTACATACTAAAACTTAAACTAGAACTAACATAAAACATGCACATCAGAATCTAATAGGCAGATCGTTGGGTAGGTATCGTTTCAATCTTCCCTTGAATATGGGCTGATTTAGAAGGTTTACTGCTAGGTCATTGGCATGGGCATGTAGTCTAGCACTGTACTGCTGGCTGGAATGTTATATTTCTTCTTTAACCGAAAGGATTTGGAGGTCTCTTCTGATGGCTGCAATGGACACAGACCAAGGTGTGTTCACTATCATTCTCAACTATATATGGTATAGCCCTAGATATTTGGCTTCTTGTTGAGGCAATTGTTGATTATTCAGTTGGACAAAGGGGCAGGTTTCCCTTCGTATGGTAAACGTCACATAGATAGATTTTGTTGTATTTGTTTTTATTCTCCATTTCTTTTGCCATTTGAATTTCATTTAGATTAGTTTGCAATATTTTGGAAGCAATTACTGGGTCAATGTCAGAAGCTAGAATTGCTGTGTCATCAGCAAAGATTGCTGTAGTGACATTTGCTGTTGTAGGTAGGTCTGCAGTGTACAGCAGATAGAGTAGTAGCTCCAGGACACTACCTTGTGGCACCCTCTCATTTATGGCGTAAAGTTCTGTGTGCTCAGTATCAATCTTAACCAGAAAGTGTCTGTTATGGAGATATGACTTAAGGACAATAAAATAGTTTATGAAGAGGACGATACGTAATTTGAATAAAAGGCCAGTGTGCCACACTTTGTCGAAGGCCTGAGATATGTCCATAAATGCTGCAGAGTAGTATTGCTTTTTTTCATGGGTTTCAGTAATTTTTTGTATGACGCGATGGATTTGTTCAACTGTGGAATGCATCTGTCTAAATCCAAACTGGTAATCAGAAACTGATTCGGTGTGTTCAATAGTTGGTAGTAATCGGTTTAGTAATAGCTTTTCAAAAACTTTGGAAGCTATGAGTAAGAGGCTAATGGGACGATAAGATTTTAAGGCATCGAATGGTTTCTCAGGTTTTAGGATGAGAATGATCTGTGCTACTTTCCACTGGACCGGGAAATACCCAACTTGCAAAATACCATTGTAGAGTTGTGTGAGATACCTTACCCCGTGATAGGTAGTTCCTTGAGTATTTTGCCTGTTAGCAGATCATAACCCGGTGTTTTTTCTGGGTGTAGCTTTACAATAACTCTTTGCACATCAGTCATTTTAAAGTGTTGAGCTCACAAGTCACGTTGAAAGGACAATTCTAGAATTTGGATTAAATCAGTTTCTTCTTCTGGTTGATTTTCCGAAAGGCGAGGTTGGAAAACCTCTGCTGGGTGTTCTGCAAATGCTCGCGCTTTTTCTGATTTGCTTCTTGCCCAGTTCCTCTGGGGCGTTTTGATAGGTGGGAAAGCTTTTGTGACTTGTTTTAATTTTCGGGTCGTTTTCCACAGCGAATAATCGGTAGCTTTAGTGGGCGTAAGCTCTTGCAGAAACGATTGTATGCATTTTTGTTGTTATTCAGGAGTTCATGCGTAGCTGCATTGAGTACGCGTTTGTATTCTGGTGTTCTTAGCCTGCTCCATTGTCTATGGAGTCTTCTTTTTCTTGTGATTTTTGCTTGATTGATGTGGGACAGGTGTAATTTTCAAACTTTACCGCTTGTTCCAGAGTTTAATTGCAACTCGCCCATTGTAATATATCATTTAAGAGCTGACAGCTGATTCAATATCTTGTTATAATGGCAAATAAATCGGATGTAACATTGCTCTAATTGAGATATTCCCCGACATTAAAGTAAGATTATCGCCCACGGTCGAGAAATACGAGGCATGTTTGAAAAGTCAGTTTTGTTTTATTAAATAACCGCTAGAGCGCATAGGTTATCTAATCGTACATGCTCGTTGAACTCTTTTATGTATTAGGTGTTTGTAGACGCCATTTCATTAAAAGAGTTGTCGTTTAAGGTGCTTTTTATACTATTAAAATGTTCAAATCACTTAAAAACCAGCTTTAAAATACGTTATTAGTTTCTTGAACGCAAGGAATGTGAAACCGGTAGATATTCATGCAATTAGTGATGCAATTGTTAGACAATTTAATGAAGGGCAAGAAAATATGCATGATTAGGAACGGAGTGGACAGCTATTTGCCGTTAGTGGTGCAGCTTGTTAATAAAAAAAATCTTCACCCGTGGCGTCATTTTGTTCGTTTGAGTTTCGACATTTTTTTTCTACGGACATGCAATATTTAATTTTTGAAATGTTATTTCGTATAATGTAACAATCGCATACTCTTTAAGGCAAATTAAAATATATCGGGAAGGTAAAGTGAAGCAATCAAAATCATTAGCTCAGCTGTGTTGGGTGAAATATGAAAAAGAAAACTCAGCTAAAAGTAGAGTCAAAAATATAAAAAAAGAGGTTAGAAGTAACAAAAACAGCATATGCAACTAAAACAAATAAAAAAATAATACGGTTCGGCTTTATATACACTTTACTAATTACAACATGTTACCTCTAATGTAGTACTAAATGTTTATAGTTATGTTAATGTTACACGTCATTTTTTCATACTTAACATAATACAAGCCGCATTAGTGCTATTATAAAATCCATAATGGTTATGCTACATTATAATTTTGAATAATATGCGTTTTATATCCAGATTTAGAATTTATAGTATTATATCCCCCCAGTGAATATACTTAGGGCGTACGAAAATAATTGATACTTCTGCTCTAAACTCAGTTTATATCACAGATCCCCAGTACTTGCACAAAAATACACTATAGTGTAATATGATGCCATCAGGTGGTAATGTTAGTATATACAAAAGGAAAAACAGCGAGTCATTCGTGTAGTGATGTGAGTACAGTTGTGGACAAATCGAAAAATTACGAAAGCAGATAATCATGGATAGAGATAAACAGCGTGGTCTATTTAAAGGAAAGAAGCGATAAAGTCGTCAAACTCTGTTTTCTAAAATATCAGAGTTTTAAAGTGACAAGGACTGTACTGAGAAAAGCAAAAGTAACGAGTTTGTATTCGACTCTATAATAACGAATCGCATTCGATGCACCTGCGGGTGTTAGAAGTCTGTCTTGTAAAACACTGCAAAAACCATCATCTATAAGGACGAAGGTACAGAGAAAACACGTAAATATTTGTTAACAATAGCTGCAGTTGCACATCGTAGATCTGAAGTTGCTCTTTGGGTGTTTAGTTATAACAGACGAATTACGGTGGTTCTAACATAAGACGCCGGAAAAAACACCAATCTATATAATGGTAGCACCTTGATGGCCTTTGTTCAAAAAAAGAATTGTTCATTTCAAAACAAATTGCGGTTGTCTTTAGGGTCAGGAGGAAATTTTGCTCATGAGAGCATTGCCACCGAGCGGTTCTGAGAGCAACTGAAGCAATTCCACCGACGTATTCAGCAATGCCGCAGAATATGCAGCTAAATGAGAGGACAAGGCAAGGAAATGTCCTGAGCCCAGTTTTGTTTAACCTGATAGTGAACAGTGTAATAAAAGAAGTGAGAAGAAGAACATATACAATAACTGTGGGACACAGAAATTTAAAACTGGTCCTAAAAACCTTGTAAAAATAAAAGAGAATTTAAAATAAAACTTACAGCTATAGAATGAAAAATTAGAAGATACAAAATTAAAAATAAATGAGAAAATTTATGACTAATAGAAAATAAGATACAAAGGCTAACATTGAGCTAAATGGGGATGTAATAGAACAACTTGACACCTTCAAATACTTGAGAGTACCACTAAAGAATAAGGAAAATCATGAAATACAAATTAATGGCAGAACAGAGATTACAGCAAAAGTTTATTGCCGGTTCAGTAATAGTTTCTTGGGTGAAAAAGGAGTTTCTGTAATACTAACATTCAGTAGCGAAACCTGGGTACAAAGGAAGAGACTAAAGAGCAAAGTATGGAAATAAAATATTTAAGGTGAGTGTCATAAGAGACAACATCAGAGAATAGCTACAAATGCAACCTGTAATAAGGCGAATTGAGTACAGCGCACTGTTGAACAATTGCATGTCGTATGAAGAAACAGAAAAAAGTTGAACCATATAAAATGTAACTAGTCAACAAAAAAATTCAACTACCAATAAAAGGATTAATAAAAATGTATAGAACAATGAAAACAAAAATAAGCCAAGTATAATAGAAAAAATTACTGTTTTTGGAAAATTTGTTTTAAAAAATTTGTTTACACTTTTCTTGCACTTGTTTCGAATAATATCCATACTTCTCTTTTCATTTTCCTCGTGTTTTTCATTATTTCTATTTTCTTATTGTATTTCGTTAGCTTTATTATTACCTGTCTTGTTTTCGTTGTATTTTCTTCTACACCTTTTCTGTATTTAACTTTATGTCCATTTTGTTTAAGACAGTTACTACCTTTTCCCGTGTTGATTTTCATCTTACGTGTTTTCATCGACTATTCCTTTTATTAGCAGGTTTTTGCACCTAATTTGCTTTTTTAACATTTCAATTCTATTTTCTTGCTTTATTACCTTTACTTTGAACTCCTTACTTTTTCTCTTTATTTTAGTTATTCCAGATGTTAAGCGTTCCAGTTTTTCGTCCATATCTGCCAGTTCACTTTATATTTGATGTAACATCTCCTCGTATTTTGCCTACTTGCCGTTTCCGGAATGCTTTGTAATCGTTAAGGATTGTCACTCGGTTCAAAACCTCAAAAACAGGATGTCTAGCATCAGCACGTTGTAATTTAATTTAATATTTCATCCTCAATTCTAATCTTATCTTAGTTTTAATAATTGTACGTGGTGCGTTCAAGTTCTAAAGTCCCCATTTCTTCCTCAGCAGTGAGAGTAAGTAGAGAGATGCGGTTAATTTTAAAAGACGCGGGAAATATTTCTGAATTTATAATATAGATGGCAACACCATACAATGTACATATATCGAATTATAGTCATTGCAGTGAGTGTTGTTTTGTATTCTTCAAATGACGACGTTTAGTGTTCAAGAAAGACGTATAATCATCCGTTTTCTCTTGCGTGGTGAAATTTTCATCAAAATTCATCGCCAATTGAGGCAAACATGCGGTGAAGGCGTTAGTGATGTTAAAAATGTACGTTCGTGTGTGAAAGTTTAAAGAAGTAGCCTCGGTCACGAACCAGCCGGGCCAAAATCATAATTGCGCGAGTGGAGCAAGTTATAGAAGACTGTCGATTAGGTGTGCGTGATATCGCCTCCAAACTTGGCATTTCCGTAGGATCTGTGGAATCCATTTTTCATAATGACCTAAAAACGCGGAGTTTCTTCCAGGTGGTTCCGCGAATGGTGACATAAGGCTGCACGGGTGGCAATGTCTCAGGACATGTTAATACACGATGGCCGCCCATTTTCTAATCGAGTCGCTGTTGTATTCCAGTCGACAAAACACAGTCCTAAAGAAGTGTTCTAAGCAGCCATAGAATCATAGCGACGACGTTGTCAAAAATGTGTGCGTCTAGTCGGAGATTGCGTTGAGAAATAACAGAAGTTTCATCTTTCTTGAAAAAGTACTTTTTCAAAAAAAAATTAAAAAAATGGAGCGCTTAGAACTTGAACGCACTTCGTATGATGCTTAGTCTCCTCACACTGCCCGCCTCGCCGTTAGTCTTCACTTATTTAGGCATTAGTCAGACTGTTATGCGTAATTGTACAAAATAAAGCTAATAAACGCTTTAAAAAGTAAGGATTTAATTTCCATTCAGGGGGGCTTTCCTCCAAATGAAAATATTAAATACTCAAAAATAATCTGTTTGAAAGATCGATTTAACCCTAATATATTTAGAGAAAGTAATCCCCAGTGATAATTTCAGAAATTTTTCATTTCATTCTTATATTCCTTGATCATAAAATGACTTTTTCCAATTTAATGCAAAGTTAAATCATTTTATATATGGCAATTAAATAGTTTTTAGATATAATTATTGAAAATATAAAAAGAACAAACAACCATATAAATGAATCGCTAAACGATATAGTGAGGTGTGCAATTAATTATCTTTGATACATTTAGATAAAAAAAATTAAAGTAAATCTTCATTAGGATGTTAAGAGATTATGATTTGCACATTTTAAAATCAGGTAAATTTGACACATTGAGATTTTAGATAAAGGTGGTGAATTATCTGGGCACTACTGGGGTACAGTTTTTCCATTGCGCATTCTAGTCATACAGCAAAATGGGAGATTAAGCTCCAATCCCAAAACATCCATCCGCCCATAATGAACCTCCATTCAGCAAATGGACCTCGGCGGTGCGGAATGCGGCACGCCGTTTAAAGCCGATCTATTTAGCAGATGGTATTCCAATAGGAGTTCTTCCGGGATTAAATGACGCCGCGACTCGTCCGCCAAATCGGATTAGAGGTAAGGCGTCATTTAGCATGTGCTGCAGTGCCGTATTGTTCGCTCGCCGGCTTTCGTTGATTGTGCAACAGGAAGCCCCGTCCTACGTGCCCGGATTGTATCGCGGCCGATGATGTGAGCCGAATCTTCGATTCGCGCGGATTATCTTTGATTGCGCCCCACTTTTCGCTCCGGGGGCGGCGATGGCCGTACTTCACTTAAATCACAGCACGACGAACGTAGAATCGCAACTGTTTGAAGCTGTGAAACTTTATTGACAACTTAATGTTACTGACTCTCACCCTCTAATAGTTCAATAATAACTTATCTTTAGATTTATTTATTTTTTGTAGTGTCTCGTTACATTAGAACCAGTAGAACGTTTTACTTTCAGGCTACACCTAATTTCTCCTGCATTATATCCCACATACCAAGATAAGTAAAATCGTTTCCAGTTGCAGTTCGATGTTAAAATGCTGCTAAATGATTATGCATCCAATTATGAGTGACTTAAAATATTTTTTTTATTTAATCACTATGTTTTTAATATATATGAAATAAAATATTAATTTCGATTAAAAGTAAAAAATGGTAGATTTTCAGCGCTCTTGGTTTCAACAGGATGATGCTCCTGCTTATCACACTCAAGAGAACCTGGAACTAATCTCTGGTCATTTTGGAGATCAAATTCTGACGTTAGAGTCAAAGGCAAAGACCGGAAATGGAGTTAATTACCCGAGTAGTTCACCAGACCTAAACTCTTGTGGTTTCTTTCTTTGAGGTTATTTCAAAGATCGGATGTACAAAGCTGAAACAAAGATTCTGTAATAGTTGCAAATACCATCGAAATCGAGATCACAGCAATTCCAGAAAACATCCATCACCGCTCAATATTAGCTTTTGAGACACGCCTCCAGCATTTGATAGGCAGTGAAGCAGGCGCTTACAAAATGTATTAATTGTCACAATGTGTTTAATAAAAAGAAACAAAACTTATTTGTATTAATTATTTGGTTCATTTTTAATAAACTTTTTCATCACTTATATGCTTTTGGGGCATCCTGCTGAAGGTCATAAAACATTACGTTCGAAAACAAACAGTGAATGGTATCAAACTGACAGTATCAAAACTAAAACCTTGCAAATGGCCAGAAACACACTCCTTTGAGGCGATTTAAAAAGTCAAAGAAAAATAATCAAAAGAACTTGACTATCGAAAAGAGCATTGCTAAAGTCGCTTTTACGTTAAAAACAGCAACTTTCTAAACGTTCCCACATACCTATATTTTATGGATTGTTAAATCCATTAATGAAAACAACGGCTCAGATGGACAAAAAAAGTTTATTTCAAAAGAGAAGCTGTAAGTTATGAGGGGGCCATCAGTCTCCTCTGCTGCGAGAAAATGAATATCTACATATTAGAAAGCAATGTAAAAAATCATGCATATTCTAATATGAACACGAGTGAAGCTTTTAGTACAAGAAGTTTAATAATTCTGTAATAGTAACCTCAACATATTCGATAAAGCTAGCAATATTTCCAAATTGATAATAGGCCTTAAAGCCTTATTAATCGCGTCCTATTATATTTGGTAATTAGATAGATTTGTGAAAGTCCTTATGTCACAAGTTCTAAAAAATTTCATTTTACACCCCCTAGGCCTCAAAACGACTACCCGTTCAAAACTTCCTAATTTCAAAGAAAAGTTATGAAGCGAAAAGTAATTTAAGGGTAGGGAAGTAACTTTATTAAACACAAATAGTCGGGAAGTTTTGCGTAGAGGGGTGCTTAGTATTCAACATATTGTGAAAGGACGAACAAAGAGCTGTTGTTGTCGAAGCGCATATTCGGAACAAGACTTTCTTGTGGCCATACAACGTGTTTTTCGGACGGACTTTCAAATTGCGCATTGAGCCTCCGTTTTCGACCAAAAATCAATTTTGTTAGGGTTGGAAAACGTCATAAACATTAGTTGTGTCGTAAGAAGAAGAGGAGAAAGGCCTTGATATGAGCAAACATCGGAAGACATCGATCCTGCAGTCTCCGAAGCGATCTGAGTGCAAACATGCCGTTAATCTTCACTTGTCTAATCGTACCGTACGCCCAATTTTGCAGCAAAATCTTCGTTTTTGTCCATACAATATGGTTGTTAGAGATCTGGAAGTGTTGCATAACTGATGGAGCGGGGCAAAAAGGAGTACTCATATATTTGATTAGATATTTATCGGTTTGTTTGATCTACGTACGTCTTTTCGCAGTCTACACAAAGTATATTATATACTTCCTGTAACCCTTGGCTACTAGTTAAGTCAACTAGTTTGTTATTGGTCGCGAAGACTATATCCATGTTTTGCCTCATTCATATGCAGCTCATTTTATCGGTAATGCCGCTGATCTAAGGCAAGAATGTTTTTGTGTTGGTTGGGGAGGTCTTAGGATTGGGAGTTTGTATTTTTGTTAATATTTCTAATTATAAGGAATGCTTTGTTTGAAATACCTGTTTTATAGTGGGGTTTTATAGTGTATAGTAAGTTTTAAATTCTATTTGTAGATTTTTCATATGAGGAAGTCTGATGATGAGGAAACCGTATGGTTTTGAAGTGGGTGATAATGGGATTTGGCATTTTCTTCTAAAAGCTGCCATATAAAGAATTTTTTGTCACTAAGATGTCTATAAAGGTGGAGTGTGGGAGAATATTGTTTTGTTCGATTTCTATGGTAAATATAATGTTATTGTGGATTTGGTTTAGGTGAAGAAGACACCTTGTCCATAAGGTGAATTTAAAATATAAGGAGCTAAGGGCCTTTTTTTTCAAAATTGGCCATAAAAATATTTGATATGGCGAATAATAGTTTTTTTAGTTTGACGGTAAAATTTATTTTAAAACGTAAAGTAGGTATGCACCAGTGTGGCCGCGCAGTTAAGGCGTGTGACGTAGTGCGGGCGGACCTAGGAGGTTCATTTCCGAAGCTCTCTGATGCCTGGCGAATAGTCTACTCAGTCACCAAAAATAATTGAGTATCTGCATTCATGTCCCATATTAAAGATGTTATGCGACGACCGGGCAGTGAGGACGAACATATGAAAGTCTTAACCTCTCAGTTCGCAGGCCGTACTCCCAGGGACGTTTGAGCCTCACCATTAAAAAAGTAGGTATTGGATAGGTAATGGTTGTTCAAAAAAAGAATATCGTTTTTTATATTGTAAATTGCTACACATGAGACGAATTTTCAAACGCCTCCCCGTAGCACGGCTGATTGACATCTGCATTGGGTTACGCTCGGCCCCTCGACCCTTCTAGAAATGCAGCTGCCGCGCCCGGGTTCGCAAACCTTCTACCAGGTTCGAGTGCCTCATTTCCCAACGTTCTCAAAGTTCTCGGCTATTCGGACACATCGGGGAAATAGAAATAAATAGCGCACGGCGGGCCGCAGAACCAGATTCTGGTTTTAAGTGGAGCAAGCGGGCAAATATAGGAGGAGAGCTGTGTTTATATAAATAATGTGCAGTTAGTTGTGTATAGTGTATTCGTAAATAGTGTGGTAAGTACAATACTTAAGTAGTTTTAAGTAAATTAGTATGTTTTATTCATCACTGCAAAGAGCAGAAGCGTTACAATATCATCTACACGTATATGGAAAATTTTAATTATTTATAGAAAATGATGAAAGTTTCAGACGTATGAGGAAGTTTGCTATGTAAGAGATTGAAGAAATTTGGAAATCATAGAAACATTTTTTCAGGGTATAAGTTTTAAGTATCGTATTGTAGGGTTGGACACTTTGAGTTAGTACTAGTAGCTCAAACAGTCTAAAACTCACAGCTTAACTCACATTAAAGTTTGATTAGATTAATATCAAATCGCTACAATACGAAATTTACCTGCTTCCTAGGGGCTTTGCCACAAGGGATTTCTTTGAACAGTCGATCTTTTGTATTTATAACATTGTTAAACGTAATGTACGAAAGTAACCGGCTAAAACTTTTATAAATTCTCTTATATAAGTACATATCCTTTCGCATCACATATTTTTATTCCGAGCTTTTCTCCCTTAACGATTTTAGCTTGCGCTCGTATGGCATTTCCTAACATTTTGTATACTTGCAGTACGAATTTTATGTTATACATAATTTTATGGTAACAAAATGCTTTGTGCAAGAAATTCAGATAGTGTTAAAGTTATAAATAACACTTCGATCCTACAATGGCCGTTTCTATATTCAAATCCTTTTCTCTTTTTTCCATTTTATCTGATTTTACCTCAGTAAAACAAACGACTGTTCTAGAAGTTAAGAGTTTTACTATCCACTTTAATATGTCTGACAGGATAAAAGAAAACGTTATTCTAGTTTTAATCTTTTATTTAAATGGAAACCTTGTCCATACAATTTTAAAATAAGCTCTGTTGAAATCAAAATAAATGTGATGATATGTTCCCAAAATAAAAAAAAATCTGAAAAAGTGGGTCTTTACATTTGATAATTATTTCATTATTTAAAAACTTTAATATTTATCATCAAACTGGCACGCAACTATTTACAGAAAAGCGTAAATACTAAATTTAGATAACCATTTCTCAAACAGCAATAGGAGTAATATTAGATGGTTAAATTCAACGGGAATATACAGTACGAGTCAAGAATATATTAATTTTTGGTATTTTCCCCATAACTTTTTATGTGTTGATAAATTTTTTCAAAATTTTGGACAGTGTTTTAACATTTGTTCCGCAATTAGAATGAAAATTTTGACCTTTTCACGTCTGCTGCTAATGGCGTGCAAATCACTGTAATCAATAAAATCACCATTTTATTAACTTTTGAAGAACTCGTAGTTTGTGTCGTTTTAATCGTTTTTCTTGCATTTTCAGCATGTATGAGTAGAAGTTTGTAGTCAGTTTATCAATGGTCACGCCCAAGGTCGAACTCTTCTTGAGCTTATAGAATAGTTCAGCTCCCGCAACACTACCACTTTCCATTTCCTCAAGCGCTGGAGAATCCAAGGTGGTGTTGTAAAGAAGTCTAAGGGCGGTCGTCTCAGGACTACCTTGAGATTCTTCGACAGGAACGTTATCCGCATGTCCCGCGAAAACTTCCACCTCACAGCAGTCGATATTTCTCGCCAATTGTGTGACCTACTGAACCCAAAACCATCTGTTAGTAATAACAGACGCTGGACTTAACAGACGTGCTGTCAAAAAGCTGATGATTTCGAAAAAGAACAGAAAGGCGCACGGAGTGGGCGCAGGCACACAAGGACTGAGCGAGAAAAGAATGGGAAAATATGCTCTAGAGTGACGAATGCAAGTACATGTCGTTCGAAGCGGACGGGATTCAGTAGATTCGTCGCCTCAAGGCATCCGTTTTGATCTCAAGTATCAGATTCCCATGAGGAAGCACGGACTCGGAAGTGTCATGGTCTGGAGTTGTATCTTTGGTTTTGGCACGAGTCCCCCCAGAAGAATCCATGGCATTATGGATCGATATCTGTTTGAGGCCATCCTCGAGAACACAATGCGTTTATATACCATATAGAACATGGGCAGAGGTTTGATTTTTCAAGAGGACAGTAATCCCAAACATCGTTCGAAGCATGTCCAGCACTGGTTTGTTCGCCGTCGTGTGACCCTCGTCGATTTGACTAGTCAATCCCCCCAACCTGAATATCATCGAAGGCAGGAGGGTTGTTTAGTTGACAGAAATGCTAAAAATGCAAGTGAAGCACATCCCCTTCTCCTTCACCCATACTTTTCTGGACTCCATGCTTCGCAGGTGCCAGGCCGTCGTTATTGCAGAGGGAAGCTACTAAACATTAGACTGTTGTTCATTTTTAGTTGATTTCCGGTGATTTAATTATTACAATGTTTGTTTCGTTGCGGTATTTGTATATCGGTTGAAGAGCCATGTGAAATAGCTCGAAAAAAAAATCCCTGAATATGTCAACGGAAAATACAAAGAAACGAAAAAATTATGACAAAAATACTAAAAGGTTGATGTATTTTTGACCGGTACTGTAAATCTAGTTTTGGAATATTATGATATCTATCAATTTTTGGCCAGAGATTTCGAAAAAAGAAGTTCGAAAAACTTGATATAATTTTATCTTCATTGTAAGTCTGAAATTTTTCTTCCTTCTCACCGTTTAGACCAATAAAGTGCAGAGAATTCTATAAAAAGATATATGAAAAAGATAGACTTCAAATGTTAGCGGAAAAAACAAAATAACCAGAAGTAACGATCTTGAGAAGTACAGCCACGTCCGAATCCCCGCTAGGTCCCAAAGCTACCGATAAGTGAATCAAACGTTATAAACTGATTACGTCTCGGCTTCCGGCTGCATGATAACGTCTGGAATGGCGTAATCGGATTAATCTTCAGAACTCGACTTGGGCTATCATCCCCAGCGACCAAGCGACATTAGCGACATTAATCCTACTTCGTAAGTCTTCCGCCCGATTCCCCGAAAGAATTTCGAAACAAATTGGCGCGCGGATGACTGCGACCCATTAGCTTCGGCCGCCGATACCAGGAAAATAATGGCCCGAATTTATTTTCCTTTCCGCGTCTGCGTCGGCGTCCCACAATTTATGGGCGCGGGAGTTTCATTCGATTTCCCAAATAAGCGAGGCTTCTGCGAGAGGTTCCATTGGGGCTGGTAATCCGGCTCTAAAGCGCGAAGGGCCCGAGCCTTTGGCAAATTACATCTGTCATTCAAATCGCGGAAGATCTTTATCCGCGCCCTGGATGGCGCAATAATTAGAAGTGTTGGTGGAAGTGACGCGAATCGGGCCGTTCGTTTGCGGTTTTGGCGCACGTTTTGGTCGTCTAAATTACGAACAAATCTGCGGCGCACGTCCGCATAACGACCAGACGTGCAAGCCCGCACTTGAATTAAACGGCAGTAACTTTGTCCTGCACTATTATCGAAGATATTGGCGTAAGGTCTCTTACATTTCGGATACGAGATAATTTTTTTGAATGGCAAATTTGAATCAAACGAAAATCAAAAGTCAATTAATACAGATGGTGTTTAAGGATCGATCAGTTCAACATCCAACTTCACCGATAAGTTTAAATGACATCCGTGAAAGTTTGTTTTTAATGCACAATATTGATATTTTTTATTTTTTGACTTTCTGTGTTAAGATGTGAATTTCGAATATATATATAAAACATGTTGGCTGTATGCATTATATGTACCACGTTATCATATTCCCATTAAATGTCCTAGCGCACCGTCGCGCACGATGCATTGATAGACGACATTCAAGCCATACATCCTTAGCCAGCACAAGGCATACCATTTTAATACCCGCCATGGCGTGGAGTATACACATCGTGCGTTTGTGTTGGAGACTTGTAAAAATGGTGATTTTGTGATCATGACGCAGATGCTATTTCATAGACATTTCAGAGTAAGTGGTTACGGGAAAGTTCCAAGCAAGAAAACCTTAAAGTAGATACGTAATTTCGAATAGACTAATTCAGCACCCGGTAGACCTCGTAACGTTTGAACACCCGAGAATATCGCAGCAATGAGGCAGGCACATCTGCATAAAATTCCACCGCTCACGTAAGCATGCTCTCGACTTGGAAATATCTGATCAGAGCGTGTGGAAACTCCACATTCCAATCTCGTGTTCATTCCATGCAAACTGATAATGGTCCAGGAACTTAAAGAATGCGACTGGTCTGCCCCGGAAGCTGTTTGCGAGGATATGTTAGCAAATATTCGAACTGATGTTGTGCTGGGGTAGTTTTTAGATGGGTCTAGTAAATCATTGATTAATACGGCCGATCCCAAGCCCGGATAAAGGAGGAAGGTTCACAGGTGATGCTAGTCACCTACCTATGAAAAAACAAAGTTGCTCCTAGAACTAATAATGTTCCTCGGACAATAGGACTGACCACAATATCAACGGCTCGTCGAAATTAACGAAAAATAGATTTTTAAAATCCACACTACTAAAGATTTTGGGAAGTAACCTCATTCGACAACAAAAACCAAGAAATACTAATAAAACTGAAAAAGCATAAAGCAGACATTTGTGCACCCCGGAGACTAAAAAGAAAGGAGAAAGAAAGATCAAATGCGATTACATATTACTTTACAGAAGAAAAAATAAAAATAAAAGAGCCACCTGAGAAGTCGGCCTAATGCTACACGAAAATAACAAAAAGGATATAACATACGTCAGCGACAGATTAGTACAAACATCATCCAATTTCGAGAAAATGCAGCAACTCAGATAATAACTATATATGCTCTAGACAACAGCAAACCCCAGAAATAAATTGACAATTTTTACCAATGACTGCAGAATGCACTTGAGATTATCTTACTAAACGACTTTCACGCGAGAATAGCTGATAAAATTATAGACGGTTTAATGAAAAACCACTTAATGAATAACTGATACAGATATATGCTCAGAACGTGCTTAATAATACGTATAAACGTCATGTTTTACCCACATAAGCCACAACATAAGTACTCATTTGGAAACACTAGGGAATAAAAATCTATTATAGATTATATAATAAACAACATAAATGTCCAGTCGTTAAAAATATTAGATATAAGAATCTTAAGCTCAGCAAATACCGGAACTAATCATAACATGGTAATGGGAAAAATTACGAACAATATGCAACATACAAAAAAAAAGCTTAAGAAAACTGAAACAATAAACATTGAATCCCTCTCCGACAAGACGACTAAAAAACTCTACCAGAACACACTGAAACAGAAAATAAATGAAAATAGAATAACCAACACGATGTGAACAAATCTTTTAAGAAATTATAAACTAATATAATTCAAAGCTCCTGGGGAGCACAGGGAGAGAGAAACTAATAAAAATGAAAGATGAAGCATAAAACCTTGATTTACACCGAAGATAAAAATTTTAGGAGCATCCTACATCCAATACATAAACAAGACAATCATTTATGATCCACACAAAGTTGTGAGAAATAAGGCAATAAAGAGCAATAAAACGGAACTATTGAAAGAAAATTATTTCAGCCACGGAGCGCCATCTCTATGGAGGATAAAAAGATATAGAAGATGTTGAGGAACCGTAACAGACCAATAAATGAATATATACAGACAACTAAAATGATCAAATATATTGGACAGACACTGTTTGACGAACCATCTGTATCGTACAATAAAAAACTTACGCTTAAACAAATCCAGAGTAAAAGGGAAGTATAATGGTACCCATATTCAAAATGGAAACAAAGGATGATCCCAAAAGCTATACGGAAATAAGCCTGCTCAGCTTAGTATTACAACAAATGACAAAGATAATAGCGAAAGAAATTGCACAAACTGGAATTAGTGAGAAACAACAAAATTTTCGGCAGAGAGATGCCATACTCATACTTCGCCAAAGCACAGAGAAAGCCATTGAATTTGATAACGCAGCTGTTCGCGCCAATCTCTAATTGCCTTTAATTTAATTATTAAATTAGGGCCGCCCATATTTTGGTTCCCTGGATTTGAGATATCAATGCGAATTTGCACGATCACGAAGCGCTGATATATAATGCAGCGGTTTGGACCGCGGGCCGCGCTTGGCCTTTTACTACGTTCGCGCTTCGCCTTTGCTATGGTCTTGCACGCGTCGTTTTTGAATTTAGTTTATGATAGTTTAAATTTTCCGTAAGCCGAGAGTTTCCCCGCGTGTTTGATTGGCAGTAAAAGTTTTCATTTCTGCGAAGCCGTTTTGTTAAAAGCTATTTTTTGGTAAAATTCGATATTTTGCCGACCAGATAAACCTCTTCCCGGACGTCCTTTTGTTTCCCGATTGCATTTCGGGGTTGAAATTTTTTCCGATAAATCTCGGTCCATTTTTTTCCTTGCTCTGACTCGGAAAAGAACGAAGAAGGAACCTTTGCACCAGGAAAAACGCTACCGTTCGGTTCCGCTGTGAAGATTGGGGAAACTTATCCTATCTTTGTACCCACACCCTTATTTCCTCTTCTTGGATCCCCCAGGATCAACAGCACAGGGAACCGATTTCTGCGGGAAAGCGCCGTTTCTACAGGATAGTGTTTTAGCTTTAGCTTTTGTTTGAAGTTCCTTTGTTGCAAATTTAAAATTATTATACAGTCCACTTTTCGGCCGCAACAGCAGCCTTTATATGTTTCATAGGCTTCACTCAGGCATTCGATAAAGTAAGACTCACTGACGTATTAGAGCTATTGAAGAAGCGAAATATAGGTCATCACGTTCCAGTAGTTATTAAGGAATTATACACCAACAATACAACATACATACAGATATATGTATAATGGATTAAGGAAAAATATACCAGTACTATTAGGTATAAGACAAGTTAATAATCTGAGCTCAATATTATTCAATGTAATCAATGACGAAATTATTAAGGAGAATAAAATGAGAAATGAACAAATCAAAATAATATGTTACTCTGATGACGTTATAATATCTCTATTCAGAACACAATCTTTCAAAGTCTTCAAGGAACCAAGAAAATGTAAACTAGCCATATACAACCAAAGTGTGAAGCAAGTGACAAATTTTAAATACTTGGTGGCTAATATAACTAGTAGCCAAACTCCAAATATAGAAGTGCAAGCGCAGACAACTAAAGCGGGTATGATATCAGGTTACTTACGTTATATAAGCTGGAGGAATAAACACATGAGCACAAAAAGCAAAATCAAAATTTATAAGATATGCGTAAGCTCCATCACGCTATATATGCTATTCAGACAAAAGCAGAAAATGTAACCACAAAACGCCTTCTAAGAACCACCGAGATGAAAATATTGAGAATGTAACATATAATATAACAAGATATACTTTAAGAGACAGACAGAGAAACGGAGACATCGGACACACATGTAACATCAACGATGTTGTCAGATTGTCAAGAAAAAGGGAGAAGAGAATGGAGAGTAGTCAGTAGGATGGCTGATAACCGGCAGGCAAGAAATAGCTAAAAATGGCACACCTAACTCCAAAAGGTCCTCTGGGAGACCACCAAAGCTGGACATCGGCGCCACAAAATTTACTATAACAAAGATTTTATTAGTATATACAAGAACAAGTCTGAATTTAAAAAGAAGAGCAATGAAGTAGTGACAAAGCTCATGTTTATTTATTGGGCTGCGTCAAGAAGTAGAATTTTTGGCATTGAGCCTCACAAAATCTACCGCAATTCCAGGAGAGAACTCACCAAAATCAGCAGGTAACTGTTTGGCGTGCTGTTACGGAATTAGGTATTAGGGCGTGCGGTGACTGTCACATCTATCCGCAATTTCCTGGAGCCTAAACTCGACAAACATAGAAATACACCACTGTGGTTCCAACAAAATGGCGCTACAGCACACACAGCAAAAATATTTTAAGAAGTTTTGGCACAAATATTTTCAGGTCGTCTTATCTCATTATATCCCAAGGCAGGCTAGGCCACCAAACCTATTTCCTTTACCCGATGACTATTAAGGAATTAATGGATGCCATTCGCAACGTAATCCCAGGAGTATAATTGGAAATAACTCGGAAAACAATTAAAAACTTTAAGATGAGGTTGCTGAAGTGTATCGCTGGTGGGGGCATACATTTGGACAATATCATCTTCAAAACGGGTTAATGAATGAAAATGAAAAAAAAAATTGAACATAACTTACGTTGTTATTTTTATTGTTGTTCGAAAAGGTAAGATCATTCTGCCGGACCCTATATAAATCTGATATGCTCTTATGAGAAAGAAATTTTTAGTAATCAATTAATGTTGTTAACTATGGTGATATTGCAAATTATTTAAATAATTGTAGAATATTGTTATAATCAAAGAAGTTGATTATTAAATGAACAAAAAAACGTTCAAGGCAAAACATCCTCAAATGATAGTAAATTGCAGATTTAAATAGTATAAACATGTGTTGATATATGTGACATTTTAAAAGACATTCTTATTCTTCTAGTGTAAATAAACAGAAGAATTAATTTGTTTATAAAAAAACTTATTTTCCGTACAAAAGAAAGTAATTTATTCCACAAACACATATTGTAACGTTTAGACTCTCAACAATGGTGAATAGCACACGTACATTTATTTAATTTATTTATAGAAACTGAATTATTTAATAATATTATGTACATCAACGTAAATAATTATAAACATAAAAGCACACTCTATAACTATATTTCTTTATAACACAATTTATGTCGCACTAGCACAGTTCACTTAGATTTTGGTATTTGACCTGACTTCCTTTGATGGCTTTGCTACCTCCAGCACCTGTTCTAGATCTCCTTAATAGAACTGGCAATTTTTCTAATTATTTTAGTTCCAACACGTGTGCAAGCACCGCAGCTGCCCGTAACGAAGGCAATATGTTCTCCGCTTAGCCGTGACGGCTCGGCAGCGACGGTCCCTTATGGGGGCGTATAAAAATTCGTTGCACTATAGAACATGAACGTTTAACTCTATAATTTTAATGAGCAACGATGAATGCTTACTAGAAACTATATTACAAATAGCACCTGTGAAAGAAAAAGCTTATTTGTGTTAGAAACATTTCCGGGCCAGACTTGCTAAGGCAGCACCTCGACGTCACAAAATTACTAGATAGACGTAGCAATTTGAGGTCATCCGACAACTAAATAGTGGAAAACATTCATGCGACTTACCAACGAAGTCTCATCGAGTCAATGTAATACACCACTCAATAAGTCCCAGGCCGAAGTAATAAAACAACAATTTTTGCAAATATTCTTCTTTATTCATCAAAATAGTCTTCTTTGGCGGCGATACAATCATGCCAATGGTTATTGTCCTTGTAGAGCGATTTATCTTCGTCTTCAAAATAGGCGATGACTTCCTCATCCGAGCTAAATCTCTTGCCAAGGAGCATTTTTGAGTTCATTAAAGAGGTGATAATCGCTGGGGATCAGATCTGGACTATATGGTAGGTGCGGAAACAATTCGAAGCCCTATTCGTGCATTTTTGTCATTGTCTTGAGCGACTTGTGACACTGTGCGTTGCCTTGGTGAAACAAAATTGTTTTCTTCGCCAAATTTTTTTTGCGATTTCGACCTTCAACCGCTCCAACAATTCAATATAATAGTCGCTGTTGATTTTTTTTCCATGTTCCATATAGTCGATAAATATTATACTAGGCTATTTATACGGCTTTCAGCGGCTGCTTGTCACTCAGTAGACTGCCGATTTGATTCCTTAGTGAAATGGTGGATCCACGTTTCGTCCATTGTCACATATTGATGCAAAAAGTTCGACTTATTGCACATAGATATGTCCAAACAGCGCTCCGAATTATCAATTCGTTGTTGTTTTTGTTCCGGTGTGAGCAAACGCGGCACCCATTTCGAAAACAGCGTTCTCATATCCAAATGTTCGTGTATAATAGTGAAAACACTACCTTCTGATATCTTCAGAGTGTCAGCTATCTCTCTCAACTTCACTTTGCGGTTGCCCCTAATAATTTTTAGGGTTTTTTCGATGTTTTCTGGACTAACTGCCTCATTTGGACGTCGAGGGCGTTCAGCATCAATTGTGTCTGTACGATCGCGTTTGAAGTTAGCAAACCAACGTTTAACTGTTGTTTCGGATGGAGCAGAGTCCGGGTAAAATTTGTCAAGCCATTAAACGGTATTTTTTTTCATTAAAAAGCAATGATAAATTAACACACGAAATTGCTTTGAATCCATTGTTTTTAAAATAACAAAAGTAGCGCCACTCAAATCACTGTAACTCGGTAAAAAAATTGACCAAATGTCATGAAATTTTGACTGTAAACTTTTGAAGGTTGGAACTATTGAAATATCATACCGATATTTCGTTAGAGGTTCCATCTAGTGGTCAGGCTCTGGGACATATTGAGTGATGTGTTGTTGTGCTAGCAGAGAAGTTAAGGTGTCGTAACAAAAAGTGCGGGGTATGTTACACAAGCGTTAGTAGCCTTAAGCCGGGTTAGCTGTGCTGAATGAAATAATTTGCTATTGCTGTTCTGACTGGCAAAGCTATCAAGCCAACCTTACGATCTTTCTTTTGATGGTATGTAAAGGACAAGGTATTTGTACACCCACTTCCAAATAATTACATTATATATTAAAAGGGGAAATCATTCTGCCGGTCCTTGTATACACAGAACTATAACATTACTTAAATTTGTACCTAGACATGTTATTACGTCTGCAAGTGCAATTTAAGGGCGACATATGTTTGCGGACTCAAAGCAATGCAAAACACTTAAATTTGGAATTCTGATACAATCATCCTGTATGAATAATCTATCAACTAAATATATCTTCATATGCACTGAAAATAGTAGATACATTTACATAATAAAGTTGTCAAAACTAAACGTCACGGATATATATATATATATATATATATATATATATATATATATATATATATATATATAATGGTCCTTAGCGTTGAATTTAGAAGAAACCACATACCAAGACTAGAACTTTGATAATGACAACAGTTATTTGACGCTGGTACGAAACAAATATATGTTTAAAGTGTCATCAGTGTTGTGTACAACCGGTTGCTAGTGATTTGAAAATCGTAAGCTACCTTTAGCAATGTTTATTGTGTTGTTATTTCAAATGGAGCTGTCTATTACCTGAACTATAATCGCTCTTAAATCGTGTAGTGTCAACCCGTTGCCAATAACGCCGAAATACTACTTCTTCTGCATAATTACTAGTTGTAATCCTGTAGAATAAATCGAAGATCAAAATATATGAATGCTTAGGAAACAAAAACTATTAACCGAACACTAAACAGACAAATTTGTTCTACTGACTTTGTTGGTTTAACGTACTCTGCAGTATAGATGCAAATTCACAGAATGTTACAGAAAAATAAACAGAAGATGATAATTAAGTAAAGAATGATGACGTGTTGATATACACCACTTTCAAAATGTATTTTAATTTTTGCACTGCTAAATCGTTATTAAGTTGTTCTTGGTTAAATAAGGAATAACCACGGTATCTATGCAAGACCCAAAAGATCAAATATACACCGCATATCTAACTTCTATCTTTTTTATATTTGTACTGTTTATTCATAAAAATAGCAGAACGTAATATAATCCTAAGTCATATAATTATAACAATACAACCTTTGCCGTTTCATCAAAAAACTGACATTTGGGTAAATTCTAAAGATAAGTATTGATAGCACAGATAACATAAATTAGATAAGAAGCTTAAGAGACAGAAGAAGTTAAAAAGAAGATAAGAACCAAAAATTAAAAAATTAACATGTGTCTCAGAAACTAGGAATTTGATAGTTACCGTAATTGCGTTGTGTATGGCTATTTGTCAGGCAATAAGTTGACTTTCTCAACAAAAACAGCCAAATCTACGTGAGAACATAGGATATCGGTTTATTTTTTGAACTTAAGCTTTTGAGATGATCCATTAACTATTCTTGAAAACTGGGTATTTTATTAAAAAAAATTGGCCGATTAGCTGTGAAGTGTGTGCTTAAAATTAGTCCCAAAAAGCTAATGCAGCAAAAGACCAGTCAGCATTGGGAAATGATCAGTGCCTTATTATAATAACACTTGAAAAAGGATAGAATGGATAAAGAAAAAAATCAATTTTTCAAACAAATGAACATTTTTTCTAACACATTTTTTCCGGAAATTAAGCCTTCTTAAAAGGTTGGCGATAAAAAATTATTTCGCACCCAAATGTTGTATGAGCATCTCAAGTATTTTGAGGACGTGTAATTCACCAACACATTCAAAAATTAGGAGACTAGCACGTTTTTGAAAAGAATTATAGCCAAGAATAATCGTCAGCGTGGTCGCGCGATTGAGGCGCGGACTGCGGTGTGAACGGACCCGGGTTCATTCCTAGAGCACTCTGATGCGTGGCGGGTGGTAACTAAGTAACTAAGAATAAGTGAGTACCTGCGTTCACTCGAACAAGGGGTAATAATGGCGGTCGTCTAAAACGCAGTGCTTGCCACATCTCCCCGCATCAGAGATCGTGAGCGATGACCGGGCAAACGTATGAGAATTTCACCCTCCTTAGTTCGCAGGCCGTGCTCCCACGTGGAGATTTAGAGCCTTAACCATTACCATTATAGCCACGAATATAAATTTTTAAAATTTTTTACCGATACTGCAAATAGGACTTTCAGGTATGCGATAAATCTAGCTAAACGATGCTACCCATTCGTCCTTCAGCAAATAAAAAAAACATTTTAGTTTTAATATGCTATGGACATCTTAATAAAAATTCACTAAATTCTAATCTGCTACTTGTATGTCCATGAATTGCGCAATCAAAACTTAAACGCGAAATTGCTTTTGAAAAGATCATCACATTCAAATCTAGATCAAAATAGAGATTTATTATAGCCATTTAAAATACCCAGGATCATTCTGATATACGTCCTTCCTACATTTCTAATATTGACCAGAGAAAATTAGTTTAGTTCATTTATAAAGCAAATAAGAGGAGAGTGTAGAAGGAGAGAAGAGAGGGAAAGGAAGGGAAAGAAGAGGAAGAGAGAGAAGATTTTCGCTTTAGACAATGTGCTTTGTTTGTATAAAATTTCCCTAAATGTTTATTTTGTGCTAATAGTAAGTAATAGAACTAAATATTAAGTTTTGTTATAATACTAACATACATACAATTAATTGTTCTGTTACCCCCATCCATCTCTCCTGAAGAAGCATAATACCATATTTGCAAAATGTTTGTGGTTTGTTAGCAAAGTACAGTTCCAACGATATTTTATTGAACTAAAGCTTTTACTGCAACAATTTTTAAAGAAAAACAATATATATACTAATCGTATAAAGCAATATATGGAGAGTATGAAAAACGAGACAAAACATTCCAATCAAATGTTAGTAATTTGTTTCTAACAACGCCTCGTCTATGGGATGAAATTCACAATTAATGATACATTTTCAATTCCATCAAATAGTCATCATAACTTCCTTCGGGCGAAGACCAGATCTTACTATTTTTAAAGACTTCTTATCACTACTCCTAGAACGTTTACTCTTAACTAATCTCTTCGAAACAGTTCTTCTTTTTTCACTGAAGAAGAAAGTCACACGTGTAACCAAGGTTAAGGAAGTTGTTCTCTATTAACAGAAGCGGAATTCATACTTTGGAGCGATTGACGTAGCCAAGATTTATATGATTATCATACACCTAGGTTTGAAGTGACCGCCATTTCATAAACGGTTTATTGTAGATTTCTGTCAATCACGGACTTTTTGAGGCCATTGCAATAATTACTTACAGATTAAAATTACCAGTTCCGAACTTTATAAACTGAATTCGAATTACCTAAACAAGTGCAGCATCACTCTTACAAACAGAAGAAGTATCATTTCCAGTATCCTTGATTCTTCGTACTTAAATGCGTACGGAAGGGCGTGTAAAACACTTCAATGGGAACAAAACGTATTCTATCATAACTAATGACGACTGATAAGGATGACGTCAACGCCTAAGAGATAAGGTTGCATATTTATATAAATGTCACCTACAGCTTACCCGGAAATTTTTGATTATGTGCTCATCCAAATAAGTGTACAAGATGAATTGTTTAAATAGAAATACTGACCCCTAATTCCAAAACAAAGACTGCAATAACATAGTTGAACGTCAGTTGCAGTTATTATACATCATTTTGAAGAGAATTGTTCAAAATATTTGAAAAGTACAGGATATGGTCTTACGCTCTTTTATCGAGCAAACATTAAATGCGATCATCCTAAAGTTTTTTACGGCTCCTCATTGTTTGTTGATAGAAAATGTTTACCGGTTACACATTTCTTTATTTTGAAATTCGCCGTTAAATCAGTCATAAAAACAAATTTTTATTTTAAATTAGCCAAGAAATTGAATTGGTTGCCTAATTGTTATAAATAAGCGGAAACAGTTTACTGAAAATGTATCTTAAATGGAAGCTTTAAGGCGTCATTTTATCTTTAGAAAAATCAATACTCTAAATACAGCAAACTACGAAATAAAGGCGCATATCTAGCACTAGTTTATACAAGTAAACATTTTATCTAAACTTACAATCAGCTTACAAAAATGGTGTTCCTATTACATAACACAATAATAATTTACCATATAAGGGCAGACTTTTGTTCAAAATGTAAAATAAAAAGTAGAATTGATTACGTAGTTGTTAGGATACTCATTAATATTAATTCAAATAGGTTTACTGCCATTGTAACAGCTTCAGTGATAAATCGTGCTTTGCAAGATACTAGCATTTCAGCATGGTTGTTTGAGCGATAAAAAATTAAAACCACAACAACGGGAAAGCGACAAAAAAAATTAATTCCAAAATGTTTATTTTAACCACAAACAAATACAAGGACACATCCACTGATCAGAGGAAAACTACAGATTAGCATAGCATTATGCGATACATAAATCGTAGCATCACAAAACAATCTGAAATGCGAGCTACACCCTTAAAAATAAACATTGTGCAATCATTTTCAGCTTGCATTCCGTATATTTGTGCCAGACGACGAAAATACCATTTAAATGAGAACCCCAAAACAAAAATTGACGTCGAATATTCGAGGAGCCTTCAATGTTTATGTTCCTTATAATTAGAGTATTCATCTCGAATGAATGATGTTCGTCTTAGGTTAATTAGCGTGGAAATGTACACCTCTGTCATTAGAGGCAGCTAATTAGTAGCATAATTAAAGAGATAAATATTTTAGAGCAATCGCAAGCGAAACGCCCTGGTTACAGAGCTTTAGAACAGTTATAATGCCTTTGGAAACTACAGTTACAACACAATGATTTACCGTAATTCCAAAATACAGGGCATGCACACTAAAAATTTTGTTTTCTCAAATTTTATGGTCCTAAAAGTACTGTATCATTTTACCAATATTATATTCGATTTAACTCCACCTAAGGTCCATTATTAGGCGGATGAAGGAGGGTGCGCCAAAAAGGCTAACAACCTTTCCGCGGTAAAAATTCTTTATACTCTTAGTTCCATTGAAACTTTAAGATAGACAATTAAGAGAATAGGCAAATGAGCATGTCTAACAATACAAAACAGAATCGTACAATAAATAAAGAATAACTATGTCGCGGATTTAAACATCGATAAGAAAGCCTTGGAAGATGATTTCACGAAAAACTATCAGGCGAGGACAAGAAAATAGAAATAGCAGAGAGAAAGATGAAAAGAAAAAAGACAATCAAATGAGTGCCTTCTAATGTGATGTGCATAAAAAATTAAAGGGCAGATGTAATATCTCATAAGTCACGTTATATATCTATATGCACCTGAGTACTGCAACTAAATAAAAAAACTTTTATGATAAATTAGAGAATATTATAGATTAAAGGTCTAAAGAAGAAATCATCCTAATATTAGAAGATGTTTAATGCACACTTGGTAATAAAATTTAATAATTTTTGCACTCAAAATAAATTTAGAATCAATAACACATTTAACCCCCCCCCCAAAAAAAAACAAAATATGCATGTCAAAATACAGAGACACAAACCAACAAGGCAAGAGGACAATTTGTTAAAGCATTTAACTCCCATAACCGAAGATGAAACAAGAAGTAAATAGCTAGGAAAAGCTAAAAACAAATATAGATTAACCAGCTCAAGAACAATTAAAAACAAGAATTACTAGATAGCATAGCAATAAAAGATCTATGGCCCATTAAAGAAAAAAACAAATACAAAATTACATCTGAAACTCAAAACCATAAGAACATAATAATTGTATGAAACTGTTAATTACACCGTCCTGAAGTTTTCTTTATGAGTATTATTTTCAAAATGACTAAAAGATGTTTATTATAACCAACAAAAACAAATATAGCAAATTATAAGGCAGCAAAGAAGAGAAAATAAGTAACTAATAGACACAAATCAAATACTTATATGTAACGATTCAAAGAAAATAACACTATAATAGAAAGAAACCAAACATGACTGCAGACAAAGACTTAACAATAAGTAATAATGAAGTAGAAGAGACAGTAACATGTTTAACCAATTATTGACGCATGAAAATAAATATTTGATAAAGGAGTTAACAAAACTACTCATCAATGTCATTACTCAAAATATAAAAACAAATAGTTGATTTCAGTGTTTGAATAAGGAGATCAAACAGAGGCAGTAACTAAAATTCACTAAAAACTGTATTAAAAGTAATATTTGATAAAATTAACATAATAACTACACCCGTAGAGGAATATTGAGAGTTTAGGTTTGAAGAATCGCATACAGATCGATGCAACAAATAGTCGAAAAATAATTGTAACAACAAATCAGTTTACTTATCTACAAAAAGCGTTTGATCGCGACAGTTTAAAAATGCAATTCTTCTTCTATAAAACAAAGCAATTGAATCCAACGTAACACTATGTCCTATTTATACACGAATAATTAAAAAAGTAAGAACTAAAAGAGAATATAAAATGAAAAACCTCAAAATTCACATACTAGGCTGATGATATAATCAAAATTGAGAAAAATGAAGATGATCCCCAAAGACAATTACATAAATATGTCGATTTCTCAAAAAAAACCTAATGTATACCAACGTCTCAGAAACACTGTAAATACAAGCTTAAAGTGGACGTATTTATCCAACAGGTTATGGACCTTTGTCATGACAAATGTTGAAGATACTGAAAACAAAGTACAAATTAAAACAAATAAGATAGTGGGATGCCTATACGACTCCACATTGTAAAATAACCATCAGTAAAGGCAAAGGGAAACAAATTAAAAAACGATGAGGCATAACCAGGTAACATAACGGCAAAGGTTTCCGGCATAATTATGTTCCAGTAACAATAGATACAAAATAGCGCCATTGTTGGTTGAGAGTGCGTAAAAACTGCAGCAGTCGGTTTGTCTCAGTAGCGCATCAACAGTAATTTGATTTGGTAGTGCCGCGCCATTTTGCACAATGTTAAAATCGAGTACAGAGTCAGGATTAGATTTCTTATTGGAGGTCTTAGATTAGTGGTATTAAATAATGACTGGATTACGTATATCGTAAATCTTCATATTTATCTGTAAAGGAATGGGCAAAACTATTTCGTTTGGACAAAAAAGTATCGAAGATGAACCATATGAAGATGCTTTCGGAAACATTGTCTTCAACGCATTCCATATAGGCACCTTCATACGAATCAGATTAGTGTCAGATGGGTATCCCAACTTTTTTTGTCAGCGGTCCAAAAACAGAAAGGCGTGACCTTTTATGAACATCAAAGAAGCTCATCAATCCACTGCTACAGGGGGTCAAACCATGGCCTCTAATAAAAAGAATCCATGGAGTAGCGCAATGGCATCTTTTGGGATTCAAATAAAATTTTTCTAATTGATTTTAAACAAAGAACACAGTGACAAACGGAGAGTATCACACCAGCTCAATGTATCAATTTTGCGTCAGTGTTAAAGAGAATAGGAGTAGCATGCTGAATCGAACTGTCCGTTTTTTGCACGATAACATCCCTGTACCTAAGATTAAAATTTCCCAGATTGCTGTGAAGGGACTGGGGCCTTGATGGGCTTTTCCACCCACCCTATAATTTAGTCGTAATACCCAGTAATTACTACCTATTTTAAAAACTAAAAATAGCCTTCATTATTGGAATCTTTCGTGAAAAATTCCAAAACCCGATCAGATACAAATAAAATGATATCTTGTAAAATTGTAGGTAAAACACTACTAAATCAAGAACACAGCAATGCAACATTGAAAATTGGAAAAAGAAACAAGAATGGGATGTTTGTCAAAAGAATCGAAAAAAACGCAAGAGACAAGTTGCCAATAAGAGAAAATCAACCTACACACATGAGGCAACAATGAAGAAAGAAGAAGCAATAAGTCCTAAGATATAAGAAAGAAAAAATAGAAGAAGCATGCAATTTGTTAAAGATACCCAATAAAATGTTTAGGTTAGCAACAACTTCGGCAAATCGTTTTCTATCTGGTGCTATTCTTAGCAGCGACTGTGAATTTAGACCAGTCTAGACTCTCACATTTCTCAACCATGAGCATCGTCTTCTGCTCGGTCCTTTTCTACCCTCAATCTTACCCTTCATTATCAATCTTAGAACTCTTATCTTCTGCCTCTCTATATATGCCCGAAGTAGCTTGTCTTTCGTCTTTTGGCAATTCCAAGAATTTTCTGTCTATGTTCATTCTTCTTATAATTCTAAGAATGCGTTTCTTACGTTTTCTATGCGATTTGTTATCTGTTCTATTCGTTTTTTGTGTATAATTATCTTGGTGTTCACATTTCTTTTTGTTTTTGGATACGAGCATTGTCTTTGTTTTTCTGTGTTTATTTTAAGCCCAAATGCATCTCCCCCTCGCTATTGAATCACTATGTTTTTGAAGCCCTTCTCGGTTGTTAGTTAATATAACAATGTCGTCTGTGTTCCGTATATTATTCACTAGTCTTCCGTTTACTTTTATACCCTCTCTGATATTTTCTAGTGCTATCTGAAATAATTTTTCTAAGTACATGTTGAACAGGACTGGAAGAGTATACAGGTCTGTCTTACATCTCTTTCGATGGAGATGGTGGTAGTCAATTTATCTTCTCTTATTATAGATGCTGTTTACTCCCAGTATATATACTTAATTAGGTTGATGTTCTCTGGTTTATTCCTTGTTCATAGAATATAATGATCAGCTTTGTGTCTTAGTCTAACAAAGAATGTTTCGTAGTATATGAAACATAACCGAACATCCTGTGATTGGTCTCATTGAACATTAAGTCCAAACAGTACTTGTCTAGTTACAATACCTAAACGGAAACCAAATTGTTCTTCTCCTATATAATTTCACATTTTGTATATATTCGTTGATGTACGATTCTTAGCGCTACCTTCAATCAATCGATATTGTGAGCACTTTTTTGGTCCGCTCTTTTTAGATATCGGAATAAATGTAGATTAGGTCCAGTAGCGTGATATGATTATTGTACAATATATTTTATTTAAGAGAATAAGGCTTTCATGGTCTAATAGTTTAAGCATCTCAGTAAGATATTGTCTTCACCCGGTGCTGTACGTGTCTTTGATAGTTTTATTGCGTGTTTCTCCTCTGTTATAAGAATTACAATTGGTTGGCCTTCTTCGTCTGTTTGTCTTGCTTCTGGCTGTTATTTCTAACCAAAATACTTTGTCAATGAGTTTTATTTTATTTCCAGTTATTTTTTTTTTTTATGAATGTTTTCTTTACAGCTCTTCGAGTTCTTGACAGCGTTTCTCCATCCAGGCCTCCTTTGCCTTCTTTATGAGTCTTGTAATCTTTTTATAGATTTCTTTGTTTGTATTACTGTCCTTACATTTCTATATTCTTCTTTAGTCCACCAAAATAATTCCTTCAGTCATCTATTTCAGTTTTGCTCTCTGCTCTTGAATTTCCAGTTCATTTTCATACCTCGTGCATTACGTTTTTAATAGATTTAATAGGTAAAATCTATGGTAATCAATAAAATGTCCTATCTTTAAAACCGAAATAAATTGGATCATGTTCTTATTAGTTATTCTAGTTAGTTGCAAAATTCGCAGTGCGATTGATTAGTTGCAGTTAGTGCCAATAAGACTTGATGATTATGTTATGTGAACGATGGTAATGTAATACATGATAAAAAGAGTACTACGTACCAAAACATGATTTCCGGATTTTTACATTTTGTAAAATGTCGAGAAGCTTCACTAAGAGACTGGATACATTGGGGCTGTAAGAATCATTACTAGATTCTCACAAAAGAAACACAAATTTCTTAGTAGAATTCACTGCAAAATAATAGACACATTTCGAACCAAAAAATAATGATCATATTGGCTATGGAAATTCAAAATAATTTAATTTATAGGATTCGGGACATAACGACGTTTGCAGTTTATTATGCATTGTCAAACAAACTTTGGAAGTTCATTCAAAACGTTAACCTTCACTGTAACTTGTACAAAATATTTATTTGAATGATCCAATTGTTTCGATTGCTCGTCTTACAGCACCCCTCTTCAGAAAGGTTCAAACATGACTAGTTATTCAGCATTCCAAAACATAAAATCAAACCAATTTTTTAAAATTTACATACTTTAAATACATGAAATATACAGAGTTAAAAGGTTAAATTTAGAGACACATCAAAATACAGTAAACTATGTTTTAGCGCCGCAAAACAGCAAACGCAGCAGTAAATTTTAAATCACGACGGCAGGCCTGCTTTTTACAACGGGCTGGAAAGACCGACCGGACCTCTCTCCATCAAAAGGCATCCGCGGTAGGCATCTCAACTAGGACGATATTTTCCGGGAGTTTCGGGGGTCAGGAAGCGCCCAAAGTTGCGGGTTTCGGGACGCGGCAGAGCAAAAACGGCGGCCGCTTGGACGCTCCGGCAATTTGTCGGGCTGATTACAGCCGGGAATGTAATCATGCACAGCGCCGGGCGGCCGTTAACAAGTGACGCAAACGAGCTCGTTAGCGGATATGATCCAGCGGACCTTGTCCAGCGAGGGGACAGATTTCCGGGACGGGATTTAAACGGCAGATGGCTCTTCCGCGAGCAGATTTATCTGCGAAACGCAGCACAGCTGATTAGGGAAAAAGCGGCAGAAATGTCCGTTTATCTCGGAAGTGGCGGATATGAGCAGCAGCGCCGGCCCTGCTATTTCATATTTATGTAGGGAATAACAACATGGAGTCCATATGTCATTCTGTCAGCAGCCCAGCGGAGGATTACGATGGACTTGCTGAATTTACTGACATGAATTAGTCTTAACCAATTTGGGGCAGTATCTTATCAGATGTGTTAATTTAATATACAGAACCCTCTGAAAATACAAGGGTCATTTAAGGTTAATTGATCCTTTATAACTTGTAAGAATAAAGTTGGAAAAAATAGATGATAAGATCTGTTTTGTAATACTTTATTAATTAGTAATATTGACTACATACTGTCTCTCAACAGAGCTAAGAGTGCCAGTCTGATCGGAACAACGTTGCTTCGATAGCTTGGGATTGCCAATTGCCGTTGAATCCAAAGGTCCTTCCGATCACCGTACCACCTGGACCACTTTCAGCATTGTTCGAATGAGGAGTTCGAAATTACAGCTGCTCCATCGTTAACAACAAAACATTAAAGTATTTTTAAAGTATTCATCGTGCGCATATATTGTTACGGAAACTCCCCGGTTACAATGGCATAGTCAGAATTGGGTAGCTGTGGTAGTCACAGAAAAACATTTTTATGTTATGTTTACTTGTTTTGACTCCCTTCATCCCCTAATCCGATGTTCATTAGCGAGCTCAAATAAATGATAATTCCTGCATAACAAGTCTGGACTGTAAAAAGCTTCTAGTAGGTCTAACTTTTGGTATCAGATGTTGGATAACGCATCTGACGCAGCCTCTTAAGGAAAATCAAATGCTAATTAATGAAGAATAACTTTCCAGACTTGTAGTGACAAATGTATCATGCAATTAATTAGTCCTAGATTTTTTTTTTAGCAGACTGTTAGTATCATTCGTATACTCTTTCCCGTTACATTTGCTTTCCATACCTCCTCAAAATCTCAGCTGGTTTAAAGCTTTCATTCAGAACAAAATTGATTATACATCGCTATCCTAAAGATGCATAAAGTACTCGATAGCATGATTTTATAACTGCTGCGCATCAAATACGTTACGTCCTCTGAAAATTTTTTCGTCGGCGCAAAAATCAATGGAACCATCCTTGTATAATCCTCTGTTAAAAAATGTTAGATTGTGAACTTCAATAGTTGCTCCCTTAAAGTACTTCACTTGAAAATTTAAATTTGAACGTTCTAGGAGTAACTTGATTCGCTAATTACGAATAATGTAACGTCAAGACCTACATCCATCGCCCCCTAGCCTTCCCACTTTTCATTCCATTCCTACGACAATTCCAGCGGTTTATTTTTAACTAATAATCAGCGTCGTCTACATAAAATCAGTTTTTAATTTAGCGCATACCATAACACAGAAACGTTTATATGCTCCACAAATTTTCCACCCAAGAAAACGCTTGAACGGTCAGCTGCTCTTCGAATAAACAGACGCGCACTGGAAAGCGATTTCGTAATGCTACTCCTTTTAACTAGTTGAGCCAAATTTTTCAAACTTCGGATGAATTTTAACGAGCAAAGTGCCGCAACACCAAAGAGAAATTATCATTGAGAAACTGTCTCCATAAAACTCAACGTAAAATTACAATTATCCTCGAGGAAA
This sequence comes from Sinelater perroti, assembly GCA_036346155.1. Classification (NCBI taxonomy): domain Eukaryota; kingdom Metazoa; phylum Arthropoda; class Insecta; order Coleoptera; family Elateridae; genus Sinelater; species Sinelater perroti. The sequence goes on along the minus strand of JARFIY010000332.1, from coordinate 1,787,070 downwards.
CGCTTCGCTCCAGTTCTTAACAGAGAAATCAAATGCTTATCTAGTATTGTGTAGAAATACTATTATGCACTACATAGATTTCTTTTTAATCAGCGAGAAAACTTATAAGTGGCTCATGTACGAGCAAACAAAAAACTCAATTGCGAGCATGAGAACTATAACAGCAGTTAAATTGGGTATGACAACACATTTTTTATGTAAGTGAAAAGCGAGCAGTCAGCACAATAAAGAATGGGCTATTAAAACTTTCTCAAAACAACTCCTTCGTATTAGCCTGCGGCGAATCGCTGCAGCTATTGTTCCGCAATTACGAATTGCATCAAAGAGGCGCCTTTATGGTTTACCGCTACGGCAACAGCAATTAGGGGTGGGTATAATAAGAATGTGGGTTTATAACAGGAAGCATTCCGAGATTTAAGAGGATCCTAAAGCTAAATCGCGCTGGGCGCAAATAAACATGACACAGTTATTGAACGGCTCTAATTAAATTCAGTTGCTGTATTTAATGTGCACGCAATTAGGAGGCGGGCTTAAGTAAGCACATAACTCGCAGAGTTCAAGTTGGAGCAGAGAAGTGCTAACAAAGTTTTGGTTATGTACACAAACTGGAAGGCTTTAGACAACAGTTGGAACAAATGGACTCGCAGAGTGGCAATACAAACTTCTTTGGCTATGAGGAAAATTAGAGAAACAAAACCTATGCAACTGAGCAACGTCTAAGTTTAATTAAAATAATACTTTGCAAAGAAAGGAAGTGTATTCGAGTAATCATCACGACCCAATACAAAATTCCGATAGCAAATTCCCCTTTTCCATTTTCTGAACAAATTTTGTATTCATACACACATATGTGCAAAGGATGTTCAAAATATACGTTATCCAGAAAATATTTTCATACATAGCTAGGACAAACCCGTACCACTTATTGGAAGTACATTACAATAAAAAATACTAATTTGGTCTATGGACAAAAGTCTAATTTAGAAAAAAAACACTAATTCATTCTTCACTTTAAAACTTATTTAAGTATGAATCCAACAAAATTATCTTCGGTAGTGTTCAAAAGCTTATATCTATGTAAAGTAACAATGATGGAACATGAAAGGGATAGTCGGCAAGTTACATAGTGTTCAAAGAAATTAAAAAATTCAATATGAACAGAGTTACCTTGACGGATGGAATAGAAAAAGATAAACGCACCGAAGAAAAACATTCACATATCCACGTTTACAATGGCGCGCCACGAGGAGCGATTTTAATACACAAAAAAATGAAAGGTACAAAGGAAGCATTCTGAATTGAAACTTGGTTGAACTGAAATGCACATTGTCGTTTTCAATAACGTATATTCCTCAAAAGACGAGATTTCGGCTGGCAAATAAACTTTTTGTTGCAAAAGAAAGTAAGCAATCCAAAAAAAAATCATTTTATTAGGGAACTTTTAATGGAAGAATTGGGAAGCGATTGAATGACCGTATGGTAAAACAACATAGGACTACTATGAATGATGATGGGCAAAGACTTGAAGAGGTATGTCGGACAAATCTTTAAAAGTAACAAACGGGTGATTTAAGCACAAAAAAATACATAAATAAACAATTAAATTTTTGTTAAGCAATAGACGTAGTTCAGAATCACAGATCTAAGCGTTAAAGAAGCTCAGAATGCGGTTTGACTATTACATTTTATGGCCAAGGTTTACTTTCCTTATAGAAATAAACGAAAGCACCCAAAAAAATCATAACAATAGTGTCGTATACATCACTGTAATCTTGAAAGTCTCCAAGATGCATTCGTGAAACAACAAAAGAAGCGCTAGGTGAAAAAGTTAAGTCAAAAATAATATCAAAAAAATTCTGCCTGTGGGAACCAAAAATTAAATGTTCTAATTTAAGAAAAAAAAGACAATAATTCCAAATCAAGAACGAAAGAAGAAAAACACGATAAAAAATAAACATTGGAAAAAGTACGTGAATAAATAAATAGACGTATTGGCAACTTAAGAGTAAATAGAGTATAAGTACTACAGTTAAAACAAAGACTCGACTAAATTGACCCATATAAACATAGAAGAGTGGAAGTGTTATTATTCTAACCAAAGACGAGCCTCAATTTTAATGAAAAAATGTACAAGATGCCGACTTGGAACAATGTATACAGTGACTGTCTCTCAAGTGAAGAAATGAATCCTAAAAATGAAAAGTAGCAAAGTTCCGAAGGTGGGCAGTTTCAGAATCTTAATGGAAATACCAACCCCAATATTGAAGAAATGCTTAGACAGAGAAAATCTCCATCAAAAATAAAAGAAGAAAATAATTTCATTCATGTTTAAGAAGAGCAGCAGGGAATATTTCAAAAACTATATCAGCGCAATATGGACAGCTGTAAGACTGGTCAGACCCTCAAACATCTAACTTAATACCAAACAGGTAAGTCGGGGAAACATAATAGATTCGGAGTTGGGCTTTCCTGTGTGGATGAAACATTTACAATTAAATTATTAATTAGGAATACATGCTGCACGAGAGAAAGAGTTGCTTACTTTATTTTTGTAGACTTATAGAAAGCCTATAATACTATATCACTGAGTAAATTATGGTATAGCATGAGAAGCACGGTAATCAGTTTAGCTGTAAAAGTTCTATATTGAGGTTGTACGAGCTCGGTGGAGATTGGACAAAAACTCTTGTGTGTTGATATTGAAGTGGTTAAAGGATTGATACAAGGCTATTTGCAACTCTGGAGAAATAAGATCTCGGGAAGAATCAAAACAACCATCTCCAACACTATTGTAGGAAACAAACCTAAGAAATGAAAAAATCGAAAAAGATAGAATGCTAACTCTTGAAATGGGCTATTGGGGAAGGGCCGCGAGAATTTTAAGAAGAAACCAGGTTAAAATTTAATTAGAAATTCTAGAGACAATAAAGGAAACAACTAACGTGGTATGACCATCTGCAACTTATATCAGACAACCGAAAGCCACAAAAATTGTAGACAGAGTTTTGAAAGTTAGTGTTTCATATTTCAGTTCCCTCTATAGACCAGACCTCAACCCTCTGGATTACATAATTAATTTTATGGAAAAAAGACATAGAGAAAAAGATAGAATTTAAAAAAGATGGGTTTTTTTACAAAGTATCATAGAATCGAACGTGTAGAGAGTGGAAAATTGTTGAACCGAGTAAACAAAAGTGGAAAGGATCACAAAAATACCCAAGAAGAAGAGGGAACTGCCTTTCCAAGAAGCAATGGAAAAATTTAAGATAAGTAATGGGAAGCTTGAAAGATATCAAAGGAAGAAAAACAAGAATAACTGCTCCGGGATATGCAACTAAAGAGTTGAAAAGGTTGCGTAAGTTGCGCGAAACTTTGTGGTAACGGGCGATGAATTTTACTTCACATTAAATGGAACTAATGGTGAATATGTTAGTCAATTTTGAAGTTTGCCAAAAGTTTTTGGTTTTGGATAGTGATAAGCAGCGAAATACGATCTGCTCCCTTTGTGCCCTTTCAGGACTAATGTCAATTAGAAAATATGCTTAGCAGAATACATACACAAAAAATGTATACCGCTTATACGAAAGCATCGCGATGATGAAAATTTTCTTTTTTGACCAGACTTGACAATATCGCAATACGCATATAATACTCTTATATGAGAAGTACCATATCAAATATCTTTTGTAGGTAAAATTGTTGCCAACATTCCCCAGTTCAGGTCAACTGAACACGGTCTTGGCATCAAATAAAACGAAAGTTTATGTAGATGGTTGGGAGGTAAAAACAACGGCAAAATTAACAACACCAATAAAAAAACGGTTAATTAATATAATTAACGCAAAGAAAAATTGACAGCAATTCCTTGAATTTATTATTTCACTTTAAACCGTTCAATTGTAACAAATATTGTAAGTAATATCCAAAACAGTAAAACTAAAGGTATATAAGATGTCAGCAGGATTTTTTCTTCTACTGACTATCGTCATGACAATTTGTATTTTACTGGCTGTTCTTCAAGCAATTCAGACGTCAATATTCCAAATCATTGTCTAAGGATCTTTAGCCTCTCCTCGAACTTGATATTGCTTTAGTTAAGATGTATTAATTCATCATTTAATTTTTTTGAGGCTTAACTTCGGCATATATCTGCATACAGACGGTTGTTTCTAAATCGTTTGTTTATTAATATGGAACCTGATTTGCTGCTATTTTAATAGAGTTATTGGCAGATGTCTTCTCAGCGAAAATTTGTACACACGATTAATATTATTGAGTTTATTTTCTCCACGACCTTCCTGTGTGTTTAAATCGTGTGTTCTTTCAATGTTAATTTACTTTCGTGTTGTAGTTTTCCATCATTATAGTCACTTTTCTATGCTTTATTATATTAAAGAAAATAAATTTCATCACCACTTTTTCCATTTGGTTAGTTTAACTTCAGATTATCTATTTCTATCTTCTATTTTCAGCTAGCCTTTCCAGTTCGGTGCAATTGCTATACTGTATGTCTTCTTTCATACGAGATATATATTGTAGTCTTTGTCCATTAACTGCTCTTTCTATAATAGTCTTCAAGATCCATAAACCCCAATAGCATGTACATTCTTTTTAATGTTATTTATAAATCGATCATTATTCTGACTTTTTTTTCTTATTTCTGCATTAGTAATCTTGTCTACTCAACTCACTCCTAACATGCGTCTATGGCACCAGATCTCAAAAATATCAATTCTGTTCTTTTCACTAATGAAGATCGTATATGTCTCACACCCGTAAAGTGCTACACTCAATACGAATGTTTATCAGCTGGTTTTTTTCTAGTTAGTGAGATTTTTCTTCCGGAGAAACATGATTTAGCTTGCATTTTTCCTTATGTTATAATGCTTCCTAGGTAGCAGAATTCTTCTACTTCTTCTATTATCTGTGTGTTCAGACTAATTTGTCATTATCTATTTCTCCTACATACTATAGTATGTATTAGAATGGTAGATATTCATTTCATAACCTCTTAGTAGTATATTGTCTATTTCATTAAACGATTATTCAAGGTTCTTTCGCCATTCCTCTCTACCTCTTCCTCATACTCACTCTCACATCACACACCCTCTCCTCTTTATAAATGCTTTTTCTATGTATAAGCTAAAAAGTGATAGCAATTAATTTTAACTACTGAGTGTGCGCTTTCTGTTCCCTGTACCGGATATTTGTATCATTTCTATCTCTATATATAATACCTGTCTTGGGGCATGATATTAAAAATTATCGCCCATTTTATTTGTCAAAGGCTTTCTCCAAATGCGATGTATTGCATTGTTTTGATTTCTTTCTTTCTTTTGTCAATTCTATTACTTCGTTTCTTATTCATGTTTTTTTCTCCTTATTTCCTCTGTCGAATTACAATACTCTCTTTATGCTTTTTAAGATTGTTTTGTGTTGTTCTATTCTATCTCTTTTCTGCTAACTTCTGAGAGATCTTTTGTTCTAATATTACCCTTACCTTACAATTTTTAATTTTAATTTGCATGTCATTATGACCAAATTATGGACGCTATCTGCGTCGGCCCTTTGGATAACTTCTATACATTTTGATTTGATTTTTAAATAAGACGCAATCTATTTGAGTTCTTCTATTGTCGCCCGGTATGCGTCTATCTGCTGCGCAAGTGATGTTTAAAAAATTAGTTGGCGATAATTAAAATATACCTTGCTTAGAATTAGACTAGTCGACCCCTCTTTCGTTGTTTTCCCAACCGAAGTCTTCTGTTACTATTAAGTTCCCTTCTCCTTTTATATAGTTTATTTCTTTTCCAACCTCTTCTTAGCTTTAGTGGTGTTCTCTACCCGGAGATCTAATCGGCATTACCATATAAACTTTCAAACATTCTATTATAGTGTTGATGTCTTGGGAAAATGCTATAACGCGGTAGTTTCCCGTTGCCTCCCGTATGCTGCGCAGCCATGTCTTATGTATAGGCTAAAACTAGCCTTTGCCTCTAGAAACATTTCTCTTTCCATATCATTGTGTGTAGTAGTGTGATTATAGAACTATTTATCGCAGTGGTTTGACGTTGTCTTCGCCAATATGGATACACTAAAATATATGCAACAGATCATTATTTTATGTTAACTGTAGAAAGTCACACAACATCAGCCTTAAGAAAACAAAAATAGCCCTAAAAGATGCATATTAGTTAAGGATCTTCACCCACTATCTACTGAAAGAGATGCAAATTTAACCACGGATTCTTAAAAGCACAAAATGTTAATGATAGATTAAACATCCAATTAATCAGCCACTCAGTATCCAACATACAAGAAACAAAAAATGTACAATAAAACAAAACTATTTTTTGACAACTTAAATAATATATTTGTGATTAACGAAACTCAATTTAATGATAACTTTATTTCAATATACATATTCAATATACAATACAGCAGAAGTTTTATTAAAACAAACATTTGCCATTATTTTTATATTTAATAAATATTTTCTACAAGGCATATTAGTGAAAATAAAAAGTTACCGTATGCTACTTATCTGCTTACTTTGATCTCAATGTAGCATTAAAAACCAAATTTCTTCAACTTTTTTCACACTCTAAATGGCAATTATAAGAGCAAAAATATTTAATAAAGATTTTAGTAGTTAACTACCCAGTAAAATTTCGGATTCTCTAAATTTTATATTACAAATGGGATCTTTACGTCGTATACGAATATAATTCTATTTGGTCATGTTGGGTTCCTCACCGATAATAGTAACTATCAATCTGGATGTTGTTACACGACATAAGAATGAATTAGAAAGAGATAAATCTAAACTTACGCCTTAAGACTTCAGAACAAATTCACAAAGACTTTTCAGATGAAATTGGTGTTGCCAAACAAGCAGATCATCAGCCACATTACAGAACAATACACAACAAAGTCTAAAAGCGTTCTCATTAATTGAAGCAACTTTTAGCCGAAAAAAGCCCTAGAGCAAAATGACAAGGAATTCAGTCACTAAAACAAAAAATCAGTCTAAATCAGTAATAAACTGAAATAAAATTAATAAATAGAAAGATTCATTTATTTGAAATTCTAATAGAAGAAGATTAAGAGGCTGTTCAATCTAATAATTATTTGAAGGGCACATTTTACTAGAATAGCCCGTACTACGTTATAATTAAAATGTTAAGAAACTTGAAAATAAAAAAGTGCATCCAAGCAAAGTTTAGAACTCAGACTTTAATCCATATCAATTTAAATTTCAATTGCGTAATGTAAATACCATCGTAAAAAAATTATCGCCGTAATAAACAAGTCTAGTAATTCACGTTACGTAATAAGCCGCCGCAACTCGTCCGCCAAACCTCTTTACAGGCAGAATGCTGGAATCCTAGCAGAATAATTGGATTCAATTAGCAAAATCAAAAAGCCCCGCTTCAAAGCGCAATTACGCCCAAAGGGCCAAAATTGTCTGCCCGTCATGCCAGCTGTTCCGATAACTCGAGCGCAATTAATCCCAATTCAGTAACGTAATATCCAAACCGCAAATAAGAAAACTCGCAATGAGCCGAAACTTTTTGCGAGCCCTCAAAAACTCGCCTACAATGTATTTCGTTCCGGTCGCCAGCCTTATCCATCTTGCTGGAATGCATTGTTCGTCTGCGAGCTCTCCAGTTCCGTTACAAATTGCGGCGGGCGGCGCTGGATTTAAATGAATTTCAACAAAGTTTGATTGAATATTTAGAGTGAGCATGAAAGAGCAAAATCATATTTCAACAACACAAAACTGGAAATTGGTATACAAACAAAATCAGTCGTAAATTAGTAAGCTTGAATTTTCAGATATATCTGGATGCCTTTTTTTTTAGAATAAAATTGTAACTTGTTTCGCAATTTTTCCAATCTGATAGGTGGAATATTGGTATTTTCACCACAAAAATCACCGATGGAAGATTTAGTGAACATGTAAAAGTGAATGGCAATTTCTGATTAACAACGATACGATTATGTCAAAATAAAGGTGATCCAAATTGAACATTTGGATATTTTCCCCGAATAAAACAAAATATTTGAACAATCCAAAAAAATTGTTCATCACAAATAAAAGTTTTTGAGTGTCTGATTTACATAAGACAGAAAATATGTATGATGATAAAAATTCATGCCGATCGATCGAAACGATGACCCGTGAAAATGTCGAAAAAATTCCCGATTTCGTAGAAATTTCAAAATAAATCAGTGAAATCTATAAAAACGAACTCTGAATTCCAAACACGATATCCATCATTTTAATAGAAAAACTTGATCTTATAAGCTAAATTCAAAGTTAATCCATATCAGTTAAAGGATTGCCAAAAATGTACCAAATTAAGAATTTCAAAAACATCATTAGAAGAGGAGCTCCAAGATACAGAAACTTCTTAAAAACTATTGGAACTGGTGAACAGACGTGATTTCAATACGATCCAGAAATCAAGCGTCAAACTGCCAAATGAAGGAAATCCAAATTTCTAGCTTTTAACGATTCCAAAGAGGATATAGCAGTTAATTCAGAGTATTATTTTGGTAGACTAAAACCATATTCGCATGTCTACCAGGCAGCTGGCGGTTGTACGATAATTTGCCTTCTTATTGTTTGTCACTGATTTTTTGGCCAAAAATCACATTTTTGCTTTAATATCCCTCGTTTCTACTTTACTTGGCTCCCTACAACTATCTTCTATTTTCTTAGCCGCATTTGACGATGCAAAGAAATCGTTTTGCACCAAGGGATGGCATTTAACGATCAACACCGAGAAACTTCAAAACGATTATAACCAGCGCCATAAATAAGTTATTTGATGCGCTTCTTGAAAGTGCAATCGTTAGATTTTCATCAAAACTTATCCACTATTTTTATTTTATTTAAAGCCATTTCGATTATTTTTGAGATAGAGGGTATTGCATACTATTAAAATAACCATTACCACCAAATATTACAAAGCTTCTCATAGTCGATTTGGACCATATTCAACATAGATAATCAAAGAGTGAGTAGAAAAAAAGATACTTTCCAAAAAAAATATTCTGTAAAATCTAAATTCATCAACATATCCTAGACAAATTCTAGTGTATTTGGTAACTAAGTATCACCAACCGCATGTTCAGTTTCTAAAACTATATTTCAGAATTTTCGCTAATTAGGACACAAGTCTCCATCGCTCCCTATCCTACGTAAGAATGGAAAAAACGGAAAAGAAATCATAACTTTCTTAATAAACCTGTGTTCAACTGGTCTAATCGATAGCACCCAGTAAGATTTAGATTTACAAAAAGAAAATCTGTTGAATTAGAGAAGATTAATGTCTATAATACTCCAAAGGGAAATAAAACCCCACCAAGGAGGTTGAGGCGTATAGGTTTGCTTCCCAGCTTTCAACAAAATTCTTCTTTTTCTACTCTTATATATAGGCTATTAGCTTGTTTCTGACACATTTATATAGTACCATGAGGCATGTTGAGAGTATCCCGGACAGGTGGCTAGTCTAACCCGCTAGAAGAAGGAGAATATACATTACGACTGACAAAGATGTTTGTATGACGGCTGGAGAGTATTTGATGTTTGCCATTGCTTTTGACCTAGGAGTCAAACTCGGGCTCGCCGTGCGCTAGTATGGCAGGCCCAGGCCTTACCTCGCGGTTGTCGTGTTTCAACAAAATTAAAGAATGTATTAAATTCCATCGACCAACTTCGGAATGTGAACAGAAAGAATCATTCAGGGCTAACTAGAAAAAGTAGAAGAAAAGTTAAATTCCATGTAATTATTCTATTAAAAGTGAAAAAAGAGAAACAATAACTACAGTAAAAAATTACATATATTCAACCGCCAATAGAAAAATGATACTACAGAGGTCAATAATGACCAACAAAAACAAAATAAACAACTGGGAGTAGATATATAAAAATATAAGAACTCTAAATATAAATAAAAAGAAGTACATCATTATTGTGATAGATTGAACACGATCGAAGATCAGGGTGATACTATGATGGTTGGTATGGATGCCAGGATTAGAAATAAACAAAGAAGTCAGATACTTTGAGAATTCAGAGAGAACACAATAAATAACAATGGTCTTAGACTCGGATAATTTTAGACAGAAAGATATACACCACTACAAATGGTACCAAAAAAAGTGATGAAATAGAGCAAGTTAAACGTAAAAAAATGCTAAAGATCTCTACAAATGCATAATTGACAATATCAAATAAACAGCCAAAGAAATTCTTAGAAAATAATAGTACAGGGTTACCCAAAAAATTCACTTGCTCTTTAAATGACAAATGCACTGTTCATTGAATTAGAGAGAACTAAAAAATATGAAATCAAGTTAAACGTATGTTTATAAATATTTAAACTGATCACTATTTCTTTATAAACACAGATGACAAAGCGGACGCATGTTTGGAAAGCTTTGTAGATACAATTCTATCGAGTGAGTCATTTAATTCAAAGGTAGTCTCATCGCTCTAGGCAATTTTGGATGAGCATGCTGCATTTGCTCAGGCATTATTCACAATATTATTTCGAAGTCAATAAACAATGCATTCATTGCCATTTAAAGTTTAAAAAGCGAGCACATATTTGGGTGACCGTATATTTATGGGAAACTATGTAATCGGAAGTTTAAAAATTCATATGAAACAAAGACTGTAAAAAAGGCACAGAACAAGGATAAGATATACATAAAATCTAACATGGGAGGAACAAATGTTATAACGTACAAATCCCCTTAACCTATACACCCTCCATCTTGGTAATGACCAAATCGTAATAACTCGAATCAAAAATGATTTGGAATACATGAGCAGAAAATTAATAAAAAAATATAATCACTAAGCATAAATTATAGTAGTTTCAGTTTTATTATTAAAGGACATGTAACAAATATACTTAAGAGCAAAATAAAGAACTGAAGAAGAAGAAATAAGAATGTTAAAGCAGAAAATATAAGAGATTTTATAAACCTGATTTGTATTAGAAGCAAGGAAAAAGCAAATTTCAAACTCAACATTCAGATATGTTACGTTATCCTATTATGGAATACGGCAAATCAATTCCATTACAGAAGATAAATTGAATGTAACTGAAAATGACTTATGGCGATAAACCGTTGATATTTTCCGACTGAGAAAAACTCGAAACGAAGTCAAAAAAACAATAGTAAAACACATAAAACAAAAACGGCGGTGTTGCGGTCCCACTGGACAACTGGTCAAAGGAAGACCTGATAGACAAGTACTTAGGACACGAAAAATGTGGTTGAGTGAGTAGAACTTAAATCTTGGTAAATTCATTGTCAAAAAACGCTATATAACTGAATTAACGGAAACAAAAATAAATCTTTAGATCGAAAGATAAAATGATCATCGAAAAACTAAAAGATCAAAATGAGTACGATATTGAAATTGTTCCTCATAAGATGGGGAGGATAAAATTTTTATAAGGACATTCATGCATGCATGAAAAGTTCTGTTTTAGATTATAAATAATCAAATACGACGCATATTCTATGCTACTTTAATCAGTTCCATTTAAAAATGCTACCGTTTTTTATTTATAATTGCTGCCGACACTTGCTTGCCACCATTATTACCATTGAATCTGCAATCCCTGTCATAGTTTACCTACAGCTAGCTGCTGGCGTCTTTGTCTACATTCTTTCCTGTAGTTGCCTACAGGTGCAGTAGTTGTTAAATGAGCCTATCCTATGGTCACGAATTAATAATAAGGTTTATTCCTTTACCTGTTTTGAAGAAATCATTTTTGTAGGTTGGAAAGCAATCTAGCCTATTTCAGAACATCAATTCTCCACTTTTCTATTTTAAAATATACCATATAATTTACTTTCATTTCGATTCGATAGAATCAGCATAAACTGAATTCATACTTAGTAACACGTATCCACTAACAATAAGTCTTTAAGCTAAGTGACGCTACCTGAAAACGGTTTAACCGATTTCGGTAGAAATCTCGTGAAATATAGAGGAAGTGTTGTCAGTATAACGTGTGATATATCTCCAAATATGTCTTCATTGAGTAAAAAATTATATTTCTGAAAGAATGTAAATGATCGAAATTCGTTGCAAGGGTGACAAAGACCTGAAAGAAACTATCTGGATGTGAAAGAGGAAGTACTCATACAAGGTGGTTCAAACATGACCAGGACTAATTTGTATGTAAACAAGCCACACTATGCATCGGCTGTGCGACCTTGAGAGAGTGGAGCCATAACCTCCATCCTCATTTCTGCTCGGGTTAGAACCTGTTCAGTCTTGGTTAAAAGATGCTAGAGCGATAAGCGATCTGAAGGTACAGCAAAGCATGGAACAATGCATTGAAATCAAATTCCTTGTTGGAGAAAACGTCACGCCCGGTAAAATTCACCACAGACTCCAACAGTATGGGGAAAGGTCTTTCTCACGGGCCCGTGTGTTTGAGTGCTATAAGTGCTTCAGAGAAAGCAAAGAACCCCTAGAGAATGAATTGCATGACCGAATTCATGGTGGGTACCACGCTCATTGGCGAACGTAAACAAAATGGTGCCCATGTAAGTTGCCAGTCGTCTCCTCTAGCAGTTTCAAGACGAAGGTGATGTATTTTTGAAGTCTATATTTACCACCGATAAAAATTGAGTGAATACAGTTTATTACTCAGACCTTTTGGTAACAGACCGTGAAGGAAAAGATCCTGTTTAAGTGAAACACAGGTGGAAAGCGGGTAGCCTTCCTGCAAGACAATACACGCCCCCATATGGTTAAAAGAACAACGAAAACCCTCCGAAAATTGAAATTAAACCTTCTGCCACATCCTTCGTGCGTTCCAAATTGGCCCCAAGTGATTACATGCGGTTTGCGGACAACCACAGCGTATGCAACAATGTATTGACCGCTAAAAAGATATTTTAAAAAACAATAAAACAGTTTCTAACATTAAACATTTGTTTTTGTTAGTTGTTCCCAATAAATATCGAGCAGCTCACTTATTTATAAAATAATGAACTATGTACATGTACATGTAAATTATTTCTAGTTTTGAAACTGAACACATCTATAAATTTATATTGAAAAATCCAAAATTTCAACATTGCAGTTCAATATTATTTATTCTTGGATTTCCCTCACCTCTCAGCGAAACAGGTAGCATATCTTTAGATATTTAAAGTGGTGTTCCTGTGTCGCCACTCCAAGTCCTATAAATAAATATTGCAAAAATCTCCTGATTTCTTGTGAAAGTGGTTAAAGTGATATCAGATCACAAAAGCATAGATAAAATACCCTAAGCAATACATAGTGTGATTATCGGAAATAAGTTCAAACTTAACACCTGATAAATGGTATATTAAAGTAGGACTCAATAGAATCAAATATCGATTAAAAGCTCAAAACATTACATGGTAAAGTACCACAATGAAATCGTTGCTTAACGAAAACCGACTGAAAAAAACACGTTCGCTAGCAAAGAAAAATTTAGAGTTTGGCCTGCTTTCAAGCGTTCCTGCTCTGTACGTGGAAAATTACTCCAGCATTCCATTCAATACCCCGTTAAGTTGCACTTTTGGAATTCTTTCGGTGAATGGGGATTTGGAACATCTCACGTCTTACAGAAATGTTAAATGCAGAAAATATAATTATAACATATGAGTAGTTTTGCTCGGAAATAATATGAAGCCGATAAAAAAGTGTGATTATTACGGAAAGATAACGACTCCGAATATTGCAGATGACTGTGATCGACTTAAAAAGAAGAAAATTGAATCTCTGGGCGCTAATCAAATAAAAAGTGCCACTGGGTGGCCAGAACTCGACCGGGAAGTTTTCTGGCTTTATCTGTAATGAAACGAACGAAGTCAAACTGTTTTATTATCATCACGCGAGTAGCATTTGATAATTTACTATTACCGAAGTTAAATATGACCACTGCTAAAGACACGCTAACAATCGAAGAATGTGTCTTCATCGTGAAGACTTGTTATCAAAATAGAGGATCTTCTGTAGTATCTGTGAGGAAATACAAAGAAAAGTTCGACAGAAACTCGACTGAATGAGACCTCAATTTATAAAACTAACAAATTAATTTTTCTCTCCTTAATTATCAAGTTTAATGGCAAAGCTTGAAGACAATGGCGATGATGACAGAAGGTCGATGATAGAAGGACTGATCTCAGTAACCACCCATAAGAATATGAAAGCTGTAAAAGCATTTTACCAAAAACGACCCACAAGTTCAACACAAAGAGGCTCAGCCCAATTGTGTATCTCTCGATAATCACTTCACTTATTTTCAAACAAGATCTGCATCTGTTCGACTATGCAAACAGAGTTTTGGAGCGGATCAGATCTGGTTCAATCGAGTTGAAATGTGTTCATTTTCAATTGTATGGGTGTGTAAGTAAGCAAAATTATCGGTTCTGGGCCAATGAAAATCCACATTTGACTAAAAATCAATGTAATAGTAATATTGTTGGACTAGTCTTTTTCGCGAAATGTGGATGAAAAGTCTAGAGGAAGGGAGTTTTGGAAAAATGTTGAAGAAAACATGATTGCAAATTATTTGTTTCGCCAAAAATTTTAAAATAATTTCTGATGTATTTGAAGACAGACTATTGGCTTTGGACACCCGCTAAGGCTAAAGGGGGCTTATACTGACCAACAATTCGCCTGATTTGAACTCATGTGATTTCTTATTCGAAGGATAGTGTAGAAAACACCTATTTCTGACATCGATAAATCGAAAAATCGCATCACAAATGAAATTAAAGGTATCAATCAAGACCGTTGGCATAAAGCAATTATGGCTTTTGGAAATCGCTTTAACCAATTTGAAAATCCTGTTCATAAAATGCTGATATGTTGTTATTATTAATATTAAAAAAAATTAAATTTTAAAATGTCACAGTTTTTTATAATTAATTTTTTTCTGGTCCCCCAGTAGCTGGTCCTATATCAAGCATAGACTAAGAAATGAACGCATATATATGGCACTCGTTTTCCGCTTCTTATGATGTAAATCTACTTCCCAGTACGTGAAATTGTAAACTAACTGTGGTTTTGTAATTACGTCAAAAACTTGCATTAAAATGCTACAA
The DNA here is from genome assembly GCA_036346155.1 of Sinelater perroti. NCBI lineage: Eukaryota > Metazoa > Arthropoda > Insecta > Coleoptera > Elateridae > Sinelater > Sinelater perroti. The sequence goes on along the minus strand of JARFIY010000332.1, from coordinate 1,771,944 downwards.
AAACTAACCGAATATTAAAAAGATTCGATTGATTATTGACTATTAAAAAATCAATGAAAATTACAAAGGTTGAATAAATCACCCTTTAAAAGCAGAAGGGTGACTATCTGCACTATCTGTAAACTTACTAGATGAGACAAATTATAGCAATGCTTTGCACATCTTATTTATATTATTATATAATAACATGACCATTATGCTCTAACCATTTCGCCTCCTAGACTAGACTAGACTTGTGCTCTACTTATTCCATTGCTCTAAAATTAAACTTTGGTTATAAGAACGGACTTTTGAGTTCATAGAAGAAACACAAGCGAAATCGTAAAAGGTGCTGAACACACCAACACCAATGATATTAAAAAACATACAATAATGAAAAATTACTGAAACTGTTGTACAAAAGTCTAAAGTGATTGCTTCAAAGATAAAAATAAAAATTAAAAACTAAGAAAGTGAGGTTACACGACTTAGAAAGCAATAAATCTATCTAAAATGAAAATTTTAAGCTGCAACTTGCCACCCTATAGCTTTTCTCATTAGAGTAACAAAGAAGGCAAAAGAACTAGCATAATTCAGAGCTAGAAAATTACTCCAAAATACACTCTGCCCGACTCCCTCGCCGCACCACCTATTATTAAAAAGCGCTCGCTGCTGGTGCAATTTATCACGGTTATCAGAGCCAGCGAAACACACCTCCGCTGGCCAGCAACCTAATTTGGCTTTAATCTCGCTTTGTGCTTGTTTGCGCCCGGTGGCAGCCTGGAAGCGCGCGAAATTGCCGAAACCACGTCATGCAATTTATTGCGTTATGATAACTGCCTAATTAATAAACGAAATGCCCGAAGCTGTGTTCAGGTAGGCAATTCTGCTTAATTGGGGATGCTGTTTCACAATAAATAAACGCAGCTGCTAAAAGCAAATGTTTCTACACCCCCTCACGCTGCTAAAATAGAAGGGTTGTGGAACAGGATTGTTATGTACTATTACAGACAATTCAATGCTGTTATTTGTATGCAGACTGGTCCAATACACTAGAGGAAATTTTTCCTCATCTAGCGCGGTACTTTTTTTACCGTTTCGAAAGTCGAAATTGCGAAACTTAAAATTCTGTAATTTTGACCGCTCCAATGGGTAAGTCATAGTGGCTAACAAATGGTGGTTACCAAACTTCTTAAATTGACGAACCGTTTCAGCCGGAGACTAATTAAATTGGTTCGCCAGAACTATTTTATAATGTATATAAAATCTAAGAAAAGAAGCGCAACTTTTTTGAAATTCAACTAAACTGCATTAAACACAAAATTAGCTTTTAAGGAAACATAGTTAATTACAAACTTCTTCTCCCTTTGATTTGACAAGACGTTTTATTGGTGGATTCGTTGTCAGGGGGTTAGAGACAACGATTTATAAATGAAAATCTCATCTAGTGTATACATTGGGCCTGTCAAAATCAGGGAATGTTAAATTTCGCAATATTGACCTCCGAAGCGGGGAAAAAGTACCGCGCTAGGTGAGAAAAATTTTTTATCGGTGGATTCGTGGTCAGAGGATCATTGAAATTAAAATCTCATCCAGCGTACCCATTAAGCCACCCTGTATAATGTTATCAAAATTTCTAGCACATTTTTATTTTATCTAAAAAAATATATAATTTACTCTTTTCTATGATCTTCCAAGGATAACGTTATATAATTAACATAAAATTTAGTCCACATTTATTAAGTATTACTATCATTAGTTAAATGATTTCAAATACCCTCCATCCACGACGCTGAAGTATACATTGAACGTAGCCGATTATAAGTTACATCAGTCTAACATTGTATGCAAGCAAGCAAAAACTCTGGATCTTGTCAAGTGATTTCGATTAATAATACCCGACATTATTCTGTTTTTACATAATTAAAAACACCTCTTCAAAAAATGTTATCAAACTTTCATTATTTCGAAAAAATAATTTTCAACCCACTATTACGTATTTATATATTATTAATATATTTTTTTGAAAACAGTCGAAACAAATTGTAACTGCATACACAAACATTTTACAAGTAACAATAACTCTATAACTAATTCACACATCCAGACAAGAAAAATTTATATTCAAATAAATGTTCAAACGAATAAGTGGAAAGATTAAGATCAGCAAGTTAGTTGCAACTACCGCAATACTTCTAGCAAGTTGTAACAACAATCAATCAAACAAAACTAAAATTAAATAGTGAGCAGAAATTACAAAACAAAAAAGACGTTATGAAAAAGACCAATAAAAATTTATAATCTAATAATAAGTCAAGGACGTAAGAGGATGGAAACAATATGAAGCTCACGTATAAGATGTACTAGATTAAGAACTTGATACATCAAGATACCTGATCGCAAAATACAACTCCTAGAATGTCCCTTTCCAATTGTGTTCAATACATTACTTCCAATTTGTTAACTAGTTATAAAGTTGCAGAAATCTAAAGGTGCCCTGTATTTATTTGACCAGTTTCTTGGCCAAACTATAACGAATAAATTAGAAAGCCATCTTCCTTTAGATAAGAGTTCTGATTTAATCTTTGGGTGACCGACCAGGTGGTGATTCAAAATGATTCCAATATTTAGGGCAATATTTTGTGCTTTTATTATTTTTCTAGTAGGATTTTGCACTACTTCATATTGTGTAACATTTTTTTCCTAAAATTAAATAAAAAATATCCCTTTAAAATAAGTATAGCGCATGGAATTGCTCGAATTTCTCCAATTATGGCTTCCGAAAGAGCTTCAAGAGCCCGTGTTTTTTCAATGTAAACTTGAGCTTTCAAGTCTCTATACAGTTCTATCGTTGTTCAATCGTCCACGGTTCCATGGCTACTGAAATGGCAACTGATGAGTGTGTATCAACCGTTGCGTATGCGCTAATTACCCTACAATCAATGTTATACTCGTCTCAAAAATGTAACAGCTCCCTGTCGGACCCTGTACAATGTTTACGAAAAATATGAAATTTATGAGCGAGATAATCCCTTTTCGGTGCGGATATTTTTAGAACTGTGGCGTCGGTGAAATTATTTATAACCACCCGAAAAACTCAACGGTTACCGAGGTATATCCAAAATGGCAAAAGAATAATTTTAGAAAACGGGGACAGCAAGCCCCATTGGATCTGTTGCGAAACGAGGATCATCCTAATATACATATGTGGACGCTGCGTTGTGTGTCAGATAATTTGACAAGATAATTACCAAAAAGAGCTTTAATTGCAATTGATGTGTTTGTAATAACCATACCACTATAGTAAAAAGAATAATATGCAATACTTATAAAAGTAACATCCAATGTCGTTTTATTATCTCTTCTTCAATCTATTTATTATTGTAAAAGTAGTTTCCAATGAATTAATAAATGTGTTTTGAGAAGCTCCTTTTGGGTTTTACTTCATATAAATGGGCTCAGTAAATGACCCTACATAATTTGACTGTTACAAAAGTCATCTGGTCATCGGAAGATTAGTAATCATTCACCTTTTCAAAGAACAAAAATAAGTCAACAATAAAGTTACAGTAACAAGCAATATTCTATTATATTCTACATTTTTTCTCTTTGCCTCCTGAAGCCTTTACAGATCCATATGAAACATATGTTGTGTTATTCAGGATGTAATCGCAAAAATTCCCCCAGAAAGCCATATCCCCGTTTCTGGAAAATTATGGAAAACGACAATTTGCTATAAAAGCGAGTTTCCGCAATGCAGTTTTTACCGTTTTTATTTTATTTTTTCGTGTTACTAGATGCTGTTTTCTGTGCTGATATTTCCCACTCCAGACCCGCCAGGCCATAGTGAGAGGCTACCGTACTAGACTCACGCAGACCCAACTGGCCGCCCAGTTCCAACTCACACAGCCGGCGATATAGAACATCCTCAAGCTCGCCCGCACTACCGGACTCTCCCCGAAGATTAAAAAGAGTGGACGTCCCCGCTGCACCTCCTCACTCACCAACAAACGGATATGTCGTGAGGCAAAGGTCCACCGTCACCTCCCCGCCGTCGACATTCGCGCCAACATCTTTCCTCCTAACGTCCTCAGCCCGAGTACCTGGACTGTCAAATGTCCCCGATCGCCGGAGGACTCAATGGAAGACAGCCGGCCAAGAAACCCCTTGACGACCAAAGGAACAAGGCGGCCAGGATCAAGTTCGCGGCATTCTACACGGCAGCAGTGGAATGAGGTCATCTTTAGCGACGGAGCAAGTTCGAATTGTTCGTAATTGATGGAATACGTTATGTTCGTCGGCTTGGCATCGTATGGGGAGCGTTCTCGGTCAAGGAAGTCGGCCCCCTCCACCATCTCCAGGGGACCATGGACAGAAACGTGTACATGGACATTCTGAAGAACAAGATGCTTCCATGGGCACGCGCCACCCACGGCAGGGCCTTCGTCTTCCATCAGGACAACGGTCCGAAGGATAAAACGCGCGATACCATGGACTGGTTCCGGAGGAAGAGGGTTCCTCTGCTCTACTGGCCAAGACGTTCTCCCGACCTGGATCCCTTCGAGCTCTTGTAGGAGGAACTGGCAAGGAGTCTCGACAAGAAGTTCAAGAGACTGCAGGAAGAGTGAAACAAAATCTCCCAGTCCACCCTGGTCGAACACCTCGACTCGATGCCTCGCCGGTGCCAGGCAGTCATCGCAAACAAGGCATATGCCACCAAGTATTGATGTTCGATGTTTGCTGTAATGTTTTGAGTATAAATTATATAATAATTTTTTTGATCATTGTCTTGGCGACTTCATCTGCTGGAAAACATTCGCAGGGGTTTGTTTCTCCATGTGTATGCACGAAAAGATTTAAACCAGAAAATGTTGAATATAATATAATTTTGCTCACTATTGTACATGCGAATCAAAATACAATATTATTAAAAAAATACTAAATGAATTATATTAAAATAAATCAAAACGGAAATAGATAAAAGAAAAAGAACAGAAGTTGCGTATAAGTGTTTTTAGTGTTAATATTTCATTTTTTTAATATAAAGAAAAAGCATACCTATTTAATATCAAATATATTAAAAGTTGGTAAAACGTAACACAGTCCAATGGCAACACTAATGAAAATCGATATTCATATAAAATGTATTTATCATAAGTGAATAAATAAATTTACATAACCACCTGACTTTAAATAATGACTTAAAGAAAATAAAAGAATATTTCGACATGTAGCAAAAAATTCTAAAGAGAGGATGAAAGACAAAGGCTTTAAGTTAAAAAAAAGGTTGAGGCAAGCTTGTAGTTGTATCTTACCAATAGAAGATAATAAACTTGTTGGAAAATTTGAGATAAATAGAACAATTAGACTTCAACATTCATCAGTAACATATAAATAGTGACAGTGAGGTTTTAAAGCCCCGCGTAAAAGTGTGCCATATGTTCGTTTGTTCACTCGGTCGTTGCGCATCATCCTTTATAAAGAGTATGCCTCAGACAGCCGCATTATCACCTCTTGTTGGAACTGAACGCAGGTTTTCCTATTGTTTTTAGTGATTGGGTAGGCCTCCCGCCAGGTATTTGATGCCGAGGATTGAACCCAATTTCGTTTGCATCGCCTCAACCGCTTGGTCTCACTGGCGTTAATAACGTATGAAGATACACAAAATTGGGAAAATAAAAAAAATAGGCAGATGTAGTAAAGAGGTTTACAATTTTGGACCACAGAGAGTTAAAAAAGCATTAAAGAATAAACAACTTTAAAAGACAGATAAATAAAAAATGTTTCAATAATAACACCAAATTATTATACAATAGCAGCAAAAGTTATAAGCAAGCAGTTCACAAACTTTATAAAATGTTCGGTGAAAGAGTAATCAAGAAATTCATAGAGCAAATTTGATTAGGGACGACAAAACATTTATGCATCACCTTACCAGCCGTTCTATATCAACTACGTTGTCGCAATGAGGAAAAGTGTTGTTGAAAATTAGAAAACTTTGGTTCACTACCCTTAATAATAATTGAACAATCTAAGAAGAATCTAGCAGATAAGTCTCATGAAGGGTCTGCATATGCATGATACACGATTTAGCTAACACAAGCAGTCGAACCAAAAAATAGCCAATATACAAAATTGTCAAGGTTTTGAGCACAGAAAATCCTAAAGTGATTCAAAAGTAGTTTTTGTTTATTGTGGCTTTTAGCTAGCGAACTGACCAACATTATTGCGAGATGGTACACTTTTTGCGGCTCTAAATAGGCGGTGTAGATCTATTGATCATGTGGTACCATTAGGATGGCGCAACGTCTCACAGTTGAGAAGTTCAAAAACAGTTCCTTCCCATACGTAACGACGACAAAATTGCCCATTGATATTGGGCGATATGACATTACACAACTTCCTTTTTGGAGGGGAGTTGCGTGGTCAGGTATGTATGGTAACAAATCGTAAAACATCCTTAAACTCAAACATCAATTAGACGGGTTTTTGGCATAACTAAACCAATACTATTAGGAAAAATCATAAAAACCTACGTCCGAAGAATAAGTGTGCCAATAGAATTAATTAAACAGTGCTTATTATTACAAAATCAAATCCCGCACTTCTGTTGGGACATTCTTTACATCATATACTGAAAACAAAACTTACTGTGAGTCAGCACATTTAAAAGACCCCAAGAGTAAAAATTAAAATTGAAAAATAGAAGAGCTGATCATCACCTACGGTGCTTTACTCAAAGCAATTAAATTAAATAAAAATATTCATTATACGATACGCCCAAAAATAATCTATGTTATATAAATTATTCCCAAACAGACAAGGTGTAGTGGACATTTTCAGAAAAGTAAATTTCTAAAATGTTTATTACTGGTAGAACATCACCTAACAACCCGAGAACAGTCAACAGGATACTACATGTATGCCGGTGATTGAGATATAATAAGAAACGGCCAATCTAAACTTTGTACCAAATTTGAAAATTTTGAGAAAGTTTCCCCAGTAACATTAAATACCTGGTATTCCAAAAGCACAAACTAAGAAGGCCCTTGTTTATTTTAGATTACTGGAGGTTTTCGAACATTTATGTTGTGTGCTAAAATATAAGGTCTATTTATGATGTATTAACTGAGAATCTTTCATTCCTTATACTTCTTTTGACGTATATATTCAATTTTAATCTAGTTGTATCTATCCGTTAAGAGATAAATCTGAGCTCTGATAATTCTGAAATACTCTATATAATTATCACAACATGCGTATTATACTTTTTCTAGTTCATTCTGCATTTTAATCAATCTTCGACACCATACACCTTCATCTGATCATTCTAGAACACTTATGTTAAACACCCGATACATATGAAACGTTATATTTATGAAGTAATGAATATCAATAATACTGACAGCTATAGCAGAATTAATCACACTGTATGAAATCAATAGCATAGTGCAGAGAGTTGCAGATTATGTTTATAGATGGAAAGAAAGCAGTTGTGGCGCGGGGTGCGGTGCAGACGGACCCGGGTTCATTCCTGCAGCTCTCTTATCCCTGGCGGGTGGCCTACTCAGTCATTAAAAATAATTGAGTACCTGTGTTCACTTCAAACAAAGGCTAATAATGGCGATCGTCTCAGGCGTGGTCAGAGATGGTGCGCGACGACCGGACACAGGGGGTAAATATAAGACAACCTTAACCTTTTCAGTACGTAGGTTGTGCTCCCACGCCAGGTGTTAGAGCTTACGAAAGAAGGAATGCAGTAGAGTTCCAATAAATAAGCTGTGGGGAGCATTAAAAAAAATTAAGTAGAGAAATACTATATAAATGCCGTTAAAAACTTATTAAAAATACTAAAAGTACAGAAAAAGTTGGACAAAGTTGATCAAGTGAATTTACAGTATATAAAGGACTGCTGCATTTTTCCACAATGTTTAGTGTATATTAATGAAGCAATAAAACCGTATACTACGAAAGTCAAAATAGAAGAAGAAAATATTTATAGCTTATTATTTGCTAAGGATCAAATATTATTTGCAGAGATGATATAAATTATATGTTTAGGAAGTTGGTAGACAAGTATGAAAAATGGGGTTTGGAAATTAACTATAATAAGACAAAGTACGCCATTATTGGAGCTCCAGGACGGGAATAGTTAATAATAAAAATAAATACTGGTACCTTGAAGTTACACTAATATCAGGCTGTAAAGATAGGTTGGATATAAAAAATAAATCTTCAAAGAAAAGGTAGTTATCAAACACTTCATTCGGTATTATGGAGCAAAATAATTTCGACTAAAACAAAGAACCGCATGTTCAAATCTATGGCAGAAAGCTGCACCATCTATGGAACAGAAATATAGTCCTTAAGGCAAAATGCAAAAAACAAACTGATGCAGTAGATTCACATTGCAAGGCCACATAAGGAATGATGGAATTAGGGAAACATCACTGACAGACCAAACACAGATTAAACAGTTAAAACGGTGAGGCCGCATGAGGCGAATGAGTGAAGAAAGGTTGCCACAAAAAAATTGGAAATGGAAGCCCACACAAAAGAGGAAGAAAGAAAAATCAAGGAAAAGCTGGAATCTTGACACAGATGTGGCCATGCAAAGGCGAGAAAACGATTGTATATCTGAATATTATGTTGCGAAAGACGACCAAGAATGCTGTAGAAAACGCTTTGATACAGTCCTAAGAAACATATACAGAAAATAAATACACATAATGCAATTTGTACATTAGAACCCAATTTTAAAATGCCACAAGCAACTTTGAGTTCAGCGAGATTCGAACTAGCGCAAGTCGTGGCTTACAGTCCAGAGTTTGCGGATTTATTTACTGGACTATGCACTACCTACAGACGTGCTCTAGTGAGATGCTAGGGGCTACAAGTCAAAATAAAAATTGATAGTCGAGTGTAAAGAATTAAAAAAAATACTTCTACACTTGAAAAAAGTTTAATGAGCTAACATACGGACAAAAAAAATTAAAAAAATTACAGAAATTGTCAACATTTGGTTATCTCGATTGTAACACCAACCGACCAAGAAAGCATTTATTTACAAATGAATTTTACAGGGGCTAGTTTAAAATGCAATGTTCAATGAGGCTCAATTCTTTAAATATACCGATAATAGATACACCGCTGACCTTCTCTTTCTGATATTAACTTGGTTTTTAGATAAAAAATACAACAATACTGCATAGCCACCAAAAGGTGGGCAAAAATAAATTACGAATTAAACTTTTAGAACTATCCCGGTAACAAACAATTCCGTTAAAAGCCATAAAAGCGTTCTTAATTAAATTGTTTATAATTAGAAAAATGTTCTGTTCCTTTCTACATACCTAAATTAGTTTTGCGTGTTTATGGGACACATCACAAGTTGCAAAACGCGTATTCATCAATTAACCTTAATTAGAAACTATTTTTGTTAGGCGTTTCATTTAATTAATAAAATTTTGACCAATTAACTAATATTTCAAATTCTTTCCATTTGTTATGAGTGAAACTTCTAAACCTTGCAATATCCAGCTATTTCGTCTATTTCGATCAATGCCCTGGCATCTAATTTGCGCTAATTAACTCCTAAAACCTAATTAAAGAAACAACAAAAGGTATGAACCAATCGACACCAATGGCTTTTACCGTCTGCACCAGGAGCGTTCCCGAATTCCCAGCGGCCACTCTTTGTTCCCGTGGTTCCGCGAGTCGGAGCGCGCGCGGCACCGGCAGCTGCCCTCTCCGAAGGCTCGGCGGGACTCTGAGGTGTCCTGGCGCGTCGGCCAGGATCGGGCGTTCCGGGCAGCATCCGACAGGAGCCGATCGATACAGGGTGCGCGATTTATGCAAACCGCCGGCGATAAAACGCGAAAGTCGGCCGGAATGGGGGTACAATGGCCATGATCGGCCGATCGGCCTACATATCCTGCGGGACCCGGCGCCTAATTTACGGCCCGCGGTCCACGGCGGGCCGCCGCGGCCAATTATCGCGCCCCCGTCCCGGGACATCTTTCAGCCCGGCAATAAAAAGCCGAAACTGCGCTAAGATGGAACGGGCTCGGTCGGATTATGAGATTTCGGGGGGTCTTTGTAAAATACGTGCCCTTTCATAAAAAGATTGCGCCCGATTCGGGCGGAAACGCATAAAGCGGGTCGTTAGTGCCTAAACGGCCCCGATTTCGGGACATAAATAAAATAATGAGGATGATGGGCATATAAGTCTACGAGAATAAATGTGAGATCGGAGAATGAATTGGAATTCTACATTTTTGTTGAAAAAACATCAAGTTTGCGTTCAATCTACACAAAACCCCGAAAAAAATCGGATAAACATTTGAACCTATTTAATGTTTAAACAAGATCAGGGGGCGAAATGGTAATATATACAAATGTTGAAACTCATAAACACTTTGGAAACTCAAACTTAGACCAACCAATCAACTATGAAGGTCTCAGCACTCTATATATTATCGTTCATGAGATATGTCACTTTAAAATAAAAAACAGGAAAACCCCTCTTAGGGGTGTTTCAATGGGTCGGGTTTATGAGACATTCCTATTCTACTTTTTAATGAGTTCAAAAAAGGTGGTCAGAAGTTTCGACCTAATTGTACAATTGATCACTAGACTCAATTGTATATATATTACCTCTAAAGAAAAACTAGTGTAATAATCTAACCTAACATCATCCAACCTACCTTACTCTAACCTAATTTTAACTAGTCTCCAAAATTTTCCCGTATGTGCTGGAATCTTCTAGCGGAATTCATTTTTCTTAGTTAGACCTCTTAAATACCCTAAAAAAATTTCAACTTGCTCATATTTCTTATATTAGAATTTATTAGAAGTAATTAAATGTTTCTCGAGTTTCTTTTTCCTTTAGTTTCCTTATTCCAAAATTGTCGGTACTTTCCTTATCAAGAGTTTTCTGATATGCATTGCTTGTATCTTAATTTTGTAGATATTAAACGGAAGTGTAACTAAATCTTTAGTTATGGTTGTTAGTTGATAGTCATACTTGAAAAGGTATACATTACTGCTCGTGGATGTATGGCGCCTTATTAAGTCAGTTATACAGTGAATAACCATACTTTTCGCAATAAATTTTCTTTTGTTTAACCCCTTACTATCTCCTTAGACAACATTGTTTTGATCGAAAATAATTAGTCACTAGTAGATTTTTTTATAAACATTTGCTTATTTGCATATTTCTTTTACGCCTTTGAACTGTCACTCAATACTCCGAATCTTTCTTTCTGTCCCTACACCTTGTTTTAGATGTTTGTTTACATTAAAAGAAAAACTGCGCCGTCCGGAGCTCCCGAGCCAATTTATCATTGGACCTTGTGCCACTTGGCTTTTTTATGTCTCGTTAGGTCGTGGTAAACCTCCCTCCATAGAAACTCGTTCATCCATTTTCACTTCATATCCAGGAAGGCTATCAGTGCGTAATATCGCAAAAACACTAAGGGTTTGTGCTTCGACGGCCAATCTTATATTACAATCCTACAGTGAGGCGGAAAGTTTTTGGGACTGCCATTACTGTAGGGCATCATGATTAAGATCCAATGCAGATAAGTTCATTAAACTGATATCAGTCAGCACAATAAATGTTTACAATAGTCGTATTGCAATCAAATATTAATAAGGCTAAACAGCTTCAGTGGGCTCAAAAACATCGTTTCTGGAACAATTAAACAGCGGCAAAACGTATTATGGATCGACTAATCCAAATTTAAAGTTTTTAGTCAGAAACGGAGAATCTTCGTGCGTCGGTTAAAGACTGAAAATATTATCCAGGACTGTGGGTCTTTTTTAGCGTGGAGGTGCTTTTTTTTAGATAGCATGGGAGATTTAGCAAAAGTCGGTGGCATTATGAAGAAAGAATATTATAAAAAAAATTTAAAGGCAAAACGCCGTACGATCTTGGTTGCAATTAATCGGCAAGGAATTTGTGATGAGACAACAATCCTAAACATACTTCAAAACTTTGTAAGGACTATCTGGCAAACAATCTAGAAGAACAAAAAATGCTCAAAATAATAGCATGACTACCACAGAGTCCCGATCTGAACCCCATAGAATTACTATAGGATGGCCTAGATAGAATAGTAAGAAAAGAGCATCCCACGTCCAAAAATCATCTTTAGAGTTTTAATCAAGATGTCTGGGAAGATGTACTCGAGAAATTAAAAAAATTAATTGAAAGAATGCCTATAATCTTACAACCAGAATTAAATGTAAAAGACAGATTTTTGATGAAACAAATGTTTAATATTCAAGTTATTTTTTTCCAGTGTTCATGGTGATTTTTGCTTGCATAACAATATATTATTTAATAAATTGTTTTCTAGCATTAACGTGTATAAATTCATTTTTTATTTAGTACCCATTCTTCCATAAACTAATTATGTGTAAATACATAGAAAATGCCGCTTCGCCACTTACTAACTTCATGTTGTCCGTCCGTCTGTCCGTCCATCTGTCCGTCCGTCCGTCCGAGCAATAACTCGAGAACGGCTGGGAATTTCCAAATTCTGTTTTCACCAATCGACAAGTGACCAAAAAGGCTTGTTTACTAGTGATTTTGAAACTGACTGGTCAAAGGTCAACTAGAGGGTTCTCAAAATTGGGAGATTGCTTCGCCACTTCGCTATGCGTTGCAAGCTTTGCAGGTTTATTTAAAATAAAATTTCAAAAAATATTTAAATGTTGCTAAATCAAGTGTCTAAAATCTTGTAAAACAATTTAGAAACAGGTTACGAACAGAAATAAGACAAAGTACTTCTAAAAAGAATCCAAATCTTCGTGATTGAGATGTAGCAAAAAAGTTAGACATAATTATGATATCAAAATAGTAGAAACACATAAAACTTTATTTAGATATGCCTATAATCCTACATATGAGGTGCATTCAAGTTATAACACCTCCTAATTTTTTTCTCCGGACTAGGAACAGATAGAAACATGCGGTTTGTTTCAAAATACGCGCGCACTCTTTATAAATGCGTGACAGAAATGGGAGCACTGCACGGCACACGGGGCTCTAGCGGCAGCGGCGAGAGTGAAGAGTGTTTTTGTTACTTAAAATGGTGACGTTTTCATTACAAGAACAGCGTATAATCATTTATTTTCTCCATTTGCGTGGTGTGTCACGGATTGAAATTCATCGCCAGTTGAGTGAGACATGTGGTGATGGTGTTATGGATGTGTCTAATGTGCGTTTGTGGGTGCGACAATTCAAAGAAGGCAGAACGTCGTGTGCAAACAAACCAAGACAATCTCGGCCTCGCACCAGCCGGTCTGACGACATAATCAAGCGATTGGAGAAACTTGTTTTTTGAGGATCGCCGAATGGGTGTGGAACACATCGCCTCCAAAGATGGCATTTCCATGGGATCTGTGCACACAATCCTGCACGAAGACCTGAAAAGTGTCCTCCAGGTGGGTGCCACGAATGCTGAAAACTTTGAAGTGATTTCTCCCTACTCACCTGAGCTGGCTCCTGGCGACTTTTGGTTGTTTCGAACGATGAAAGTCACTGATCGTGATCGCAAATTCACTAGTCGTGCTGCTATTGCATCAGCGTTCGCAGCGGCCATGGAATCATGGCGTTGACGTTGTGAAAAATGTGTACGGCTGTAGGGAAATTGCGTCAGAAACTGATACAAGTTTCACAGTTTTCGTGTGATTAGTTTGTGTGAAAAAAATCGGAGGTTTTATAACTTGAATGAACCTTATATAAAGACACCGATTTAAATTGCTATCCATTTTTTTTATTAACTCCGAGGTAATTTACAATATGTCTAAAGGACAAGTAAATGCGGTAACACTATAACAATAGAAACAATAACCATATCGCGTAGGCAGGGCACCTTGTGATACGTGCCTCTACAAGTTACATCTCAAAACATTTTATTTTAATTTCCACTAACGAAGTCTATTTTGATTGCTGCTATTGGAATCTATTTGGAATATCCGAAGGTTTGAAGCTTTGAGTCTACGTGTATCATTTGCTTCATCATCCATTTTCACTGTAAGTCACACTAAGTTGTTTGGCAACTTCTTTAACCGTAGGAATTTGTAGGTATCTTATTAGTGTCGCATTGGTCACAAACCATGGGGCGTTGGTAACTAGGCGTTGGATTTTACATTCATCTTCCCCAATTAAATACTACTATTCTTTCGATATCGTGTTACTAAATCGCCGGTCGCCACTTTTTAGTGGTTGTTTTTCCAGACCACACTCTCCATTCTATTATTTAACTATTCCAATACATATTCTACACAGCATCATTTTAATTCTGTTACATTCTTGATTAGGTCTATTGCTTTGGTCCTTCGTAAAATTAATTCGTTCTGTTTCTTATCTCTTATTGTAGTACCTGATATTGCGCTCTCATTGGCTATTTTACCTACCTTGTAACTTTGTACTTATTTGTTTTGTGATGGTCCAGATTTGTGCTCCATGGGCCAAGACAGGAAGAATACATTGGTTAAAAATCGCAATCGCAGGTGAAGAAGTGTTTTATTAGTTTTCAGTTTAAAATAATTTTCCAAACGCTACTTCTGTGTTATCTTTAGTTAATTTTATTATTTTTCCAAGAGATGCATTAATGTTCTCTCGGAATTCGGAGATGATCGGCTGTTCGTATATATTTTTTGTTGGGGTTGAGTAACAATAGTCTATTCTTGTACTGTTAAGTCCTTCCATTATAGCCCATAGTTCCATGCAGTCAAACTCTTTTTAGTAGTTCACGAAGGCCATGTGAGGGTCGAGGTTTTATCGGACTGCCTTTTCACCGAGTATTTTTAAGAAATGGTTCGCAGTACTGTAATATTTGCCAAATTATGCTTCTTGTAGTTGTTAAAAATAGTCTTGAAAACAATTTATGAAATGGCAAATAATTATGTAAAAGTAACAGACCTCCTTTTTGTGCGGAACGGCTATTTTCATTTCATTTCATAATTTCCTTCTGGCCTCTTACACTCTCGCATAAGCAGAGACTTCAAACTATTATTAATACAAAATAAAGTTTCATGGGCCATATAAAAAACACAAATGAAAAAGGAAAATATGCCATATACAGAATACTGCAAGGGGAAAATAAAATATAACAAAAGACTAAGAGTAACAAGAAAAATAAGAAAAGGAAATGAAAGTTTACTATTTTAGTATATTCATATGAACAGTGTTCACTCTCATAGGTTAAGATTATCCGGATTACGAGCAATACTAAATATAAACGTCAAACCAAATTACAAGCAGGCCTGTCTAAAGGGGCGGAGAGAAGGAGTAGAAATCCCCAGGCCCGCGTAAGCCCCAAAGTATTGCTTTTTATTTTAATAATTTTTTTAAAATGCCAATGTTTACAAATAGAAAAATATAATTTGTTGTTAATGTTGCTATCTTATAAATGTCAACCTATAAATAATTATTAGTGAAATAAATGATCGAACATAAAAACCAGGTTCTTCACAACTGGTGTCAGAAGTGGGATCCATCTCAGCTTAAAGAATTATCTAATTAAACTACCCTACCAAAACAAGCCAAGTTGCACGAACTAAAAGTGGCAAAGCTAAAAAGTAAATTAAAAAAAGTGGTATTTGGAAACGACAGAGAAGAAAGTCCGAGAAAAGATTGTGATAGGTCTTAATTAATAAAGCCATCTGTTGAAAACCACTATTTTAGATATGTTAATTCAGAACATGAGAAAATAATTGAAAGAACAGTCTTGAACCTTAGAAGAGAAATTATGGTAATAGTCTGGAAATTTGAGAGAAAAATTAGCAACGCATTTCACAAATTGCGGAAACAAACCAAAAATTTGACAGGAGAGTTTAAGGAGTGTTCTAGATTTATAAATAAGGGCTTAAGAACAAAAAATCAGAAGAGAGAAGTGAGAAGAGAATAACAAGAAAAAGTTCGGCCAGATAATTAAAAGTATTGACAGGAAAAACAATCCAGAAGTTGAAACAGAACATCGAAAGGGAAATTGCACGAAATAAAGAAAAGTGAAAAGGAAAATTTCAGGTAATTTAAAGAAAAAGTTAAATTAAAAGCGAACGTTCTAGAAATCTAAAACAAAGTTGATTCAGAAAAAAACTAGAAAAAAAACATGGAAAAATATTCCAAAAGTTTGAAAGAGTAATTAGGAGAGTTTAAGATAGAAGCGTATGGCCTGTAGACAGTCATGCAATAATCATTTGATGAAATGAAAAGATGTGTGTTACAGAAAACTGTCATGTATATCGGTGGTTGCCAAAAAAATTACAGCGAGAACATTGATACATCCAAATCGCAGTTATTGGTCTCAAAAACTAAATCTCGGAATCCGTACGTCACCTGTAAGTGGGATGTCAAGAGAATGTTTTTGATTTAAGAAGACGTTGCAGAGCGTGTAAGTGAGTTTTTTTGGGTGCACTGTAAAACAGACAACAATAAAACCCAAGGAAAAGTAGAACAGTCGACATTTATGATACGGCGCCAGAGAGTAGGTTATTTTACCAATGGGTCTAAAACGTATGCAATATAAAATTAGTGTCATTCACGGTTTATTTTCTCATAAATATCAGAACACATACAACTTCGAAATAGTATAATAATTCCCTCTTTCCACATGAGGTTTTAGAATAGTCTATTTGATAAAACTGTGGATAAATAGCGTGTAAACATGCAGACAGTTCTAAATACGTGGCGAAAAGAAGTTCGGAGTTTTAAAACTTCTGCAAAAGTGGAAGTAAATTATTAGTAGTGTTGGTTACTTACCGGATAGCCCATTGTAAAAATAAATAGTGTCTGACTATTGCCAGACCCGCCAAGAAAGGAGGAAAGGGTAAAGTACCCGGGCCCAAGGTTTCTGAAGGCATTTCCATTTATTTCAGATTATTTTGTGTCTTGCTACTTACTTATAACAAGCATGCTATATGAGAAGATTTATAAAGTTTAGTGTTTTCTCTGTGCCAGACCTACACAATTTTTCTTTGCACCTGGATGTTCGTATACGATATTACTTCGTAGTTATCTGTGACAACCTCTCTTTAGACTACCGATTTACCATACAGCAAGTGCACTGCACTGTCATGTTGTATGTTTGCTTGGTGTCCGAATATACTCAATTTTGGATGTGGATGTATTTGAAGAGTTTTTATGTCCCTAATGCTAAGAAGAAACTGCAATTATTATTAATGTTTGCATATATTAAAATATAAGGTGAATATAAGGTAACTATCTTATATAAATACATTAACGTAAAGAAGTTCGAGGTTGTTATCGAAATGAATAGATTGTTTATCTTGAGTTGCAAGTTCTTTTATATATAATCGATTTTTAATATAATAATATTTTGGAGTTTTTATCTTAATAAAATATATAGTAATAGACAAACCAAATCATTGCGAAAGCGCACGATAAGGACAAAGAAAAAAGAAATAGGAAGATATAAATAACACAAAAATATTGCGTAGATCTATATATCCGCATAAAACAATTACCACAAGATACAAAAGCTACAGTAATTAACGTGGGGTTGGAGGATATGTCAAAGATAGACAACGAGAAAATCCTCTTTGTCCGAAAATACCTTAAAAACAACAAGGCACCAGAAAAAGAAGAAATTCTGACCGAAATGATTAAAAGCAAAAGACACAATAATATTGAAGCTGAAAAAAACTATTCAACAGCTATTTGAAACAACAAAACATATAGAACGTGTGGTACACCAAAATAGCGATACTATTCAAGAAAGGATATTGGACATGTTTGAATAATTATCGAATAATAAGCTTACTATCCTAAGTTTACAAACTGTTTATAAAAATAATTAGTTAAAAAGTTAGAGAAAATTAAATAATTACCAACCTGTTTAACAAACAGCATTCCCAAAGGCTGGAGAAAACAACAATACAATGTTTCTGTGCACATTGCCTTTGTAGATTACGAAAAGGTTTTCGACTCCGTAGAACATTCAGCCCTAAAGGATAAACCTGCTAAAGCAGAAATGGACTACCGATACACAAACCCAATGAAAAATATCAATCACAAAGCGACAACCACAATAAGACTCCATGAAGGCTCCAACAAGGTAAGGTTTAAAAGAAAAATGGGACAGAATGATACAATATCACCCAAATTATTCACCCTGGCCCTAGAAGGAGCTTTTAAAAAACTAGCCTGAAGCAAGGTAGGAGATCATTATCAATGGTGAAATACTTTCACATAAGATTTGCGGACAATGCAGTCCTGATCGCTGAACAGAAAGATCGCATAAAAAAAATGCTGCAAGAGCTGGAGAAAGAATCATAAAATATATGACTAAAAGTGAAAACAAAAGTAATGAGCCCATAATAGATACATACGACAATAAATAAAAAACAAATAGAAATAAAAATAGAAAAAATAAGAAGATTAGGATAGACGTATGCTAATGATAGGCGTCATATTAATGAATGGATCAAACAAAAGACTAAAAATACCGATATAAAAACAATTACTAAACTAAAATAGAAGTATGTAAAGCATATTGCTAGAATACAGAACAATCGGTGGAATAGTAAGAAAAGAAGAAGTAGACCCGCAATGCGATGGTATGACAAAGTGGCAGAACTAAAATGGATAAAGATGGCGCTAAACAGGGAAAATGGCGGACCAAGGAGAAATGAAAATGACGATGATGAAGTAGTAATAAAGGATATTTTATTTTTGGGGCCTGGTAAGCATTTTTTCCCCGGGAGCAGCTTTAGGTCTCGATGCCCCATGTTACAAGAAAAGTGTAAACTGACAAAATTGCTCAGACTAATACTTTCCACGTGCGTTTACTAATTTACATACATATTCAAATCTTTAATAACATCAATTCAAAAAAGTAAGATCAAAATAAGCCGCTGCCAAAATATCAAGAGAGCCATAATTTGGGCATTTCTGTTACATGACATAACAAACCCAAAAATGGTTAAGTATATTTTTGATTGTCTTTTCTTATATCTTATCAACTTAAAGCGTCAAATACAAATCAAATGTAGTCTATCTCTATCTTCATCTCTCTCGCTTTATTCCGCCTCTCCTCGCTTCCCTCCCTCACTCTTTCGTTTGCCCTTTCTTATTTCTCTGCCGTTATCTGAATAAGTAAGATATTGCATCTCTCACGGAACTTTCGTAGGCTTTCATGTTTTTGTTGTTTTTAATGGCCTCTTGTATTAGTATTTAGTGATTTATTTCAAAGTCTATTCCTGACACTCTGAATTTTTTGTATCTTACTTACCTCATTAGCATATTTTCTCTTTGGTCACTGTTGCCAACTCTTTAGCCCCCGAATATATTCTTTTTGTAACATTAAAATAAATTTCTGTTATCAAGAATGCCATGACTATAGAAAATATATGCCAATTATTAAATTATGTTTATTGTTGTTTTTTATTATGCTTGTTGACGCTATTGGCTTGTAGTACAATAAAAATTGTAAATTAGCTTCATTTAACATACAAGGTACGGCGCTAAAATCCGGACAAATTAAACATTTTTTTAAATAAATTTTTATTTTATTATAATTAAAAAATGGCTCGTATGTACCCGCGCACTATCCTGCTGAAATACATATCCTGGTTCCCACCGCGGTTTCACAACATTTGTCAGAACACGTACATAGCCCTCTTTCGTGACAGTTTCCTCCTTCTGAAAGAAATGCGGTGGCATAACGTCACCTTCGCTGAAGACAAGACTTCTCGGAAACATGATATTTTGCGACAATGTCGTACAAAGTTGATCTTCGGTACTCAAAGAAGCGAATTATTTAGTCGTCGAACGCCTAGAGTGAAGACTTTCGATAATCGCGGCCCATCGGTTGTACTCCGCACTTGTTCGCAACAGCTCGTCCATTTTCAGATTATTACTGTTTCGTAAGAGAATTTGGCTTTCACAAACACCAACAACGACGTATCGCGGCAGTACTATATGGCGCAACATTCAAATTTAATTTTGTCCGGATTTAAGAGCTGTAAGTGCTTTAACGGTTTAAGAAGCCTTAGTGTGGATAAAAAATAGGAGTATTATTTTTTGCTTAGAAGTGCCAATACCTTCAGTAAAAAAAACATGTATAAAAATTTAACGGGTGGAATTTCTGAGGATAAAACATCGCTCTTAATTATCTACGTTATCTTAGTTAACTGCGAGCTACTACAGAACCAATTTTACGTCAAGAAAATAAAATATAGAATCCAGTGAAAAAATAACATTTATCTCGCGAAAATTTATAAAGTCAACAAAAAGTTAACTCTGAAAATACAAAGCTTGAAAGTTCATGTTCGTTCTTTCTGTTTCTGCTGCAAAATAAAATATGCGTCCCATTTGGTATTGTTATGGTATTATATATCGGCGTTCCAACTTCCAGTCACTCCTTTTTAGTACCATTGTTAAAAATAAGTTATGGTAAAAATAAGATAGCACAGATATGGAGAGAATACTTCGGGAAAGTTATGAACGATATAAACTTAGAAGCTAAGTGCGCAGAGATTGAACAAGTAGAGACAGCACACTAGGATAAAGCAATTAAAAAACCATAAAAGTACTAGTAATGATACGATCCAAGCAGAATTATTAAGAAACGGAGAAACTATATTATAAAAAAGGTTCCACAAACTAATAGCTTATGGGAACAGTAAAAGAGAGATAAACGCAATTTTTAAGTTATATTAAAATGTTCCCGATAGAAAAAGTAGCCACCCACATGGTAATATAAAAGGTCCACTTCATATTTTTGGAGCATGCTGAAAATAGACGTTGAAAGGAATTTTTACAATATCTCTTAGCGTATGATCTTTTCGAGGAGTATGCCGGAAGGTAGGATAAAATCAAATAAATTTCCTTGCTAAAATCTTACGAATCGATCAATATTGTTGCGAAATCGTACTTAGTGACATATATGCCACCGTCAAAGAAATTGGTTAACCTATTCTTATTTTATCGTTTTCCCGGCGCACAAGTAAAATTAACTATCCCATTACTATAAATGGTAGATGAACAATAGATCGTAAAAACAAGAAAGTTATAAAAGATATCAAAATTTATAGACATTCAATTGTTATCCGCCTCTATTTTTAAACCACTGCTTTTGTACTATATCTTTTCCCGGATATACGATAGATTATATCCCGTTTTGAGATCAAAACACGTTTACTAACAAAGTGAATCACAACTCCGTTATTAAACATTACTTAAAGGCAGCCATCATCATCCGAACTTTTATTTATCTATATATTAATACAAACTCACTTTTAAGTTGAGTTATATTAAGAGTTCTGTAGATTAAGAGTTTTATCGATGCCATATGTGAGAAATAATGATGATATCGTAATGTTTTTGATGCTGACCAATCCTGTATTGATCTTCGCCAATTATCTTCAATTTATCAAAAGCGATTTCAATGTCCAAGCATTATAGTTGGACAACAGTTTTGGGTGTTTTGTACACCCCTAGGTAGACCTACAGAAATTCCAGATTCAAATTCGAGCAAACCATGATGCTCTTTCAACTTTAATTGCAACAAAATTAAACGTCACTATGAAAAACATAAAAATTTAATATGAAACTGCCGTGAAAGAGATAGGCAACCTTCTAGAAAAAAGTATATTAGTGCATTTAAAACATACAACGATTTTAAAATTATAAGGCTTTATACTTTATAAAGTAAATTTTGTTATTAATTTTAACAAACAGAGCGAGACAGTTAGGGCACATTATCAGAATGCCGGAACAAAGATACGTGTAAAATGTTTTGGCCGGAAAAAAAGGGGAAAAAGGAGGACCTAAGAAAGCATAGCTTCAAAATGTTCAAAAGAAGCAGGAATAAACAACTTAAGGGAAGGAGGAGGGTGGGCAGAAAAATGGAAAAATGTTATAAAGAAAATTGAATCCAAGGGCCTACAAAGTTTGTAATACCATGTAAATTCGATATTTCAGAATTTATCTGAAATATATGGGGCGCCAAATTTGAATCGAGCAGCATTTTTTTATTTTAAAGTTGGTAGGCCTGTTCTTATCATTTTTGTTATGTATTATCACTCCGATTAATTTAACATTTATTATTTTTCCAGTACATCAGTTTGTTTGGTTCGTTTTCGTCATGGAACTGTTTACAACAGAACGACATGTTGTTATTAGTAAAACATACCTTTGAAGATACGGTGATCTCTGGTTTTAGCAGGGTATAGCGACCTGCCACATTTTGCGTAAAACTGTTGCCTTACTCCAGAAGAAATTCCCCCTATGAGTAATTTCTTTGCACAGTGACCGGGAATGATCACCCAGCAAGGCCTTGCGATCTTACACCCTGTGGTTTCTTCTTATGAGGATTTGTGAAATCACAATTTTGGAACCCAAGACGGAAATCATACGCGTGATTGGAAGCATCAGGTCAGATATCTGCCAGAAAGTCATCAATAATTTTGAGGAACGCATAAATGCATCTAACGGTGGGTCGATCAGGTCCTTCCAACTTATAACTAAATTTATACCAAGAGGAGACTGGAATGTGAAAAATACAGCCTAAAAGGATGCAACCTACTACCAACAATCCAAAAAAATAATTTCGGTTAACTCTCAACTGGATAACCTACCTATCAGTCACGATCCACATAAACTTCCGGATCTTATTAGACTACGCAATCGTCAATGGAATAGTTAACTCATACATTAAAGCGGAACTATTAACCACGACTAGCCCCATTGATCATTCTCCAGTTATCATTATAGTTAGCGCAACGATAACCGCAAAAGAAATTCTATGTACTAAAAATACGGACTGGGATCATTTCATCAATTACTTAGAAGAAAATGCCAACCTAGTCATTATGATTAAAGACACTCAATACCTAGACAAATCAGTCCAACATCTAACCATAATAATAGAATCAGCTGTTTGGCATGCTACACCAATTATTACAAGCAACAAACCTGAAGTTACTAACATCCCCCGTCATGTACAAAACTTAATCACTGAGAAGCAAAGGGCTCGAAAACAAGAAATGGATTAGGCAAAACAATCTACAATACATCGGAAGCACGCAAGGAAACGTTTAAAAAATACATCACATAACAATCCCTAATGGTCACTCAATCTGGAAAGCAACAAAGAAATTAAAGAAGTCTCTAGAATTAGAAAACTTGACGATACCTGGGCTAGAACAGACAAAAACAAAGCAGATACTTTTGCAAAACATCCTTCTACCATTTTCAAAATTCCAAACCCGCAAGGTAACTATGACGACCTTAAAATTGAAGATTTTCTGAATGCTCTGTGTCAGAACTTTCACTACCAATAAGATCCTTCTCACCATCCGAAGTTCTTCAGCAAATCAAACTTATAAACACAAAAAAACTCCTGGGTATTATCAAATCGTAGAAGAAATATTGCAATATCTTCTAAGAAAGGCATTAGTTCTGCTCTCCACTATTTACAACAGCATAATGAGATTAACCTACTTTTCGATACTATGGAAGTACGCCTAGATCATCATCATCGCAAAGTTTGGTAAACTAATGATTTTGCTATAGGCCTATAAACCTATTACCCCTCTCAAAAATATTTGAATGACACTTGCTCAAAAGAATAAAACAAACAATAAATCTCAAAAAAATAATCTCATCTTACCAATTCGGCTTTCACAAAGCTCATTCTATGATACAAAAAAAAAACACCAGTTTATTAATCAACTAATGTACAAAATATTGTAATAAATCCAGAAATTTAAGTGCAGCTGCATAAATATCAAACAAGCTTTTGACAAAGCATAACATAAAAGCTCATTATTCGAAATCAATTATATTTCTCAAGTCAAATTCATCTGCTGCTAAAATCCAACCTAACTTAGGGATTATTTTAAATAGCAATACACAATAAAACTTCGTATTACGACAAATCAAGCCAGGTATTTTAAGATCATTACTATATCAGAATTACCCCTTTGACACGACAACTGCAGGAAACATCTCTGTAGCCATGTTCGTAGACGATATGGCGATTCTATCATTAAAGCGCTTGAGTAGATAGTAGCAAAACATTTACAACACCATTTCAATCTAACACATCATTTAATAAGTTCGTAGAATTACTGTTAGATGGCGCGCACTATTAACAAATCCATATGATTTTTAGGAAGTACTAATTTTCAAATGATACTTGTTAAAATTTCATTACAATCTGACGTTTAGTTCACAAGTTAGAGTGGTTGATTTCCATGTGTTGATAAAGCATTGCTTTTTAATAGGAAAAAATACCATTCAAGCAAAGCAATGACTTGACAAATGTTATTCGAATTCTGCTCCATCGAAGCAAATGTAGGAAGTGATTTTCTGATTTTAAGCGCGACCCAGAAAACAAAAAAATTCAACAAAATAGTTTTGGCCAATCGTAAAATAAAGTTGCGTGAGATAGCTGACACCTTAAAAGATATCAGAAGGCAGTGTATTCACCATTTTGCATAAACATTTCTCCATGAGAAAGCTCTGTTCGAAGTGGGTACCACTTTTGCTCACAGTCGATCAAAAACAACAACGCGTCGACGATTCAGTGCTGTTTGGAGCTGTTTCAGCGCAAAAAGGATTTTTTTCATGCGATATGTTACAATGGATGAAACATGGATTCATCACTATACTTCAGAGTCAAAGCGGCAGTCAGCTGAGCGGACAGCAAAGGGCAAAAGCCGCCCAAAGCGACCAAAAACGTAAATGTCAGCTGGTAAGGCTTTGGTCTCCGCATTTTGGGATACGCACGGTATCTTACTCATCGATTACCTTAAGAGAGGAAGAACCATCAATAGCGAATATTATATGGCATTATGCCTTTGTAGGACGATATTGTAAAAAAAACGACCCCAAATAAAGAAAAAAGTTCTCTTTCACCAAGACAACGCACCGTGTTACACGCCGATCGCAACAATGGCAAAAGTGCACGAATCGCACTTTCAATTACTTTTCCATCCACCGTATTCTCCGGATCTGGCTTCCAACGACTACTACCCGTTTGCAAACCTAAAAGAATGCTCCAATGAGAGTTCTTTCCAATGAAGAAGTGCTTGCCTATTTTGAACCCAAAGATAAACCGTTCTACAAAAAAGGCATCGAAATGTTAGACAAGCGTTGGAATGAATGTATCGTTCTTGAAGGAGACCATCTTAATGAATAAAGTCGAATTTTGGCTAACAGTTATTGTTTTATTAGTCATCCTACAAAATTATTGAGTAATGTGTTACTGTGAGACTAACAAATGGAGAATTACGGTTAATAGAGATAAATCAGCACAAATAACCTTCACAAGCAGACGATTAGACTGCTCACAAACTAGGCTTAACAATGTACAAATTCCAATAAATCTGAAAATATCTAGGTAAGTACCTTGATGCAAAACTTACATTGAACACACATATTAAAACTAAGAGGAAAATTTTAAAACCAAACAAATGTACTGGCTAATTGAGACGCGCTCGCAATTATCACTATCAAACAATCTACTCCTTACACAATAATATTAAAGCCCATATGGATCTACGGAATCCACCTATGAGGCTGTACAAAGACATCTCACTCAAAAATTCTCCAGAAGTTTCAGTTATGATGAGCGACGCGACATGCTATATAAGCAACGACACTCTCCACACAGACCTGATGATCCCGTATGTAGCTGCCGAAATGCAAAGGTTTGCAAGATCATACAACTACAAGTTAGCAGAACATTAAGACGACCTGATAGTACAATTCACAAACCAGCTAGCAGTTCCAAGAAGGTTGAAGTATAAATAGCCATAAGATTTAGCTTATAATTCTTAATACTAATTTATGCAACTAAACCTTTCAAACTTTATGTGTCAAGTAGTAGAATTGGTTGCCTAAGCAGACAGTGTACAATGTGTATTATCAAACAATCGATGCACTGAACTGGAAGCTGACCTACAAGGTGAACGGCAAATATTTCTTATAATAGTTACTTCCTGAAATTACTAATAACTTTATGTAGTCCTACCCTCCCATATAGTACTATTATGAGTAGTTGTTCTAATGTCGATATAAAAAATTAAAAAATGACGTATGAGAAACAATAAAATTTCACCAGCATTCGAAACCCTCCCCTTCAGCTTGGCTTGGCAGCCACGCTTCGAAGCAACATTTACAAAATTACCACTTAAAAATAATTAGCTAATTTATCAGCGACGCGCACGGAAGTATGACAATGCTATCTAATATAAAACTGGGCTAGATTAGCACTTTACCAAATTACTAACTTAGAAGATAAATTAACGCACTCGAAGTTAATTCACCAGGCAAGCCCCAGAAAACAGCGCGCGATAATTAAAATAAACAAGAGCAACAGCTCGTAAATAGCACAAACACGCGTCTGATGTTTTCCAAAATATTAAGTTGCTTATGTTAGGTAACATCGCCTAGTTGCGCCAATTAGCTCCCCTTAAAACATAAATTCCAGTTAGTGGCACATGCTTGACACAGCGGTTAATGAACTTTAATGTTTCACATCTGACGATAAACTACTAAAATCAATTTCAGCTAAGTTTTCTGTTTTAAAGTACCGAAACTTTTGCCGGACCGAGTAGGGATTGAAATGTATTTTTGTGTACTAAGCAGAACTCAACATAATATTTGTAGAGTGTAGGATTTTAATTCAGACACCAAGTAAATAAACATATCATCATATAATTTTTATTGCAATGTTAAGGCGAAAATAGCTTGCCAACTTGAGAACACGACAAAATCACTAAAATGAATAATTTCAGCTAAATACGTGATTAATTTCAAATGTAATAATTAATAAAAATTAAAATTAACTATAGTTACTTTCAATGTAGCTTTCTAAATCGTGCGTTTGGTATTCAAATGCTAGCGATCAAAGTCCACATTAATATTTCAGTTTGAAAAGCACTATACTTAAGGCAAAATAAAAAGATATGTAATAGGTGGGAAAAACAAATTATACTCAACGAAAGTACATATAGGATGGAATCTAATCAATAGAGCATCTTAGCAGATATAATACTAATTTATTTTCTATAACAAGTATCTTCACAAAATCAACCTTTCTGATGCCCTAATTGAAAAGAGAAGAGTATTAGGACCCCGTGTAGTTCCAACAAGATGGAGCTACTGCTCAAATAAACAATTCCAGAATGTGACAATCGTTTTCAGACCCGTAAGTTTATCAAAACATTTTTTCACCGTCGCACCAGATTGCTCATACAGGTATTGTATAAAATAATAAAAACACTTGTGGAAGTCGGAACATCTTGTATGAATACGACGTTTGTCCAGCATAGCCTCCAGCTCGGGTAGAGATAAAGGAGGTGGAAATAGACGCCAAACCCACAGAGCTCACAGAGACTATGATATTTAGGACAGGGAAGATGTTGAACCTCTATAAATATTTTTAAATATAATATTTTTCTACCAAATTAACGAACATCTTGCAGAAAATGTGCGGTATTTCAATTCTTAGTTATACATTTTCCTGTTGCTAAAGTCTATTCGCGTAAGAAATGTAGTATACTGTAAGGTTAAAGATGAATTACTCCGGTATTTAAGTCCAGATTGGACCGTATCGAGCTGTTTAAAAGCGTAAAAAGGCAGGAAGTGAGAAGATAAAAGGAGACAAAAACATTTAAAGATAAAATACGCAAGATAGAACCCTAATTAGTAAGTAAAATTAAAATTTTTAAACGATTGGAGGTTAAGGAGATAGTGTTAGAGGTCAAAATTGCATGTTATTAAACGATAAGAATAATAACAGCACACATATTAGAGGCACGCTCAAATTCGTGGGGATAGGCAACACATCGTACACAAGAAGAAATAACTACAGAAGCGATGGCAAATATGGAGGAGCTACTGAAACAGGTAAGTGACAGGCTAGATGGTATAGATAAGAAGCTAGGACAAATATGTACCGATATAAAAGTCATAAAGCAGGAAAACAAACAACTTAAAGATAAAATCGAGATCCAGGATAAAAGAATAGAATTTTTGGAGAGAGAGATCAAAAAAAACAACCTAGTGAAAATGAGAGTGACGGATGAGGAGGGTGAAAGGGAAAAGGAGATGCTGGATAAAATTACACTGGTGATGAACAACATAGGGGCTAGAAGATTGCATAAGGTTGGGAAAATATAAAGAGGCAGGAACGTGACCAATATTGATTAAATTAAGAAAATTTAGTAAGAAAATGGAAATCCTAAGACAGGCCAAGAATTTAAAAGACACAAATATCTGGATAAATAAAGAGTACACAAAGGAAGTGCAAGAAGAGCGGAAAAAATGAATCCCAATTATGAAAAAGGCAAGATCGAAAGGACAGAAGGCACTGATTAAGTGTAATAAATTAATAATTAATAACGAAGTATACGTTACAAAGAGAAATGAATTAGCACCTCAGCAAAACTTGCGAAAGGTATATAGTGGGAAGCAAGCGCTAGTACAAAGAGATCGGTCAGCGAAAGGTCACCCAAAGAGGATACGTTAGGAGCACAGTTAAGGAAAATAACAAAGACTTCGCGGACAAAAACTAAGTAAAACAATAGCGGACCAGAAAAAAGATGACAACAACAGCAATAAACATGGAAATGAAAGATTGAGAGATAAGCAAAAAAGTAATGGAGAACCGGAAAGTAAGGATAAACGAAATCACGCGGAAATAAAACAAAATGGGAAAGAAATTATTAGAGTTGGACAATGGAATGTAAGAACATTATACCAGGAGGGCAATTTATCACAAGTTCAGGATGAAATGGGACAGATACCGCATATATATCTTGGGAATAACTGAATGTAGATGGACAGGATATGGGGAATGCAAATCAGAAGAACATAGTTTCATCTACTCTGGACTGGAAGAAGGAAGCGAGCATCAGTATGGTGTTGGAATCATCTTCAATAAAAACATAAGAGAGTTATTGGTGGAATGGAAGCCGGCCAGTGAAAGGATTATTATGGCAAGGATAAATTTTGATAGTAAGAAAATGACAGTAATACAGTGTTATGCGCCGACGGAGGTCGCTGAATACGAGCTAAAGGAAGAGTTTTACGATACACTACACAAAGCCATTAAAAATGTCCAAAATGGGGATATAATATTATTGATGGGATATTTTAATGCTAAGGTGGGTTCAAATATTGATGAACTAGAGATTATGGGCAAAGAAGGTATAGGGGATAGAAATGAAAACGGGGAGTTACTTATAGAATTATGTGGATTACATAAAATGAGGATAGGTGATACAATATGTAAGCATAAAAATTGTCATAAACTAACCTGGGTTGCACCGAGCAGAACATTGAAAAACCAAATTGCTCATATATGTATAAACCAGAAATATAACAGACTGATGTTAGATAC
Organism: Sinelater perroti; assembly: GCA_036346155.1. Lineage (NCBI taxonomy): Eukaryota > Metazoa > Arthropoda > Insecta > Coleoptera > Elateridae > Sinelater > Sinelater perroti. Next base: position 1,742,572 of record JARFIY010000332.1, on the reverse strand, counting down.
AAGGAATAAGAGAGCCGCTGATGTGGGAAGTGACGATTACCTGATAATGGCAAAAATAGCAATAAATATGGGAAATACAAAGGAAAAAGGAAGAGGAATGAAAAAGAAGCGAATAGAATATGACATAAAGCAGACTAATGACGAAGAGAAGAGACAAAAATTTAGTAAAGCGTTAATAAACAAGGGAAAGGATATTGATTATGGTAAAAGCGTTGAAGATACGTGGAATGACTGTAAACAAGCATTCCTAAACACCGCGGAGAGTATAATGGAAAGAGCGAAAAGAAATAGTAAAAAAAAGTGGATGAGCGACGACACCTGGGAGTTAATAAAAGCAAGAAGAAATATTAAAACAAAAAAGATTAGGTGAAAAAAATAAAGAAAAACAAGAAAGGCTGCAGGAAGATTATAAGAAGGTGAGCAAGGACATAAAAAATGCAATTAGAAGAAATAAGTGCAAATATGTAGAGGACATAGCCGGAAAGCTCAGTATGCTGCTGGTAGAAGGGACATGAGAGAGATATATAAAAACATAAGAAAGCTAACTAATAAAGGCAAACAAATTTCGATCATAAAAAGCAAGAATGGGGAGCTGTTATGCACAGAAGAGCAACAAATGGCAAGATGGGTGGAAAATTTCAACGAAATGTTGAATGCAGAGCAGGAAGAAAATCTAGAAATTGCCGAGGAGATAGAACAAAGGGCAGAACTGAGAGTTACAAATTATCCACCTAAGAGAAAATTCGAAGAGCAATTAGCCAGATGAGAAGTCATAAAGCTCCGGGGATTGACCAGATTACAGCAGAGATATTAAAGATAGATGTAGAAATAACGGTAAAAATAGTAAAACCACTGGTGGAAAAAATATGGAAAGAAGGAAAATTCCAAAAATATTGGAGAAAAGGAGTGATCATAAAAATACCAAAGAAAGGAGATCTCAAGAAATGTAAAAATGTATCACCCTGTTTACTATTGTTAACAAGACATTCTATAAGATCATACAGGAAAGATTAGTAGCAGTACTAGATGGTGAGCTAAGAAAGGAGCAGTGTGGATTTAGGGCAAACCGATCATGTATTGATCACATAATAACCTTACGAATTGTGGTAGAGCAGTCTGTGGAGTATAACGCACCGCTATACATAGTTTTTATTGATTACCAGCGTGCTTTCGGTTCACTCAATAGAGAGTGCATATGGAACACCCGGCGAACTAAGGGAATACCACGCAATATAATAAATTTAATAAAAGAAGTATATAACAAATACGAATGCAGAGTTGAACAAAATGCAACGCTGTCGATAGCCTTCCAAACAAAGTACGTTGTAAGACAGGGGTGTACCCTTTCCCCTCTGATTTTTGTGCTGGTTTTAGATGGGGTGTTGAGAAAGGCTATGAGAAGACAGCAGGGAGGAATAAAAAGGAACTTGACAGAAACACTGAATGACCTAGATTTTGCGGATGACATCTGCCTCATTGCTAATAACGGTAAATAAATGCAAGAAAAGTTAAACAGTCTAGAGTGGAAGAGTCAACAAAAGTTGAGTCAAAAGTAAATATCAAAAAAACAAAGTGTATGTGCCTAAATGTAGATCGACCGCAAAACCTATTAATAAATGGTGAAGAAATAGAAATAATTGATGAATTCGTCTACCTAGTGAGCGTAGGGGCGATGCGGGATGGAGGGCTCAAGGACGTAAAAAGTAGAATAAATAAAGCAAGGGGGGTATATATAAATTTGAGTCACGTATGCCGGATGAACGCAAGCAATTTAAATACCAAAACTAAAATACAAGTGTTTAATGCAATGGTGAACCCGGTTTTGTTATACGGGTCAGAATCGTGGGCGGTTACGGGAGTGATAAAACAAAAGCTGAGGGTGTTCGTAAACAGATGCCTTAGAGGTATACTGAAAGTGTGGTAGCCAGAGACCATTAGTAATGATGAGCTGTGGAGAAGGACAAATCAGGGGGACATAAATACGTAGATAAAAAAAGAGGAAATATGGATGGTTGGGGCATACCTTGCGAAGAAGTGGCGGTGAAATTAGTAAGATGATATTAAAATGGAATCCAGAAGGGAAAAGAAAAGAGGGCATCCAAAAAATACTTGGAGAAATACGATAGAGGTGGAAACAAAAAAGTCATTTCCAGAGTTGGCACAAATAGCTATGGATAGGAAGAAGTAGAATAATTACATCAAAACCCTATGACCCGTAAGGGTATAATGAGACTTAAAAAAATAAATAAAAAAAAGGTTATTCATTTTACTAAACGGATAGCAATTTGTTGTCACAAATAATAAATTTTTCAAAAAATTGTTATTCAACACGCGTTCTAAGCTTCTGCACTGAAACTTTTCGGGCTAGCGAACTGAATTCTGGATTTTTTTAGCTTCTCTCTACAATAATCCAGTAACGTTCAACAGGACGAAACACAGGACAGTTTGGCGGTCGTACTTATTTTTCACAAAATGAATAGTTACAGAATTCAAAAGGTGAAATGTCTCGCCGGAGTAGTTGGGCAAATACCAAATCTGGCCAAAATAATAGGGGAATGTTGTGCTTACGATATAGAGGTACTAACCGTTTTTATATGAATTCCTTGCTGTACACCTCCCTCAAATTATACCATATGTAAAAAATGCGGAACTTCTAAAACCACAAGAACATATGGCCTGTCATACAAGGGTTTCCTTACAGAATTTATCTATTTTAATTCTTCTTACATTGTCAAGTACATATTGCCCCACAACGGCATTGTAAAACTGAGGCCCTGGTAACGCACTGCTATTTGACCTATCATAAGAACACAATTAAATTGGTTTCAAATTAAAACTCTGTATAACCTTCCACAACGTTTCCCTAACCGAAGTTGTTGCTCCTTTGCCATCTTCGGCATTTTCTGTTTTTTGTAAATGCTATTGCTCCTTTCCTCGATATTTGGAACAGTACCTACAGTAACTTCACTATTTTTGGCTATTTTACGCACAGGCATACATTTTTTCGACTGTATAAGCTTCAAAACCATCTTCTCAGCTCTTGAATTTACCAGACCACTTTGACGCCACGATTTAGTTAAAAAAAAGTTTTCTCAAATACGACTATTCTGAATGCCACTTCTGTAAAGATTAGCTTTCTGATCTCAATACTGATTCTCTTCACTGCCGCTTATTTCATAGTCGTTCTTATAATAATTACAAGCCAACACTCAGTCGATGCGATTAATACCTTTAATAAAATTAAATATGTGCATTCATAAAATGAACCCTTCTTATTCACAAGTCTCTTTGCCATACTGTAGAAAATTTTAATTTACTTATTAGTCTCATTTATCTTTTTTAATCATCTTACATGGAAAATTTAGTGTAACAGACATATAACAGAAAACACTCAATTACAATCAGTTTCATATTCAGTAAAAATATAAATCGATGCACGCATTGTAAAAAATAAATACTGCAACTGGAAATGCAGCCATAAATAACCTACTACAAGAATAAATTTAAAATTAAACCAATAAATGGAAGAGAGATTGCCCTACCTGTTTATGACATGGTAAATGCCTTCCTAAAATTCTTACATTCTCACTAAATTCACTGAACGAATATTCTGACTTTGAGGATTATGCTACTGTCGAGGTATGTTCTCGTGACATGAGTGCCGCACTCCAATACTGGACAAATCCACTGGAATTCGTCCCATCCCATACCGGTCAGCGCAAAGCCGGAGCCTGGCGTCGCCGGCCTCTTTGAAGTGCAGCTGAAAGCGTCGATGAAATATAAAATGACAGCCCGCTGAAATATAGAGCAAGCCGCCCCGCGCCCTATATCGCAGCACGGGCCCAATTTCATGAATAGATGGAAAAAGCGCCTGCAGGACGCTGGCCGTCTCATAATTTTCGTGGCTTTCCGGCGCGCAAGTTGAGGAAATTTATAAACAGGCTCAGGGTTGCCCGCAGAGGGGCCGTGAGCGTCTCCGGGAAAATACGACCGTCTGATATCGTCCCTTGCATTTTTAAAGAAGACGGACGGCAGCGCCCGCCATTATGGTTTATTCGTCGCCAGGCGGCGACTGGATCATTTATGGAACTATTGGGGGAAAGTAACCAAGCAAACTAAAACCCAACGCGGAATATAAAAAAAAACTTCACCTTTATTCTCAATTACTCTGTACAGTCCTACGATTACGTTACTAAAGTGAAATTGACAATTTATACTTAAATGCAAAGACGTCGTGATGTTGCTCTTTATCTGCTATAATAAACATGTATTTTTTGACGTGAAAATGTTTAAGTTCGGTACGAATGCTGAGCAGTCATTCAAAATTATAAGCGACACAAAACGGTCGAGTTTGAAGCGACTAATACTCGAAGACTACTGGTACCCGTTTCCCGTACGACGCAAAATAGGGTAACAAAGCGACCAATTTGTATCTTAAGTATTAAACCCGTTTGAAATACCCAAGACTAAGGTTAACTACATCAATGTCTCTAACTTAAGTTCTAATTACTTTTTCAATATTTTTTTTGGAAAAATTTGGAAGCAATTTCACCCTGAAGTTCAACAAATTCAATTCAACAAAAAACTGTATTTGTTTTCGTGAGAATTGGTTAATACATATAATCTAAGATCTACATATATACGTTTATACTAACAAAAATAAAATTTAGGTAAAAAAATGATAATCGAAAATGAGGATCTTGGGGAGATTTTGGCATAAAGATGCAATAAGGACAGCTATAGGAATTAGAAACTATTTTATAAACCTTATAATAATTTTATTTAGTATGAAGTTTAGATATGTTACAACAAAAGATAAAAATATATTAAGCAAAAATGAATACTGACAGGAATATTTTGTATAATTTGGGAATATAGAACAAATAAACAGAAGTGTGGTAGAAAACGAGGAAATGTGAAAACCGAATATTAAGAATTTATTTAACCAAAAGCAAAAAAGTCTAAGAAGCGCAAAGAAAATTCAATACAAAACAAACACTTAGAGAATAATGATCCAGAAGTATTAACTACTTCATATAATAAAGTATGAAAGAATGATAATAACTGTACAAATTATAAAAGAAGTGTTTTATAAACTTTAATAGCAAATTTGTGTGAAAGAATATTAAAAAGGAGATTAAAAGCAGAAATTGAAGCTCAACTAGTTTCTGAACTCCGACCACGGCCTTATAACCCGAGAACCAAACCACACGATGCACCATAACACCGGTCGTGAAAGCCTTTGCATCTATTCTCAACTAGAAAAGACGCAGAATGGATTTAGAAAGGACAGAAAAGCCTACAACCACATATTTACAAAAGAACAAGTGATAGAGAAGCACATTAACATCAATGCACGTACCATTCAATGTATTGGATAATATATTCAGAAAAACTGTATGAAAGTATAAAAGAACATAACGATTTATGTCAGCATGCAAAATTTGTAGCCGGAAGAATGTACAGAATCAAACATTTTCTTGCTTTACATAACATTCAGATATCTATGACTGTAATAAAGGATTGCAATTATCACGTATTAAGATTGTAAGTTATATTGTGTTTCTTGTCAAGTTTGATTATTTGCCTATGTAGTACGGCGACAAAGAAAAGCATACTACTGTAGTAGTATTACATAAGTGTGGAACTGAAAAAATATAATCCTACATCTTCTCATCATTAGCTATGTGTTTGTATATCGCGTATAAAATTTTTAATGAAACTGGAGTGTCAGGGTCGTATAAGAGCTGAAAGACCACCTTCACTTCGAACTGTTTAGATAGTCAAAGCCGTAAGTACCCGAATTAAACGAAATTCTCTTCGTAACCAAAAGATTATGTCTCCAAAACTGATTTGTCTCGTAGAGTAGCTGCTTACAAAAGACGGGACATTTGCTGACTGATGCTTTAAAAAAAGGTAGGAGAGAGAAGGCAAATAGGTTGTTGACTGAATACGCGCATGATATAAATGAAAATTTTATTTAAGGATGAAAAGTCATTTAACAAACAACAGTATCTACCCTAAGTCGTGCAAAAGGCATTTCAGATAATGGCAAGGGTGCAGAAGGGCCATCATCCAGCAGCTGTAATGGTTTGGTGCTGAGTTGTGTTGTAATGGAGTAATTAATATTCATTTTTGTGAAAAGGAAGTCACAACTTCGGTCGCTGTGTATCAACGGAATGTTTAAAAAGGTGTAGTGAAACCTCTGAATCACATGGTTTTCAGAAAAAACCCGTACTCGCCTACAAAACACGGCCAGTCAATTCCAATTTATCCAAGTAACAATGTACTTCATTTTCTAGGATTGGCCTTCCGGTAGCCCAAATCTCATTCCGTTAGATTACAAATTATTGGTAGCTTTAGAGGCATAATTTTCTAAAAGTGACCCTAATGTTGATACTTTGAAGCATGTCTTCATGACTACAGTCAATACTTTTCACAATATAACAAAAGTATGTAAAAGAGAAAAACCTAAAAATAAACGATATGAAGAATAAACAAGTTGAAGGACAATAACTGTGAAAATAAGATATGTGAGAAATTTTGAAGGCAGAATCCGAAATAAACCAGTAAGAAAGGAAATAAAATGAAACCGACACTAAAATATATAGAACACACAATTAAAATGATTTGAACACCTAAAATGAATAGACGAAATAATTTATTTAATTAAGAACCCTTCTACCAATTGGTGTAGGGTGCATAGAAGGAATAAGAAAATCTAAAAAATAGGATAGATAAAACATAACAAAAAAACGAGAATGAAACCAAAGACAACGTGGAACGATTGGCCTCCCCTCTTTCTCCTTCTCTTTTCCTCTTTCCCTACCTGTTCCTCCCCTCCCTCACTGTTCTACCTCAACATCTCTCTACCTCCACTCTTCTCTTCCCATACTTTCTCTTCTCTCTATCTTCCTACCTCATTCCCCATGTCTGCGTTTGTGTACGACAGCGTGCGCGTATGCATGATTTGTGTTTTTATTGCTCACGCGTGTCACTCTTGAAAGGTCATTGTTACAAAACTGTGAACAACTCACAGAAAACCGTATGAAATCAAATAAAAGTGAACATAATAAGCAGCATTCAATATTGCTATGTCTCCTAAAACCTACAATTAATACTTGGTTGAACCTCTTTTATTATGATAAAATGCTTTTAACATTTGAGGCATGGTACTGATTTAATCATCTATCGTTTTTTAGTAATTTTCTGCTGTTCTTCTACCACCGCTACTATCAACTTGGTTTTGTTGCTAAGATTTCGTAGCCTTTTAGCCATGTTTATTGAGCAATGTGCAACATTTTTCAATCGGGTCTATGTCTGGACCCGACCATGGCAAAAGTAGAATTTATTGTTCTTTCTTTTGCGCAGTAGTCGTAAACTTTTGATGGTAAGAAGCTCTATTCTTTATAAAAGAAGTAATTTCCTTATTCATGGGCATGTTATTATTGATATCGGGTAGAAGTTCGTCACTCTAAACTTCAATATATGTATATAAAGGCATTTTTGTTGCAATATTAAATATAATCTGGCACACCACACTATTATGCTGATTTTTCCTTATTTTGCAGTCTGATGAAGACAACTATCATTTAATTGTTTAGGCGAATACTCCATACCTAGGTTTGACTAAACTGGTAGTATCAGATTTTGTCAGAAAAAATGACGGACCATCAAAAGTCATTCCTCTAGTATTACCCTTTAATTTTGAAAGGTGATCTTAACAACCATTATGTTATCTACAGACTGTCCCAAAAGTATACAAGTAAGTTTTTGGCACCATCTCAAGATTTCTTTGAAAACAAACATTTTGTTTATGTTCTAGATAAGTGCAAGAGTTGTTTTTTATAATAATTATCATCGAAAACAATTGCCACTAATCAATACCACTTACACCAGCGAAGATCGGATCGCTATAGCGAAGACTTTTATTTGAATGGATTTTCGATGGTCGGCGTAGAAAGAGGACTTCGGGACAGTACCAAACTGCGTTCTAAATTGAATGACAACACGGTTAAGAGGTAAATACAATTTTCATCAAATCATAATTTATAAAAATGATTTTTTAATTGATTTTGGACAGATTGATTGAGAAATATGAAAGAACTGGGAGTGCCCTCGATGACGAGCCAAGAAGTGGCCGACCGACCACTGTCACCACTCCAGAGAACAAAGACGTGCAAGCATTGTTATCGGGATATTGAAATCGACCATCCAGAGGATGATTCACAAGAAACTGGATTTGTTTGCATATCAGATCCAATTACTACAACCATTTGACTCAAAAAATTCATTCAGATTAAATTTTCCATATGGAGTTTTAGAGAAAATCAAACATGAAGAAATGGATACCAAAGAAATCCATTTCTCTGATGAAGCCTATTTTCAATTAGATATGTGGAGAGGCAGGCGTGTAAATAGCCGCTCTCGTGGTGCGGTGTGGAAACGTAGTACGGCCCGTATTGGAACGTCAACCGCTAAGGCCAAAATCGTCCCTTAAACGGCCGTCGCGAAAGCGGATGGGGGCGGCTACCGATATCAACCAACGAGTATTGCCAAATCGCTCACCTGTATCGGCTTCTGCTTCGTAGGCGATGGTTCCACGGTGGCCACCTTGCCGCGCTGCGGATCTGGTATCTGCGGGATGATAAGACACGACCGAATTGGCCCCGCTGCGGAGTGCTTCTTGCGGGTTGATAAGACACGACCGAATTGGCCGCGCTGCGAAGTGCGAATGTATGCGGGTGTTAAGACACGACCGAATTGGCCGCGCTGCGGAATGCGAATATTCGGGTGTTAAGACACGACCGAATTGGCCGAGCTGCGGTTTGCGAATCTTGCCGGGCTTCGCGCCTGGCTTGGCGGTAAGTCTGTGCGGGCAATTTTCATTCGACAGCACCTTTCATATCAAAAGGTGCCGCCAACGGCGTATTCAGACTTGTCGGCTGAGCAAAAGCCCATATGCCGTTTTGTGTGCGATGGCAAAACGTAGCAGATATCAAAGGCCCGCATGCCGCCGCGATATAAAGCGGTTCAAGGGCGAAAAGGCCGCCACACCAATATGGCTACGTAAATAAACAGAACTTTAGGATTCTGAGTACAAAAAAACATCATAAAAGTCAGGGTTTGGTGCTCAATTTTCTACTACGGAATAATTGATCTGATTTTCGAGCAAAAAAAGTTTTTGAGAAATTCTTACCCGTCGCAAGGCAACGAGAGAACTTTCGGCGCTCTTGATTTTAACAGGATGGGGTTCTTACGTAATGCATTTAAGAAAATCTGGAACTCGTCTCTGGTCGTTTTGAAGATAGAATTCTGACGCTATAATGGAAGGTAAAGACTAAAAATGGCGTCGATTAGCTGAGGTGTTCACCAGATCTAAATACTTGATATTTCTTTCTTTGGGGTTATCTGAAAGATCGGGTGTACAAAACTGAACCAAAGACACTCGAAGAGTTGAAAAATATCATCAAAATTGATATCAAAGCAATTTCAGAAGGCATCCGCTTAAATATTGGCTTTTGAGATACGCCTCCAATATTTGATATCCAGTAGAGATAGGCACTTTAAAAATTTATTACATTGTCACAATGTGTCTAATAAAAAGAAACAGAAATTATTTATGTTGATTACTGGGTTACTTTTTAATAAATTCTTTTCATCACTTATATACTTTTGGAACACTCTGTACCTAATTTAAATTCCTTAAATGTCTTCCCAATCGACTACCCCTTGCTTGATTTGTCGAAATATATAGACAATAAGAAAATTTCAAATACCTGTTTAAGAGTAGCTTTTAGAGATTCTATAACCTTAATAATTCCATAACGATAAGTTAATCCAGAGTAGATTGTAATGCTTTAAATTCTGCAGTTCGATTCATGCTAAACAATGCAGTTGTGTTTCCATGTTTGCCATCTGGCTCTCAAGTAAATCAAACTGACAACAGAGACACATGCAACGACGCTCGGCATAATTTTCAGATTAGAAAGGCGCAACAAAAGTTTTTTAATACTATGTAAGCAACATAGAATAACTCCAGATTGACTTTATTTAGATTCGAATTTCCATTATTGACAGAGTGTTTTTTGGTGTCAATCACGTACCACCTAAGTGCCGTTTTGGTTTCTAAATATAGCGACTAGTACGGTTTTGTAATCTACAATTTTAGTGATTTACTGTATTCATTAGGGGTCTCTAAATAAGTTTAAAGCACTGCTTGTATGCAATTTAATTTTAACCTTCTGCAACCAAGAGTAAAATCTATTTTCCTATTGTACGTGTTTGTATCAAATTAGAGCCCGTTTCTCCTTTACCTTCATTTTCTCTAAGTGTTTTTGCTTCTAATCTAGTCTTGTATTTCTCAGATCTATCATTACGACCACCAACTGCCTGCAAAAACAATCATCACTAAACAAACTCGCTAACTACTTCTATTCATTTAAAGGGTAGGGATTGTGTTTTTCCTTGCGTAGGATGGTTCCTTCTTTGCAGATTGAGAAGGATCAAAGAAATTATTATCTGAGCAGTAAACTGCTTTTAAACAATGAACATTGATTTTACTTTCATTATTGTTATCTTTTGTGCTTATTTATTTATTAATATATTTATTATTAAAATTTATTGAAAACTTTATACCACTGAATATCATGTATTATTGCGTTTTTTGCAAATAACGTTGAATGTGGTCCAGCTTTTTCTTAACACCTGTCCAGTTCAGTCACTGTTTTTCGGGAATTTTTAGCAGCTTCTTTTGACACTGCTCGTCTTGTGTCTTCTGAAAATCCTGGGAGACCAAGTTTTGGCAATGCTGATCGTTTATCATTTTTAAATATTGAGTAATCACCCGAATCATTGCCAATAAAAGTACTTTTAAACACACGTATTTCTCGTTACAGGACACCATCACCCTAGCTTATGATACCCCTGTAGCAAAAATTATCTGGACTTTTGCATTTAAGTACGCGTGACAGACAAGGTTCAAAACGACAAACAACACCGAACTGCTCATTAATAAAACATATGATTGAAAGTTTACAAACAGTAAATAAGTAATAAATAAATGTGTAAAGAGACAAAAAAAGCAAAATAAAAATAAAAGAGTTAAATTCTGTCAGCGAAAAGAGAAGACTTTAAACATTATATGTTGTATAAAATACCCAGATTATGACTTAATCACCTAGCAACTGCTTAAGGAACCTCTACAGAAATGTGTTATCATGTTAACGATAACATATAACGCAGTATTAAAAATAAGCTACTTCCCGATTCAATGGAATCAAAACCCGACAATTCGCAGATCTATCATCCTCCTACAGACCTATCAGTGTCTCGCCTGCCATGGACAAACTTTGAAAAATTGCTTACTACGAGACTACAACCTATCATAGAGGACTTGAACTTTATACCAAACCATCAATTCAGGTTTCTAAGATGTCACTCAACAATCAGATACACAGGATTGCGGATGAAAGCAACTTCAATATTCAAGGAGTACTGCACTGCAGCGTTTCCTACACGACAGCCAGGTCTTCAACTGGGTCTATTATGAAGAGATATTATACAAGCTAAAAAAACACTCCCACGCTGTTTCTTCATCATAGTCAAATCATTCCTAGAAAACAGATATTTTCCAGTGAAATATGGCCAAGAACTATCCGAGCTATACCCAAGAAAATCAGAGGTGCCACAAGGAAGTATACTTAGCCCAATGCTATACCTACTCTTCACGTGTATAAAGTAGAAAAATAGGCCAAAAATGGAGTTAAGATTAACTAGGAAAAATTAGACTCTACTATATCCACCAAACGTAAAGGTGTACGACCACCCGTCTGCATAAATAACATCTCAAGTAAATTATGTGAAATATCTAGAAATACACTTAGACAAGGGACTAACGTGGAAAACCCATGCCTCAAAAAAGTTGAACAACTGGGTCTTAAATTTAGGACTTGGTTACTTGGACGACAATCTAAATTATCCCTTACGTTACTAGTCTAAAAGTAACACTATAACCAATATGGACTTACGATCTACAGTTACGAGGGACAGCAGCTAACTCAACCATACAAATTATTGAAAGATTCCAAAATAAAACGCTTCATGCATTATGCGACGCATCGCATTTTGTGAGAAACGCAGACATAATAAAAATTTAAAGTAAACACAGTGATCGAAGAAATAAGTGATTGTAGTGAAAAATACTTAAACAAACTGCTGGATAATAGTGTATAAATCCATAGGCTAAAACGATTTAAACCACTTGATTTACCTTTTCGGTTTAATCAATAACTTCCTCATAGTGCGCGAACAATAACAAAAAGAGTGTCCTTCTCTAGAATTACACTATCATAGTTTAAACATTCCATTTTATACACTGTATCATAAATTTTGCTTATTGTATTTCATACACGCTGCAGTCATTGTAATAAAACAAAAAAAAATTTTGTATGCTACAAAATTAAGACAAAATACAGTAAAACCCTCCTAGAAAGCGCTTATTTTGCTTAAATTAATTACTGTAAAACAGAAGGAAAACCATTGACCAGAGTAAACAGAAATAACAGACAAGTATTCTAGTAATATTCTATCATGTTCAAGAGTACATGATTCAGTAGCATAGCATGGGACTGTTTATAAAATTTTAAAAAATTAATAACAAATCTATCAAACATAAATTTCAAAATATTACGATACGATAAACAAACTGACTATCGTAATTCGAAGGGGACATAGAGAGAAGCGTTAGTTTAATAGTTCATTAAAGGGTATGAACATTGTGAAAGTTGAAATTTTAGATGTTTTTTGTTTTATTGATGAAAGAAAATCAGCTTGACAGATTAACATAAAACTTTGTACACATCTTCAATAAAGTTAATGTTACATATTTTTTTTTTAATATCATGTTGGTGCACAGTGGTCCGTCAAAAATGCCGCCTCTTGAAAATAGTCCAAATTAGCGTTAACAGCTTTGCAGCGAAACGGAACGTCTGAGAGGAAGAAAACGAAAAAATTCTTAAAATATATGTAAATGGCTATGGTTTGATGTAGAGGATTTTGAAAATAATGATTTAAAAAAATGACAACCATTTGAAAAAAGTCGAAATTTTTGCTAAATTGTTAATAGAAAATTATTCATATAAAAAAGTATGAGATAAAAAAACCGTCATGCCATAAAAATAGTTTCTCTCTACAAAATCCATTTTGAATCAAGTCTTAATTATGTTATGCTGTCAACGAGGTCAAAAGAAGTGATTCGACTAAACGGCGTTTAAAGTTTTAGAAGAGGTAAATCGAATAAATTAATTTATTCTGTTAGTCTGCTATCCCTGGACCGTATAGCAGCTCTTCATCGTCTATAGATTCCTGGAATGACTGCTGGGCATGCAGACATCCTTCATGCGTGTTAGCCTGTGCTCGACGATTTGCGTGATTAACGCGCTCTTCGTCGAAATTTTGACAAAAGTAAAATAGACTTTGTCCGATGCGAACTCCCATTTCGCTTGTTGAACACTTAGAGTTCGAATTTTTACTTGCAACTTAAGATTTATGTCCTTTGGAGTATAAAGTATTGATTTATAAAAACATTTTTTTTTTGATTATTTAATTTTTTGAAAATTTTACAGTGTTCATACCCCTTAATATAAATCACAGCTGTATTCAGTCATGTTTCGTACCTGATTGCAGCAAGCTTTGTATTGGTAGTATGCAACATCCACACATGCTTTGCAGTTTACATATTCTAAATTGTGACAAATAAACCACACCAGATGTAAAAATAATTAAGCAAAAACATATATTTCAAATTAGAAAAAAATATATAGAATTAATAGACAAGAACAAAATTTCTCTTTTTTAAAGTTCTGTATACTCTTACTGCAACACATTAAATCCGCTCCATTAATTTTTCTCCAACTCTCGCATTTAATGTTGCCACATAAATCATAAAAATTGACAGATTTTTATATCCAAGAAATATATATTTCCGTCTCATAGCTACCGACTTAAGGGTGAAAAAAATTATATGATTCTTAAAAAGACGTTTGCTGTCCTGCCAAAGACGTTTAGAAATTATTTGCACCAAGAAAATCGAAGTTGCGATATTTCCAATGGTCCATTAGGGTCGTAGCGTTATCGTATTTCTCCTTAAGATGCACTGAATAAAGCAATGCAAGAAACCTGCACCAGTTTTCTTTAGAATAATTCGGTTGACGTTGTATTAAATCCCCAGTCAAACAGTTGCATAAGTAGTGGTCGGCTTGTTAATAAAAAATGAGAAAAGCCTATATTATATCGCTCTCTTTAACTGGTTATTGTAATGCTTTTGCCCAAGCATATTATCTTAACCTATAAGTCGTGACCTCTACTACACATCGAAATCTTTAATTAAGTCGTTAATATCTGTTAGTTTGAGACAGTACAACTTCTCGTTCCATAAAATCCTAAACAAGTCTTAACCTACATCTGCTAGTTTTTAAGTTTTTAATCTTTTTTCTTAAGACGTAATAAAAAAAATTTAACATTTACGACGCGCATGCACGCACACAAATTAATTTTCCCTGCTCATGTTATTTATCAAAAGTAAGAGAAGAAAAAAATTATTCTGTTATGTAGAATATAAAAAATATTCTGCTCCACGCATTTCTTTCTTTCGTTTCTTCATTTGTGCCTCCATAATCAACATTTTTTTTGTGTCCTTGTGAACGGTTTTTGGTTTGAAACAATTGATACAGTATAGAAATTTAAATTTAAATTGCAATAAAATTAAGGAAAAGCAAATACTATGAAAAGTGCAGATTGTATAATAGGAAAAATGAACATTTAAAAGGCCTTGAAAGTAATATAAATATGAAAATAAACGAAAAAAGTAGGAACACAATGTGCACTGATTTCTATCAAAAGCGCCATTAATTTTTTTTAAGTGAGACAACATTACCTCTAACAATTGGGCACGTAGGTCCAGGCGGTAAACAAAAGCATGCTAGTATTCAGAATCTGCTGTGCAGCCACAAACAATGTGAGCAGCTAACAATATAAAACATACGAATAACACAAACAAAGATGTGGAAAATATAGAGAAAAACTAGTACAATCAGGATTGAATGATATTGTAACAAATTTCTGAACACCTCTCGTAAGGGTGTGGTATTTCCGCAGCCGCCATAATGCATTCAGGAATCCAGCTGTCGCTGGGATGTGTGCGGATTCAAATAAGACGAATTTTCAAAGGTTTCAGTGTAGCCCCTCTAGGTGTTTCGCGACCATTCTGTTAGACCCGAAATATGCATAAATATCGCGCAGTGGGGCGCTAATAGCATTTGAAATCGCGACAGCAAAGCGAAGCAAATCCAAGTTCGCAAGCTGTGCGCGTCAACATAAATAGTGTGTGATTTTATGTTATCTATCAAATGTCTTGTATATTTAAATAGTGTTGTGATTCTGATCGCCCATAAGTAAAATAAATAAGTAGTTTTAATAAATTTGCACAAATTATTCACCACTGTAAACAGCGCAAATATTATGCAAAATGGGTTTCAAAGAAGTTGATAAATTTACAAAAAAATGTTGTAAACATATTCATCTATAACAACAGTCAAATTTGAGATATTTTTTCGTAAAGCAATATTTGAAGGTAATGAACAGTCCAAAGCTCTAAGACGAAAATTAATGGGACAATTTGCAAGAACTGGCATTGAATGTGAAAGACTATTCTAGTAAATTTAAGAAAATAATTACAAGAATTAAAGTTTATTCAGAAGAACAGATCAAAATATAAAAGAATGCAGAAAATTCTATAGTTTTAGAAACATGCAAGTTATTAAGTTTATGTCAACTAAAGAAGCATGATGATGCGCTTGCACATGCTTTAGAGCGCAAATATGTAAAAAAATTGGGTAGACACAACTACGTCAGAACAGGAAATTGGCAAAGAAGAAATAATAGAAGTATGTTAAGACGGGTATTATGTAAAAACATATTTAAAAAACTGGCGTAAATTGGGCAATTTACAACATAATTACAAAAGATCACCACGATAAAAAAAGTTGTCAAAAAACCGAAAGAATTTAACATGAACAAACAATCATTTAGATGGTACAAGTAGCCTATATATGGATCTACGACAATATTATTTATTGAAATTCTGTTCGAGTTCAAACTACTCCTTTTGCGTCCTATTGACCTTTTTTTTGTAGGGGATCAATCCACTGTTATATTGTATATTCGCTTTTCCCACGATCTCTCTCCACTCTTTCCTATCTTGCATTTCTCTTTAGACTCAGTTATTGCTAAAACTTGAATGCCGCCCATCACTTGATCTACCCATCGTAATCTTGGTCTCCCTCTCTGACATCCTTCTTGTAGTTTCCATCTTGTAATTTTTGTCGGTAGTGATGAACCCATTTTCCGATTTATGTGACCGAACCAACTTATTCTCTGAGCTTGTATTGTCCTAACTATATCTTCACGTTTTACTATTTCATTTATTTCCAGTTCATTAATCTTCTGTACTCAAAATCTCCTATTTCCATTAGTTTAAATATGCTCCTTACTATCTTCCTTTCAAATATTTTTTAGTTTTTCTTGGCCTCGTTTAGTCAAGCATATTATTTCTGAAGCATTCGTAACCACTGGTCTTCTTTGTACTCTTGCTTATCTTCTTATCTTGCATAGATAACTTGTATTTATAATATGTTTTGTGTCTTGATTGTAGTCTCTTTGTTATTTCCATTTCTTATTTCCTATTACACATACGTATCTAATATTGTAATTTCTTCACATTTTTCCATCCTTTCACTTTTTTGCATTCGCTACGTCTTCTACTTATATTCATAAACTTCGTCTTACCTTCATTAATTACTGATCACCTCTTTTTTGATTCTTTTTCCATTTTTAGTACTGCTTTGTCTAAATTTCTTCTCTTGAAATTATAATAATGTGATCCCCGTATTTATTTTTACCATTTTTTCTATAATTTTTTCCTTTAATTTACATTGTCTAATAATTCCCTCAAATGTTATATTGAATAATACTGTGAATAAGCCATTTCCTTCTCTTACTTCTGTACCAAATTGAAATTCGTAATTCGTTCATTATCATTTGCATTATCTTTTTATTTTATTTGGTATTCCTATTTCTTTTTCATCTTTTATAATCACGTCACGTTTTAGACTGTCAAATGCTTGTTTGAATCGGGCCCTGTAGATTTTTCCGTTTTAAGCTTTTTATTATTTCACTGTTCCCTTAATGGTCTAATATCTTACTCTACTTCTTTATGTTTACATCCCTCTTCCTTCTGTTCGAACTTATTATCTCCCTTGTGGTTATTTAATAATCCTTTAAAGTATTTATTCCACAAATCACTTTCAATGTATGCAGTTGCCGTTTTTCTATTCAGTTTCCTTGGAATTTTTATTGTTATAATTCTCTGTTTCAACCATTATTTCTTCAGTCTATTGTATTTTCTTCTGCTTTGCTAGCTTCGAGCTCTACTTTCTTAGTTCCCTATATATTTTGTAATCATTTGTATCCTCTGTTTTTAGCCATTTCTATCTTGCTCATTCTTTCTATTTATTGAAATTTCACACTCTTTATCATACCAGTTACTTTTTATTTCTATGCTACTTCGACCTAGTTCGTCTTCCGATACTAATATTACTTTGTTTTGTTCTTTTTTTGTGAAATTTTGTGCTAACTATAAATATATACAATTCTGCAACTACATTATTTAAATGATCTTCTTTATTCATTTTCGCATTAGGTTATGATTACAAATGCGTCATGTTTTTGTATCTCTTCACATACGACTGTTAGAGTCTACATAGGTTTAGAAAATCTGAACAGTAGTGATTAACACTAAAACATGTTTATCAGTGTAGGATTTTCTATTTAAACATCTTTTGTTTGTTCAGAAATTCTCTTGAATAACTGTAAATCTAATAAAAACCTATCATCGCGATACATAATTCAAAAATTTATGGAGCATACCTTTACAGTAACATTACTGTTTAGATATACGAAAAAGGCAATTGCAGAAACATCGTCACCAATTTATATCTATACCCAACTCTAGCATTGATGGCTATTACTTAATGGCCTTGTGTGTATCGAACAGCAAAGAAACGATTTCCTGTCTGTGGTAAAATAAATGTTAGAGCTTGTATGACTCATGTAATTGTCGGCACAATTTCAATGGAATTCCTTCAGCTCATTTTTTGCTGCGAATTCCTTTCTGTGAAAGTCGCCGTGACTAACGTATTATTTTTACGAAAGGCCAGAAATAAACAATTCCTACGGTTGTTGTGTCCAGCCAGTCTAACTTCTTATTTATACAACTTTAATAAAACTAGAGAAATTAATTGTTTACTTATTTTTTATTTCATCTCAGCTAGTTACGCGTAAAAACGGTAACTCTCATTCAACGTTAAGAGAATGTATGTATTTAACAAACCTTTCAGTTTTACGTTTTTTTCACCGACTTCTCTCAAATTTTTGTAAGGTGGGAACGTATAAATTATTTAATTGTATCAGCTATTTCCCTTGATTGGGAACGTGGAACAATTTAACTTAGTGCCCATTCATAATTAACGTAAGCATAAGCCACTCATGAGAAATACCCAATACCTAAAGTTGAATCAATGCGAAGCTTATACACTCGTTCATAATGCACTCCCGTAATTTTTACATTTTACGTTCATACGTAAGAAATACGTGAGTTGAAACGGTTCAACTTTTCGTATTTCTTACATTTATTTGCAGTAATTTTTAATTTTTCTCTAGATTATGTTGGCAGCAGTAACAGAATGTTTGTTTTGATTTTGAAATTGCATAATCTAACTTTAGTATTGTCGACATTTGGCTTCGTTTTCACAATGGATAGGGAACTATTAATTAAGTCCTGTTCCTACAACATAAAAGGGATAACAGCTCCAAGGCAACATAATTATGCAAAATGCCTGGAAGGACATTGCTGCCACTACTTTACGCAACTTTCAAATGTTTAGAAAAAGCTTACGCGCATTATTCGTATTTCTTATGGTCGGCTTATGCTTGCGACCATTATAAATGGGCGTTTACAATTAAAACTTCGTTCGGCGGAAGCAAACGAAATGGCCATGGGAGACGCGCCCTGATAGCCGCGGCCGCCCGGCCATTCGGCAAGAAAAGAGAGCGGCTCCGTGTTGCGTGCACGAACGCACGGACCTCCTCGTGTAAATTAAGCGCTCAGAGCACGGCGCGCAAAATCTCATATCAGCCGTCTTTGTTTACGTTTCATTCAAATGTATAGACTATTTTTGTTTACTATGCACGGACCTCGCGTAAATCAAGAGCCTAGAATCATACCACATTTCTTTGTTTACTTTCTGTTCAAATGTATAAAAATTATTTTTCGGCATCACCAGTAGAATTATGAAGCACCATGAAGACTATGAAAATTAAATGTCCGTATTTCAAAGCAATTATATAATCTACGAGAGCTATGAGGAATAATCAAAGAGACAAATTGGAAATATTTTGGTGGAACTCCATAAAAAATATGTTATAACCATTTAAATTAGGAAAGAGCTACTTACCATTTGACAAACGATAAAAGCTAACCTAACTGTTCCTTAAATAAGAGATCTCTAATGTTCCGTAAATTATTATTTAAGAAATCAAAAATTCTGTCAAGGGCACTTAAATATCAAATAATAATCTGCTTAGATATACGAGTATATAGAAGTTTTATTTTTTTTTGAGATAACTACATTAAATGATAAGATATACAAATAAGGTATATATTTCCTATAAGCTTGAAATGTTTCTATGAAGGAATGTCAATACGCACATCAGCGCTTTAACCTGCTCTACAAAAAATTAAGAGTTTGTTGCCAACATCAATGACACTCAGGGGCATAAATTTTACATCATTAGTGATATTCACATAGCCATTATCACAGGCGGCACCTATTAGTCGATGAAAATCAATGGGCGCACAGTCATTTGCCATTTTGGTCACTTCAGTAAAACCACCTGACATTGTTGTGTAACGCTACCGGGTGCCTCGACAATCAATATGTTAGGACAAAAGTTATGAGACCTATTTTATATAGCACGAAGCAGTACTAGCAAGACATATCGACTAGGAAGCAAAGTTTTCAAAACACCCTTGCAGTACTTACTTACTTACTTACTTACTTCCTCTTCTCCCATTGTACCTCACGGTGTCGGCGTTTTGAGCCATTGTTTAAATGAGTGTCTATCCCTTGCAAGGGTTCGGATTTGTGTTAGGGTCTGTCCTCTTTCTCTTGCTGATTCGTTGATGTTGTCTTCCCACTTTCGCTTGGGTCTTCCTCTATCTCTCCTTCCATCACATCTCATTTCAAAAACGGTTTTTGGGTATCGTTCATTGCCCATTCTGATCAGGTGTCCATACCATTGTAGCTGTTTGGTTTTTATTTGTTCTACCAACGGTGTGATTTCTAGTTCATCTCGTATGGATCTGTTACGGACCCTATCTCTTCTTGTTTTGCCCACTATCCGCCTTAGATACCTCATCTCTGCAGTTGTTATTTTGGATTTATGTTTGTCTGTTATCGCCCATGTCTCGGAAGCGTATACTACCCTTGTAGTAGACGGAAGAATATGTTTGATAACGTGTTCGCTGTAGCTCTGTTATAAAGATCAGTAAAAGTTTCCGCACAAATATCATCTACAAAATACTGTAATCGTTCTGCCTTTCAACAAAAACAATTTAACCAATTAACTAGAGATACCGAAGTAGTGAAATTCATTTTTTATTATCATCAGACATGCCTTTTTATTCTAGTGTTGCTTCTAGTTTGCCACATATAAAAATTGGTTAAATATTCAATATTTAATTCGGGAGGTGGCAATGAATTAGATACAACTTGGTGTTTTTTCTTATGAGTAAATGTAGATTTCGGTTTTACTGTTAAATGGGAACATAGGACACAAATTATTTTTAAGTAATAAGCGTTTCATATGACTAGAAGGTGATCTAGTAAGTAATCGCTATCTTATAAAATGGATAAAATGTTGCCCAACACAGTTACACCAAGTGAACTAGAAAAAGAAAGGGGAAAGCTTTGTATTCTAGAAAATCATAAAGAAAAGACTCAATGTACAAAGGCGTACCACAAAATAATAATATTATTATATATATAATAATTATATTATTCTAAAATAAAGATACACCCCTAAATAACTTTCTGTATATCGGCCCTGGAGGAAACATTTTTGTTGTCTAAAATTAACAAGTTTAATTTTATTTTTTGTACTACTACTGACGAAACCAAACAAGATATTTTTCTTTCGAAATTTTGGTAGGAAGAACGTAAAGCATGAATTATGTACATTTTAAGTAACGTTGGAAGACTTGTTCATGTACGCAAAGATTTTTTATAAATATGACTTGCGTTGCTAAAAACCAAATGTGAGAAAAGAGCAACTTGATAAAAATAAGCTGTTAAAAGGTTTGTTGAATCGGTAAGTTGTGTTGAATCACATTGTTGTACTAGTAAAACTGGCCAATGGCAATGTTTTTAATGAAATATACGAAAGGACCGAAAATGATACATGCGGAAGTCGAAGACATTCGTTAAAAAGTGGGTAAAGCGATATTTGAAGGTTCGGAATGTAGATCTACCGGAGAGGGAAATGTCCCGTGCCACAACAACAAGGACAAAGTGATCTTGCGTCTCTTTGAAGACAAACCAGGCTTTTCGCTGCACGGTGTCCAAATGAAACTCCATCAGAAAGGAATTCAGGTCTCTCTAAATACGATTAGAAGTCGCCTGCCCAAAAAAACTTTTGAAAAAACTTTTAGTATCAGAAAAGCACGTAAAAACGACTGGCGTGGGCAAATGACAATTTTGGTTAGAGATTAGATCTTCCTTATCAAAAGTGTCGTCAGCGAAGAGTAATAATAGGATTCTTCAGCGCGCAGTAAAAATGCTTCTGTAAATGCGATTTTCGTTGCCTCTTTTTGTTTAAGAACAATATAAACGCCGAGAAAATGTGCATCATCTGAGAAGTTTTTTGGTTCTGACAGAACATGTTGAGTGCTGTAAAAAGACAACCCTTAATATCGCAGCAAACTGAGCAATACCTGGAAACAACAAAACACGGTGAAGCCACTGTCATTTCAAATTAAGAAGATATAGCGAGCTTTGCCAAATCATCATGCAGAAAAATCGGTATGAAACTATGATCAGTAATGCAGGTGATTGGACTTAATATTAGATAATTGTGCAATAGTTCATAATGATCTCCATTTTTATTTTCCAAGATTATATTAGTCACCGACTATACTTAATGCTATCCAATCATGTCTATTGCCATTCATACGGTAACGCTTTCGCCAGTGCATATGACTGTATTAAAATCATTCCATTATTTATGTTTTTGTTCTGTACAAAAGTTTCCAGACATTATTACCCTTCAAAAGATAATATTGCAAAAAGAAAACCGATCAGTTACTTTTGAACTTAAATATATAAATAGCACACTACACACGTTTAGTTCCATCAGCAGACATTTTCACGATTAGTTACACAATATGAATGAACTGGAGCTAAGATTCATGCATTTCTGCTAGAAAAATCTATAGGCCTCAATTTTTTAAGATGACAGCTTTCACAGACTAGAGCTATGATATACATGATGTATACATACGTCTCAATGATTTTGAAAAATCCTTTAACAAGGTCCAGCACAGCAGGCTTACAGAAAGAGAAAGATATTGTGAAACGCTGAAATAAATGACGAAGATGTCACAATCATTGCTAATCTACACTGAGTACAACAAGCAATAATACATAAAGGAGATATTTCTCAGGCGAGGAATCCTACAAGGCTACCTTTATCGCCTGTCTTATTCAACATATTCTCAGAAGAACTTTTCAAAGGCGCCCTGCTAAATATCGAGGAAGGATTTGTAGTAAATGGACAAACATTATCAACAATCTAGGACATGCAAAAGACATAGTGCTCTTGGCGGACCGTCAGAAAAGACTGCAGTTGTTAGTCAACAGGGTTGTGGGAAGTGTAAGAAATACAGAATGAGTATCAACACCAACAAAGCAAAAATAGAGATCGTTAGCAAAAACATTAATGTAAATAGAGTAATTCAAACAGAAGCGAAATATCGGAAAGAATACCAAACCGGAGATTAAACATAGCAAAAACTCCTTTTAACAAAATGAAAAGTGTATAGAACAATAAACTAAACATAGAGATAAAAACTAGAGCATTAATATGTTATATGCTCTCAGTATCCTTTTATGGTGTTTTATGGTGCTGATCCTTATAAAGCTAACAGAAAAGATTGAAAAATGTGAAATGTAGTGTTATAAAAAGATACTACAAATAGGAAAAACAAAGAACTCCTATGGTGAAGAAGAGAAAACTAAACTACTTCGGATATACAGTCGGAGGTTCAAAATATTAGCTTATGAAACTGATTACTGAAAGCAAAATCAAAGATCAAAGACGTCTAAGAAATCCCCGAGTACCCTGGATGAACAATCAACGAAAACGGTCAGATATGTCAGCAGTTATATTGTTTAAATCAAATAGGCTAACGTGATGACAATGTTCTGAAAGAACAAAGCATCAGAAAAAGAAACTTATTTAACTGAAAATTCAAAACATTCCTTCATTCCCCATATTTACTCATTTGGCTGCCTTAGATATCTACCCGTTCCTAACAGTTCGTTAAGCATTTACGCGATTATGTTAAGCAGCAGAATTTAATCAAAATTACCTTGCTATTGAGATCATTATAGGAAAACATAAATCCATAGTTATTTTTAATAAAAACTAGTACAACCAATGAAAAACAAGTTACGATATTTTTAAAGATTTCATGTACGATTTATTCCTCCGCTTCCTTGTACAGGGTCGTAGAGATAAATCCGGAATTGTTTTATATAATTTTATATAATTATATTGCAGGAAAGCCAAAAGACTTTCTTGTGCACTTGCGCAATCCCCTACTTCACATAATTAACAACCTATAATATGAGCTAAAAATTCAAACAGAGCTGAAATACTCAAATCCCTTCGCGCCAAATAACCGCCGTATTGTGTGTATTGCATAGTTTGACTATAAAAAACCCCAAATTTACGAAGTATTTATGAAGTACAGGGAATATGACCGCTAGCAGGAGGCAACTGTTGACAAAGCAACTCATAGCAACCAATCTGATTGTAAGACAATTTATCCACGAATTGAAAAAGATCAGGATCATGGGCGAAGCATAACTGACTTGGCAAAAAATAGGCGTGGCAAAATCTATGATCAGTCTACTAGTGCACCAAAACCTGCACTACAGTCTTTTATCCTGAAGAACCGCCAACTCTTGACT
This sequence comes from Sinelater perroti, assembly GCA_036346155.1. NCBI lineage: Eukaryota > Metazoa > Arthropoda > Insecta > Coleoptera > Elateridae > Sinelater > Sinelater perroti. Next base: position 1,718,204 of record JARFIY010000332.1, on the reverse strand, counting down.
GGGAAGAACAAGATGACAAGAAGTTAAGACTACGCGCTGCTAGGTGACATCAATCACGACAGCACCAACTTCTTGAAGTTATTTTTGGGTAGAAAGGTACATTGCCAAAATGACAGATCTGCCAAAATGCCTCTAAGGTGCCTACCGTCATGCGTACAAAGTTTCCCGCCGCTGTGATGGTGCAGGGGCTTATGAGCAGCAAAGGGGATGTCATGGCAATTAACTTCTTTAAAGAAAACCTGAAGGTGGCCGCCGACAGTTGTATGAACATGGTGGAGACATCCGCTGGGCAGAAGTATGTATTCCACAAAACATCGCTTCAGCTCATAAGACAAAAAAGACCTAAGTATGGCTGTACAACAATTTGTATTACCACTAGTCCCCCGACTTATAGTCACCATTCAATCCTAACCACAATTCCTTTAACTACTACGTATGAGACGTGGTCGAGGTCATGACACCAAGGATAGCTTAAGGGTCTCCATCTTGGAGGTAACGATACTCCCGTTCGAGAAAGCCGTGGCCGTTGAGAGGGGCTACATGAATATTATTCTCAATGCTATTTACTTTAAGTGTGCAAAGTTTCATAGAAGTAAATTTACTTTACTTGCTTTCTAGTGTTATTTTCATTTTCTGGATTTATCTAAAATCACTCTGTATTTGGTTTTTAAAAAGAGATTATATAACTACAAGTAAAAGTTAATTATTTGCCGAATTCCGAAAATAACATTGATAATTTACAAATTCTGTATTCTCCAAAAAAAGATTTCGATTAATTTCTAGAATTACATTAAGTGATCAACGGCCACTTCAATTTTACACGACTGACGCGTCGCGTCTAAATTTCCCCACGGCTTTCCAGCCAGCACAAAAGCTGTCTCCTTCCATTTCGGCGAGATAATGAGGACATCAGTCAAAAAGGCGCAATAAGAGACGAGGCGCCCGGGGAGACTTGTCAAGCGCCCGTCTCTGCGCCGTGAAACCCGAAGCCGGAAGCGAACGCGCGGTTTTTCGCGTGCGCCGGAGCCCTGCACCGACCCGGAAAGTTTATTTGCACAGTAAAAGCTTTCCAGCCCCTTTGATGTGCGTGGAGCCGACCCGCGGCGTCGTGCCACCCTTTAATCTAATTACCGTGCACCGTGCAGGTTCGGCACCGGAAACGAAGAAAGCTCCTCGCGCTGGCCGGATCTGCGCCCGCCTAACCGCGCGGCTGCAAATTGCGCAATTTGACTACAGATTAGTTCGTTAATTCCGCACTAAGTATATTTCCCGCGACAAATTGCTCGGCTTAATGAAATGGCCGCCGATTTCCCGATATGGCCCCGCGCGCGGTTGTTGGAGGCGCTGGCGAGACTCACCCTCAAGAATCACGCCCAGAGCTGCGGTTCGTGCCGGAAAATCTGAAACACAAACGCAAGTTAATATTTCATTGCACGCCGGGGGAAATTGCAAACATAAATCGGCGGGTACGATGCTGATTTATGGCGTTCAAAAGGGTCTAAGCGGAGAGAAAATAGTAAAATGTGGCAACGGCAACAGTCCAAGTCGTTTTTTGCCAAATCTTGTATTAAAAAAGTTCAGTTTTCAATTTCGATAATTTTTGGCAACTACATTTTAAAAATTCAAACTAAAAAAATATATGTTTTTTAAGTTTATTAGCAATCAGAAAGATACAACATACATTCTATGAGCTAATTTTATCACTGGGTATATGTCGTGGAGGAAGACTCCCATTGAAGTCGCCTCTTTATTGCACTAAATCTTTTGGCAATTTTGATTCAAGCGTCGAGTCATGGAATCTTCTCTTAATGGAATAATGGTTTCGTTGGGATGAGTTTCTAGCGAGTCGTGGTGTTTTATGGCTTTTTGCTTGATTGCGTCCTTCACGTATGGTACATTGAGGTCGGTGTGAGTATTAGAAACGTACCGTGGCGCTCCAGTTATGCTTCGTAATGTCTTTGATTGGAATCGTATGATTTCTATCGTTGAATTGTTTGTACAACCCCATAACTCACAGCCGTAGAGCCATATAGGTCGGATTATGGTCTTGTATATAAGTAATTTGTTATCCAAAGAAAGAATTGATTTTTTGCCAAGGAGGCAATACATTTTTCTAATTGTAATATCCGTCTCCTTCCTTTTTTTTTTGATAAGTGTATTCTCCAGGTTAGACGTTTGTCAAGGTGAAAGACGAGGTATGTAGCTTCGTTCGCTTGGAGAATGGGGTGATCGTTGATGTAAATTGGAGCACAGGTTGATTGTTTCATGGTAAACGTGATGTGGAAAGATTTATTTCCATTAATTTCTATCCTCCATTTGTGTATCCATTTCTCAATTAAGGTTAGATGATCTTGAGTTCTATTCGTTGCTACGACTAAATCTTCACTACTTGTTAGTATTGCTATGTCATCTGCAAAAGTTCCCATTGTATTATGTTCCAGTGTTGGGATGTCATGCGAATACAGAAGGTATAATCCAGGTCCTAGCATACTACCTGAGGTACGCCTTATTTGTGATGTTTCATCACCTACTATGACTTGGAAGTGACAATTTTCAAGGTACAATAGGTAGCAGTGGTGAGGAATGTATTCTTGATTTTGTACAGAAGTCAGCTGTGCCAAACACGGTCGAATGCTTATTTAACATCTAAGAATACTGCGGAGTAGTATTCTTTATTTTCAAGAGCAGTTTAAATTTTATCAACTAGTCGATGACACCGCTGGACAGTCGAGTGTCGAGTCCGGAAGCCAAATTGATGATTTGGAAGCCAGTCTTGTAGTATTTCACTTTGATTTATTCTCTTTAGGATTAGTTTTTCAAGCAATTTAGATGGCAGCGGAAAAAGGCTGATAGAGCTATATGAGTTAACATCATTAGGGGATTTACCGGGTTTAAGGATGAGAACGATATGGGCAAATTTTAACTGGAGTGGCCAGTAAGTAAGGCAAAGAATTCCATTAAATAGTAGTTGGATATAGTGTATTCCTTTTCTGGAAGCTCTTTTAAGACAGCCGCTATTATTAGATCAAACACTGGGGATTTTCTATTACACAGGTAGTTTATTTCCTCCTGGATTTCTTTCTTCGTGAAGTTACGTATTGGTGGTGACATTTGTAACGAGGCATTTAAGTAAGTTTCATCAATTTCCTCATCAATTTCTTCTGAATTAGGAGTAAAAACAGATTGAAGGTGTTGAGCGAACTCTTCTGCTTTTTCTTTGTCAGTTCTTGCCTAGGTTCCTATTTGATTCTGTAGGGGGTGTTGTGTGTTTTAGGTTGTTTGATTCCTCTAGTAGCTCTCCAGATTGTGTTATCATGTACTGATAGTGAACTGAGGTAAATTTAGAAGGTATGATTGCGGTTTTATTTTAATTTACTTCTCAGCTTATTGTTTAGTCGGTTGAGTTCCCTTCCATATACAATGTTGTGGGTTCGCTGCCATTTTGCTTTCGCCTTGCGTTTTTCTCTATCTCCATTATTTCATTGGGAATATTAGGAGAGGTGGGTTTTAAATTCTTTGTTTGATGAGTCACGTGCCATCTTGCTGATTGAATGGTGGTAATTAACAGTTGGGCTGAAAAGTTCGTAGGCTAACATAGAAAAAAATTTTTTTTTGATAAAATTGGATTTTATTATTCAATATAATTGCCTTCGATACACCGATTATAGCGATCATACAATTTTTCTATACCATTTTTAAAATATATTTTGTCTTTAGCCTCAAAATAAGCTTCTGTTTCGGCAATTACCTCTTCATCGGCGCTAAATTTCTTTCCAGCGAGCATTCTCTTGAGGTCTGAGAACAGGAAAAAGTCGCTGGTGGCCAGATCTGGAGAATACGGTGGATGCGGAAGCAATTCGTAGCCTAATTCATGCAATTTTGCCATCATTTTCATTGACTTGTGGCACGTTGCATTGTCTTGATGAAACAGCACTTTTCTTCTTCAAATGGGGCCGTTTTTCGTGATTTCGTCCTTCAAACGCTCCAACAACGCTTTGTAATAATCGCTATTGATGGTCTGGCCCTTTCAAGGTGATCAATAAATACTGATGCCATAAACCTTGCTAGCCGATTATTGCGTCTTTCCACTCTTTGGATTCGGTTCATCGCGTGCAGTCCACTCGGCTGACTGTCGATTTGACTCTGGAGTGTAGTGATGAAGCCATGTTTCATCCGTTGTCACATATCAACGAAAATTCGTTATTATTACCGTTGAATATCGCTGAACATTGTTCTGAATCAACGACACGTTGAAACTTTGCTGGATTGTGAGCTCGCGCGGCACTCACTTTGCACACAGTTTTGCATGTCCAAATATTCATGCAAGATATGTCCAACACTGTATTTTGATATCTTCAGAGTCTCAGCTATCTCGCTTAACTTCAATTTACGGTCATTCATAATCATTTTGTAAACTTTTTATGTTTTCGTCCGTTACAGCCTCTTTCGGGCGTCCACTGCGTGCATCGTCATCAGTGCTCATCTCGCCTCGTTTAAACTTGGAAAACCACTTCTCAACGGTTGATTTTCCTGGTGCACAGTCTAAATAATGCTTATCAAGCCAAGCCTTGGTTTCAACGGTATTTTTTTTTTGCCAAAAAGCAGTGTTTTATTAATACTCGAAATTCATTTTTATCCATTTTTTTAAAATTAACAATAGTTGCTTCACTCAAAATACGATATCTCCTAAACTAATAGTCCGACAGTTGTCAAATTTATACACGAGTCTTTTGAAGGTTAGGGTTAACTAAAAAGCACATGGATTTAATACTACTAGCGCCGCTTATGTGTCAGCCTACGAACTTTTCAGCCCAACTGTTAAGTGATTTGTCGCGCTCTCGATGTCTTCTATCATTTTTAACCTAACATTAGTGTTTAGATGTTCATTTATGTACCCCTTAAATGTTTCCCAATTGGTTCTACTGTTGCTTAGGATTGGTTTAGATATTTTATGTATTATTGTTGCATTTACAGTTGCAATCACTGCAGAATGATCAGATATTAAATCGTAGTTGGAAGAGATATTTATATAATTTGAAGATAGGCCATTGATTACAAAGTAATCTAACAAGTCGGGGATTTTGTTAGAATCCCTGGGCCAGTAGGTGAGAGTGCCTGTAGACAAATAGTTGTATCCGCTGTCGGAAATAACTTTCAGCATTTGTCTGCCTTTTCTTGTTAAAAAAAATATATGAATATTTCTTAGAAAATTTTTCATTAATATAAGAGAAAAGCAAAATTAAACTTTATAAATATAACGCTTTGCTGTTCAACGAGAAAATTTCCTTGTTTTATAAGCTATTCCAATTAGAAAGAACTAATTCAATTTCAACAATACATTAAAAACAAAGCTATCTAAGTCGGTGAAGTTAGTGAAGTCCAGGTATGTGTACAAGCACCACAGGGGTCTCGGCGGCTACTCGCATTGAACCATGTACGCCGCCCAGCCGTAACGGCTTGGCAGTAACCTCGATATTAGTCACAAACGTCTAAGATTGCAAAGTCAAGGTGACGCAAGGACTTATATGTTAGCCTGGAAACTTATTCCACGCGTATTAGATCTACCAGCCATTGGGATTGCCACATATTCCAAGCTAGCAGCTGCCTGTTATGTACATTAAAAATAAATATAATCGAAATTCATTACTAATTAATGATGCAATGATTCTAACTAAAATCGAGCAAAATAATGGTATCAGCAAAAGTAATATTTGTGATATGAGACTCTACTAACAAGAGAGTCGAATATAAGGACAAAAATATATATTAAAAAAAAGAGAAAAAACTCTAATGGGAAAAACGAGACTTGAATTATTTAAACATTGTAATGCAAAATCAAAAAACCACTGTCTGAATGAAAAAATGATTTTGTGATAGTTTTCAAAAAGATATTTCGTTATCTCTACGATCTAGCTGCAAAGAGAGAATGCCAAGCTGTCACAACGCAGTTCAGTGTGTTGAATACGAGATTTCGGGTTATAATTTTCTAATTAATTGAATATTAATTGTATCAAAATTTTGGTGGTGTATTTCGTATGTTGAACAATCACTGAAGAAAAAAGCCAAGAAGTTTTTCGTTTATCAGGGATGACAGAAGGTCGAAATGTTTGTTCGCGTCCACGAAAGGGGGCTCGCGCATTGTGCTTAGCCTGTAATTAATAAAACGAAAAAGGCTCCTAACTCGTACACGCATTCTAAAAGGAATAACATCTGCAAGAATTATGACGTGTGTAGTATATATAAGCCACAACGTCGTCCCTGGTGTTATGAAGGGTCCAGTTGAAGGGTCTGTTCACGATTTGATAGAAAGTATCTAGTCGTTGTTTCTCCCTAACCCTGACTCTTCTACCTGATCCCACTATTATAGTATCCGGAACATTGTTGTCGGAGACGAGAGAGCAGGTCGTCGGACCGGTGAGTAGCGTCATATAAAAGGTGAACACAGCAAAATTGAGAGTTGCGACAATTTACACAAAATATTTGGAAGTATATTTATTAGACCTTTGATGGATTTATTTGTTTTGGTACATAATCTACACGATTAGCAGTTTACTACTCATTGATTGCCACGTCGCGAGATCTGACCAAAAACGTTGTAAGCAAACACACTTTTCGATAGGTGCCTGAGTTGAAAGACGCAGAAGAAAGCTCTACTCTTCAAACCGCATATGGCTTTCCCGAGAAAAGGAATTTCGTCAGGAATTTTACTTCTCCCTTTCTTTTGTAGTCCTTCTAACTGCGAGCAGTGTAGTAATCTTGCCTAGCAATATAATTGAAATCGGTGAAGCAATATGCCTCATCATCTATCACCGCGCACTAATATCATGCCAATACATTTTCGTACAATTTACGGGAACGGGACTGTGCTGTTTAATACTGTTTTGTTTCCCGATCAGAAGTTGTTTGAGCCCTAAAACTGCTCTAGTTTTTACTTTGTTGCACAAAAGACTGTAACATACATTGACATTCTTACTGTTCCTTCTTCGGATTTGTCATTGTATTTTCACCTCCACTTCCTGGTTTCCTTTCCACCGTAAGTCGTTTTCTAAACTGTTTTAGTCTACAAAGACAGAAGAATTAGGAACATTTACTTTTCGAGTAACTTGACGAATACTCAAGTTGGGATTGTGGACGTGTTCGTGCAAAATTAAGTTGCGGCATTCCACTTCATTCAACGACATCGTGGCAACTAACCCGTGTACACAAGTTTGTCCTTAACAAGTGATATTTTTGCACTTACTGGACAGTTTAGACAAGCAGCTCATAAATTGCTGTGCTTCCAATATTATATCCAATTTCCGGTGGTCCCGATTTTGCTGTGGTCGTCATTTAATTACACATTCCTTATTCGTTTGAAGACTTCCTTTAAGAAGCTTTGAATAATTTTGCCAAAATCATCTTGTGTAAAACGATAATTTCGTTATTTGAAATGCTAAACACCAGTTAATCCAACTTCTTAGATTTTTCGTTATTTTTCCACTAATTGAATTCTCATATCTTTCAGGCAATAGCCGTTTAAATTTTCTCTTTCAGATAGTTTCGATTTTGCATAGAAAGATTGGAAAATCCATGTTTCAATTAGAACCCTTCTTACTTGTTCCACACATGCCACATGATGCATTTTCCCTTACATATAAAAATGTTAAATCGTCATTAATGAAAACAAATTCTATTTCGGTTTAGAAAAACAAAATGTCAAGGAAATAATGATTGATAAAAAGAAAAATATCAACTAACATAATTATTTTAGAAAAAGGAATTGAACTAAAGGTAGAGAAAGTAAACAAACTTTTTTTTTATAAGTACTGATATTGAACAAGACCATAAAAATGCTCTCTTAATTAAATACAGTCATTAAAATTACTCAAATTACTTAATACTATTTATGTACGAACACAAAGAATTATTACTAAAACAAAAGTGCACTCTATAACTGTATTTATCTGTAACACTATTTATGTTGCTTGCTTCCGATATTCGTTTTCAGGATTAGCACTGGGGCCTACAGGAAGCGTCTGGTAAATTCCGGAAACATTCTGCATTGTTCGAGTCCTCGCATGTGCACAAACAGCTGGAAGACATTATGTTCGCCAGTCGGCCATGACAGCTGAGTGGTGATAAAAACTGCGGACGTTTGGAAATTCGTTACAATAGAATACATTTTTAATACTACTAAAAGACCAGAAAGCAGTTGATAGTTTTAGAAGATCTAATAATAAAGTGGTTTGGAAGGTCGTTACAAAGACTAATTCGTTTCTATTACATTTTAATATTTTCAGCATCTGAGTAACTTTGATGTTAGTTTTTTCTTTCTTTAGACCCCTTTGACTTAAAAAGTGTCACGTAAAATAACCTAGGGAGATTCTTGATGTATAGGATTTGAGTAAGAACATGCAGCTCCTAAAATAAATAACTAGATCAAAATTGTTATACAACGCTCGCCCCTGTATCGAACACTGTACGGAATTGATTGCCAAGAAGATTTGGGATTTGCTCTCATCCTCCCCACTCTCCTAGAAATCCTCAGGAACTACCACGCCAAATGGTCGCTGAAAAACTAGCAAGTGATAATTTTGATGAGTTCCTGGCCAATAGCAACTAAATTGTTTCATAAAATTAGCTCTTCTTTGCCCATGGAATCGATCATCCACCAAACAAATGAGCAATAGTAATTGAAGCTGATGATAATTATACTGCAGACCAATTACTATGTGTTTTACTTTCTAATAAAAATTGCCTCTAAAAAGGGTAAAGATCATCTATTCCCTATAACTCTGAAAAAAATATAATATCTATACTTCGAAAATAAAAATTCTGTTGGTTATTGTTAGTTAACCTTTGTTACCAATTAGTTGTAATTATTTTTAAAAATAAGTTTGTTATTATTATCAATTATTATCAGCCGATAATAAGAGTTAAGTGAATAATGACAACCTGACAAACAAACTTCCTATTTTTGTTCTTGTCAATCACATATGCATATCGATTAAGTTACATAACTATCATTTTAAAAAAACATCCATTCGTTACATGAGGTATATTGCCATTTAAGATTTTAAAGATCGCTGAATGTTACTAATATGTGACCTCCCCACCCAGGTGTTAAACAGTAGAGAAACAAGAGGATGCATGCCACAATCAATTCCTAAATTGTTAATAGTGGATTGACTTAAATGAGCTACCCGGACATATAAAATCTATGATGTTTTTGTTCACTTGTTTGTATATGAGCATAAATTTTTATTACTTAGCGATGACCAAGGGAGTTCAAATTCAGATTAGTACATAATTCGCCACTAAAACAAGAAACTTCCAATATTTCGAGAATTTTGAAAGGCGCCAAAACTGTGATTATGGAAAATGTGGTTTATTTGATTGGTTTGATATTTCTTTAAACATGTACTTGAGTGGAATAATTTGGAGAGTTGGGCTTAAATACCCGTTAAATTTATACATTTTATTTAATGTAGGTAGGTTCCATAATCGACCATGGCCTTTTTGAGCTGGATTTGGTGTTATGGTGTCTTGTCTCGTCCACGCCCCACACGTAGTAAGCGAAAGGACTAAAGACGAGGCTGGAGGATGGCCACAAGTCGGGGGATCACTGGTAATACAAACTGTTGTATAGCTATATCTAGGCCTTTCTTGCCTTGTGGAAGAATGTCTTGGTGAAACACGCACTCTCGCCCACCGGCTACTTTCTTTATCTAAGGCTTGACAAATCTCTCCAGTACGTTGATATAACTGTCAGCGGTCACTTTCAGATCTTCCCCTTGGCTACTTACAAAAGCGGGTAACTTTGTATGTATGATGGTTGGCACTTCAAAAGCATCTTAGCAGATATAATGTTCATTTTGCTGATTTATCCTAGATGAAGTTCTTTTCATCTGAAAAAAATCTCAAGAAGCTAGTCCTGCCATGCTTCATGTTGTTCAAAAGTGCTTAAGACTGTAACTTTCTGTCCATTTTGTTTTTCTCAGTCAACGGTTGACAGTTCTTCAAGACGAAAGACTTGTAGTGCAGGTTCTGGTACACTACTAGACTGACCGTCGACTACACCACGCCCTTTGCTTTTGCTAAATCAATCATGTTTCGTCCAGGATCCTGATAGATCTTCTTTTTCCATTCGCGGACAAATTTCTCTAGCGATCAGATCGCTTGTTGTGAGTTGCCTATATCAGTTATTTTTCCTAGTCGTCACATTTCCTGTACTGCTTGGATCTTTTTGTAGTCCAACCAGGTAACAATTTCTGTTGGCGATTTCTCGGAATAAAGTACAGCAGCTCTGTGATGGTATTCACAGCTTATTTTGTCGACTGTCGTAGGTTGTTGACTATATGCAGCTAACTAGTTGTTATCTAATAGAGGCCGCAATACAATCTAAAAAAATCCTGAATAACCCTTATCACTGCCAATAGAAAATCTAAAATTTATAGTAATCTACAATAAAGAGAGATCTCTTAATACCTTATTTTGTGTATTACAGGAAAAGTTATAACTCAACTTATCAAAATAAAAAAAAAACATCGTGATTAAATTAAGTCAATTTAAATGAAGAAGGAACATCTGAAACAAACGATGCAAGTAAATGATGGAAGATATAACCCCGGTTTAGCGCTAAATGCAATTTCAACGAACTCTTTCAAAAAAGCATGATTAATTTTATTTATTAGTTGGAAAAGTTATGACATTATTTTAAATTTAAAATAGGACATTTAACAAACGCTCTCGAATTCTTCTGACAAAATTCTTGACCAAGTTTTCGCATAACTTTGGCTCAACTTCTTCGATATCTCTAAATTTTTGCTTTTTATTCAGAAATCGTTCTTACTTTCATACCATCAACTTTGGTCTTCACAAACCCCCAAAAGAAAAAATCTCATAGTGTGAAGTCGCAAGATCTTAGTGGCCAGTTCATTCCCATTTAGGAAATTAAATTTCTGTTCTAACAATTGGATTGTTTTACGAGCAATACTGGCAGGTGACGCCATACTGCTGTAACCACACGTCATCCAATCATCAACTTTCGAGGACTATTTTTTTCGAGGTCCTATTGGTCGCTAAAGTAAAGCTTCGGGAAAAATCCGCTAGGTCTGTGCGCAGACGTCTTGCGTTGTGTCTGTAGTTGGCTCGAGGAACGCGTCGATTCGCGGTTGTCATTTCTGAGTACGTAGGAAGCACATAAAAAACATGCCTCGAATAATAGAGTCTCCCGCTAAATGTGAATTGCGTTCAGTCATTTGATTTCTGCATGCTGAAGGAAACAATGCAGCTGAAATTCATAGACGAATGAGTAAAGTGTACGGAGAAACGTTCATGAGTGACAGCAAAGTGCGGCCAGGGAAGGAAACCAGTGTCAACCGATGATCTTGTTCAGCGCGTGGATTAGGTGATTCGCGGAAATCGTCGGTTCACAATTTCTGGATTGAGTGATTTGTTTCCGGAAACTTCACGGTCAGCTCTCTATACCATTGTGAGTGAAAGACTCGAGTACCGCAAACTCTGCGCGAGATGGGTTCCCATGATGCTGTCTGACTATCACAAAACTCAGCGAATAGGCGCCGTATTAACCTTCCCCCAGAGCTACCATTACGACGGAGATGAGTTTTTGGACAAAATTGTCACAGGAGATGAGACATGGGTCCATTACCAAACTGAAGAAACGAAAGAGCTGCAACGAGCTGCAGACCAGCGCACAGAATTGACTGAAAACACAGGCGGCTGCTTTCTATGATGAAGGTATTGGAAAATTGGTACCACGCTACGACAAATGTATGAATCGGAACAGCGATTACGTCGAAAAGTAGCTTAATGTTGTATCACATTGTCCCATATAAAATTTTCTTGGTTCTGACTGTGATTTTCATTTAGCGACCAATCGGACCTTGAAAAAAAATAACCCTCGTATAATAACGTTTACCACTGATCATTAAGTTTTCAGCTGAACGGTCGGTGTTTTTTTGTTATCTACAATCGAATCTCTGTTTTAATGGGTATTTTCACAATTATTTGATTTAGTGTATTTTCCTTCCGAATATGCCATGTCAAAGCAAAACATTTTCTTTACTTGTAATAAATTGTAGTAGTACTACATATTGACTAACCGCAATGGTTTACTACAAACTGTCACCTAGCAAAACGCTGCCAAACATGCAGGAAAAAATAACAGCAATATAACTCGGCATTAAACAGCAAATAAAACCAGCACTTGCTAAAAATCACCAACGTCCCAGACATCAAGCAAATTGAAAATGACTGCTGAATCGTCTTCCGCTCTTTCCAGAACGAGCGGATTTTTTATCGATATTCGACGCGGTCTTCTTCTGCAGGCATTGTTCCACATCTCGACAAATGTTCGACGAGATTTAAATTGGGAGACTGGCTCGGATAATCTAGGCGGAGCAAGTATCGAAAATCAAACTACTCACAAGCTTGCAGCTGTATTTTGCATCCTTAATCTGCTGGTGTGTATAAACAAAATCACAGATCTGACGTGAATACGGAAATATATTGGACTCAAAAACGTTGAATTGCATATGTCCGCCCAGTGTATTTTATAGGACGAAAACATCTCTACAAAATAATACTTGTACTTTGTATCAGTGCGAGTGCAAATAAAGCGTTGAATACACTTTATCACTCCAGAGTATCCTGTTTTGGTCAGTCCAATATACGCTCTTGTTCATGCCACTCCTGTCTTTCTGTTCTTCTCGTTGATCTAGCTTATTGATAGCTTATTATTATTAAATAATTTCCTGCTGTTGCACGGTCAGTTAACGGAATTTATCCATAAGTAGAAAAAATGAAAGGTCAATCTGAATTTGGGCAATATTTATTTCTATTTGTAGATTATTTCATTTATAGAATATGGGTCTTCCCTTTCTTTCGTCATCAGAGATAACACCAAAGAGATGGCCTGTCTTATAAATATAAACAAATATCTAATACAGAAGACAAAATGCAGCCAGTGACCAGCTAAAGGAAAATGTAAAAATTCATCTGCCGGTTTCGAACAGTACACATTACTTTTAATAGTTCGAATAGATGCACTAGAGCATCAAACTTAAGAAAAGCAACATTATCCATCAAAACAAATAAATTAATATTCCCTAACCTCTTTTAAACCAAACTGAAAGCGGATTCAAAGATATTTGCCAAAAAAATAATTAACTTTTGAAAGTAGGCCATAAACTTCTACCACAGAAGTGGTATATCCTAAGTATCAAGATAGATAATATTTCATTCAGATTGTTAACAGGCAATGGAAAATTGCACCTATGGATAGTTTGTTGAGACTACATTAACAAGAATGACCTAGTTTCGTCGTTATCCTCATTGTAATTATGCCATGTCAGGTTTAGTTGTAGGCAATTCTTCTTCTTCTTCTTCTTCTTAATAATCAATCCGCAGATTGGTTTGAATCTGTTTCTACCGCCGGCCATTCTCTTCATGTTGCTATAACTATCAGTGCCAGCGTATTTTATTGCTTGTTTTATAAATTCAAGCCGTGGTCTTCCCCTTCCTGGTCTTTAAATTTTGCTTCAGAAGGAGCCATCATTATTTAATTGCATAGTTGCTGCCGTTGAGAAATATTTAATATGGTAGTTTCTCCTTTCCTTCCATATCGCAGTCCAGCAGCCGGCTTAACGGATACCATTTACGCCTGCTGGTGCCTGGTATGTAGCTGTACCATCAAAACTTTGTTTCCACCTACATCCAGTACTGCAACAGCTGCTGCCCTATTGCAGTTGTGGTTCGTCTGCCTTTACAGCCGTTGGAGTAGTCACTCTCATCCTCCTTCCAGCCATTGGCCGTTTTTCACCTGTAACCCTAGGCAGGGGCCCTTACAGTGTACTATCAACCGGGCCAGTTGAACCCTGGTTTTTTAATGAGATATTTACTCCTCCCCCTCCTCCTTTCTCATCCTGACTTGGGACAGGCAATTCTAGCACAAATAAATTTAGATACAGAATTGAAAACAAAGTATAAACTAAATCCATGCTTTCCCTGTCAATAACGAAATCTTTTCATCTAATTTCTGCCAGCTTTTGGCTTTATCTTTTCAAATAATGGAGGGGGGGCAAACATTCTTCCACGTGCAGAAACTGCGCTAGCAAAAGATATAAATAATATCATAAATCTATGCACGTGCAACATCAATTCTTAATATTCTTCACCTAGAAACGCTTTATAACTACTGTGAACATTTGAAGGAAAAACAAGTTATACAATTAAGAGAAGAAATTCTAAGAATAAAGATTTCAATTAATACCTAATAAACAGATATATAAATTTTTTTGTTGTATACCTTCTCCTAGAAAACATCAAACTTATTATGTAAGGAGTAGCCTAACATAAGTTATCTGTAAAATGCACACGAATCGAGAAGGTTCTTTCTCCGTAGCTGCCAAATTCGTCCTAAAATCTAACAACTGTTCTCATCCATGTCATGTCGTGTTAGCAATCTCCTCACTGCGCTAAGCAGGATCAGCCACGATAATTTCACAAGATGGACACTTAGTTTCCCTTAATCACGCTCCATAAAGCACCTCACTACTGTACAACCATTGTGCAAAGCCAATTCTACGAGAGAATCTTGGTCGCAGGCCAACCGTGAACGCAGGTCGGGTCTTCGGTAAATTAACAGAGCGGGGAGTTAATTGCAGGCGATAGGTAATTAGACGGGAGGCTTCGGCGGTCGGGAAGGATAATTGACTATCACGCGATTAACAAGTCAGTCGCATGCCCAACGAGGCTGCAACTTACGAGGGCTCGTTCGCGCCACAACTTAAGGACCCTCGGCGATTTGCCGGCCGGCCGCAGGCTAAAACGGGACGCTCGGCGGGGCTTCAAGGAGGAATCGATAGGCTGTCAGGCCATCGTAAGCAATTAACGTCAGAGCTTGAAGGACATCTAAAAATAATATTGATAAATATTACACCTTAGATGTTTATACAATAATGGGGAATTTCAGAAAAAGTAAAGTCGAAACTTTAAAAGAGAGTTCAGTTTTTTTTTAATGAAACACCATATCAATTCTAACTAAAAACAGTACTATACTTGTACTCTGCTGTGGGAAGGTGCTTTTTACATTGTTGGTAAGTCTTCAGTTCCTTGTCATCTCAATAAGCGAAGCAAATATTTTAGATATTTCTCATTTATCAATTCATGGGCGGTGGCTGATCTTAGTGTCCATCTCCAAGTTTTTGAGGTATATACTGCAAAATCATGCCCCATTATTGCAAAATTGTACTAGGCGTTCGAAGAAAGCCGTAAATATTATCGGCTACGATAGGAGAGTGAATAAAATAATTCTTGAAAACCACCGCGAGAGTAAAAATAAACTGAACATTTTCTTCAAATTTCCTTATTAGACACATATGCCTGCTGATATGGCGCTTAAAAAAAAACCGATGGCTTTAGAAGCGAACATGTGGTCGACTCTCTATAAATGGAAACAGCTGATGCAAGCAAGGGTGCGAAGAGCGAGAAAGTGTTAGGTAAATAGCAGGGTAAAGAATGCACCATATACACTACCAGGTAGATTATTCTGATCGTACCGTCTGACTGTGTTAGAAACACACGTAGAGCGCCGGACACACACCAGTGGAGATGATCAAAAAAACATGCACCAGGCATGTACGAATCCTATGGCGACCGTGTTTTCTATATAGGCTCATTTTCAGAAGAGCAATCTGAAACACCATAAACTGGCAATGAGTGGTATCTAGCGAGACGAGTCGCTTCGTTCTGCGTTCAGATGGTCACATATAGATGTGAAAATACCTTGAAAAATGGCATAATCTCGACTTCATTAGCAGCAACACATTTCCCCCATACATCGGCTATAATAGACGATTCAGCAAATGGTTGAAATTTCAGGTGCAACATTCCAACGCAATAAAGCTCAACCGCACATATTTGCCTATGTAATATTTAGATATTTCCATGGCCTGTTCACTATCCGAAAATGCCCCTTATCGAGCATACATAGGATCAATTGGATTCGGCAAGAAAAACTTAATGCAAATGAGAGTACATTGTGCGCATCTACTCTCACTTCCATTAAAAATATCCAGATAAGCAACGGTTAATAAATTTATAACAGACAGTTAACAAGTATTTCTTGTAGTGAAGTAAAATGTCAGTAATTGAAAGAAAGGTGGGAAAAAAGTGGAAAAGAGAATGATAGATAAGGAGTCAAGAGGTAAAAGGTTGGGGTAAAAAAGGGGAGGGCGATAGAAGGAAAAAGAAAAGAAGGGGGGAGAGTGAGAGAGAGAGGGGGGGGGGGTAAGTGAGGTAGAGAGGGGAGAGTAACGGAGAGAGGGTGAATGAGAAGGTGAGGAGGAGAGGAAAAGTTAGGAGAAAAGGGAGAGTAAAAGAAATCGGAGGAAGGCTTAATGATGAGCCAGGATGGCTTTGATGTCATGATGGAATTTCCTGTCACTCTTAGGAAGAAATTTGTTACCGGTTTCAAGACTAAAATGCAAAATATCACCATGGCACAGTACCATTAACATCTATTTTATAAAAAAAACTCTAGAGCCATTAAAATGGGGCATTATAATTGTAATGAACTAAAGTCAGTTGTATCTATACTGGGGAAGCATAACGAAAACGAAGCTTGATGTTATCATAATGGTAAGGTATAATTTCACATGCTAAATTATGTGCATCTCGAAGGAGAGGGAGGGGGTAGACTGAAATCTAGGTGCTTTTTTAATGCCATATAATTGGAATTAAGCAGAACGGTGTTCTTTCATAAACCCTTTTACTTCTTGTACGTAACACTCTCTGTCAGAAACAAAAGAAAGTACAAATAATAACAATTTCCCAAATTTATTAGAGCTTACCGTTGTTTTGTAAAAGATCCATTTACATACATACGCAAATTAGTATATAATCCAAGTATTTTTCCCTTGCATTTCTGGATGCTCCGCTGAAATAGATATAATAGGAATGTTGCACAATCGTCGTTATAGTAAACCATTATATTTGAAGTATCACGCAAATTTGTTTGCATTCGACAACCACTTCCGAGTTCCCTTCCATCACTCCCCCTTCAGATCAAAACTAGCCTAGCTTCCGTCGCGTGCTACATCCGAAACTTTATCAGCGAAGTTTTATGTATATTGCGGCTGTAGCGCTTGCTGCTCTCGCCCCAACTCCATTACTAAGTTTTTAGGTCAGATTAACGAGCAAATTCGAAATTTATGTCTGGAAATGGAGTTCCGAGCGCGCTGCAACCGCATGCATGCACAAATCGGAGATGCACGTCGCATCCAAACCGCTTAACATTCCGGGGGCGCCGCGTTTGGGAAAATTAAATAATCGCGCCAGAAACGCCAATCCCGGCTGCTCGAGAATAGACGGATCTCTTCAAGGCGAACCCTTTGAAAGTCTAACGATCGAAGTTTGAAAGGAAGTTGGGGCGAGCGGAATACGACGACTGATTTGTTTTATTTTGCCGAGGGAAATTGTTGCTGAAATACGGGGACGAAACTATCTCTGCTCTCGCGCGTTTGGCCTAGAAGTAGAGGCAGTAGCGCTTTTGGGGTAGTTTTAATGTTCATGAAATGCTCTCGTGTAGACCAAAGTACACTTTTAACGAAGTTCCAGTATTACAATTTCTGTAGAAGAGAACTGTAATTGCAGCAAGAACAGCATCGCCGCAAGCTGAGCTAACAGAATTGGATGGAGAAAGATGAGTTGTGAAACTTTATATTGCACCAAAATATAGAACTTAAGTACTCGGCTTTCAATTTGTTCCTTTATGTGCAGAATGAGAGTTCAATTTTTTGTTTTTCATTTTTCAATAAACTAAAGGATTATTATTTATCTGTGTTAAATTTGACTCACTCACAACACAAGTTCAGAAAATTATGTTTAGGATGGCAAGAATTTTAATTCCTTTAACATTTGTAGCACTGGGGTATTTTAATAACATGGCACTTTGTATGCTTCATAATTACCGTAACATGTTTAAGTAGGTGTTAAAAGAGCATTATAGATAATTTTCGGACTTCTTAGATAAAATTATTACTGCTCTGGAAGAATCGATAAGAAGGCGACAATTTAATGAAATTCAACAAATAGGTATAGCAAAAATAGCAATTTGGTAATACGAGGTGCGTTCAAGTTCTAAGGTCTCCAAATTTTTTTCTGAAAAGTACTTATCCAAGAAAGTTAAAACTTCTGTTACTTTTCAACCTAATCTCCATCTAGATGTATATATTTTGCACATCGTCGCCATTATTCCATGACTGCTGAAAACACTTCTTTAGGGGTGTGTTTTGCCGACTGGAAAACCCCAACAGCGGCTCGAATGGAAAATGAACGGTCACAGAGAGTGTCCTTCACGATTGAAAATTCATGGCGGGATCACGTGTCAACATGACCTAAGACATTGCCACTCGCGGAGCCTTGTGTTCGTGGGTCAGCATTCGTGGGACTCACCTTGAAGAAACTTTTCGCATTTTTAGGTCATCGTGCAAAATAGACTCCACAGATTCTACGAAAATTCCATGTTTGGATGCGATAGATATCACGCACACCTAATCGATGGTCTTCCGTAACAACTTGCTGCACTCGAGCAAACATAACTTCGGTCCGGCTGATTCGTGGCCGAGGCTAATTCGGATCATTGTCACACAACTCTCAACCTTCTTCAAACTTTCGCACACAAGAATGCACATTTTTAACATCCATAACGGCTTCAGCGCAAGTCTTACTCAATTGGTGATGGGCGTTTCCCTATCCAAGAGAAGAAAACGGATGATTACACGTTGTTCTTGAACATTGAACGCAACTCTTAGTAATGTTGAGTTTTGTTTATTATTTAAAATTAAAATTAACCAAAAATCAGTTATTTTGCATCAATCAAAACCCAAATGTAATATGATCTTAGTCGAAAAGACTCCGAGGAAAGGTTACGCATTTATTCATTTAGTCTTGGTATTGATTTGAAACACCC
This sequence comes from Sinelater perroti, assembly GCA_036346155.1. Taxonomy (NCBI): domain Eukaryota; kingdom Metazoa; phylum Arthropoda; class Insecta; order Coleoptera; family Elateridae; genus Sinelater; species Sinelater perroti. Next base: position 1,699,231 of record JARFIY010000332.1, on the reverse strand, counting down.
TGTCTAGGGTTCGAGATTAACAAACATAAAAGGTAAAGAGTTATAGACAAAAACACATATTAGCTCAATTTTTTAATTACTATATTTGCAAAAGTTCGGCCCGAGCCTTCAAGCCGAGTGAACGTGCGTGCCGGATACCTGTGTTATCGCAACGGCGGAGCCGCACCCTTTCTTAAGCGCAAGGTTCAACACCGAGTTACGTGGTATCGGGCGACAAAGATAATAGTGCGACCTCACGGTTGAGGTAAATATAAAATTCATTTAATCTACATTTATATTTAAATTTATATATTTAAATACAACTAATTATGGCTTATTATAACCAAGCCACACCTAATATACAAAACACACAGTTTGTACCTATGCAAGTGGATCAAAACTACCAACTTCAATATGCACAACAAGGTTATCAACTCCCGCAACAGCTGCCAATAACTAATCTCTATCCGAATTTGCAAGTAAACAATACTCCACAACCACAAAGTTCAAGTTCAGATTATCAAAACAATCCAATTTATCATCAGACTCAAACAAGTCAGGTATCTCAGGACAATGATTGGCACGTAGTTGAAAGTAAAAAACGACTGCGTAATCCTGAAAAATTGCAAACTCAGACCAAACAAAGCAAAACTACAACATACTGGTTGAACACCTCTAATAGATATGATGCTTTAAGTGAAGATACAGTAGAAGAAGAAGCGAATAGCAGCACAACTGGAAGCAAAAAAGAACCTAAAGCCCCACCAATCTATATAGCAGGTGTCAAAGATATACAACCCCTAATCAAACTTTTAGAAACAATAGCAAAAAATAACTTTGAAATTAAAACTCTCAATAACGATGAGGTCAAAATTTTACCGAAAACCACTGAATTATACACTGTCATAACTAAGGCCCTAAAGAAAAAAAACACACAATTCCACACCTATAAAAGGAAAGATGAGAGTAGTCCTAAAAATCTTCACCCATCAACCAACTTAAACGAAGTAAAACAAGAGCTTGAAAACAAGGAGATGAAGTCATGAACATTGTAAATATACGCTAGAGAACTACCAAAACCCCCTTACCCATGTTTTTTGTTGAACTGAAGGCTGCGGAAAATAATAAAGAAATTTATAATATTACCAGACTAGTCTATTCTATAGTAACTATTGAACCACCAATTGCTAAACGCGAGGTACCGCAGTGTGCCAGATGTCAACGACATGGGCACACTAAGAACTTCTGTAGTAGAGACCCGCGATGTGTGAAGTGCATTGATAGCCATCCAACTTCCCAATGTCCACGAAAGGTGAAAGATAGTAACGTGAAATGCGTTAACTGTAATGGCAACCATCCAGCCAACTATAGAGGCCGTCAAATCTACAAAGAAATTCAACAAAAAATGCATCCGCCTCTCCGAAACAAAGTACTACCAAATATGAAACAGCAGTCAGAACAAAACCACTTACAAAACTCTGCCCATGCTCAAGTTGTAAGAAATACTAATCACGCTGGTAATAGCATGGATCAACAACAACAACCTCCACAACATATCGACTCCAATGATATCGTTGAACTAAAAAAAAATGTTAAAACAATAATGGAACAAATGGGAACCTTACTAAATCTTTTAACAATCGTTGTCACAAAAACCAACCATGGTTCTACAGCTTAAGATAGCTGAGTGGAATGCCAATGGCCTGACAAACCATAAAGATGAACTAACAACTTTTCTTATACAACATTCAATTGACATCATGTTAATAGCGGAATCCCATTACACGGACAGGAGCTACCTAAATATTTCAGGCTACACTATTTATGCCACACAACATCCAGATGGTACCGCTCATGCTGGATCAGCAATTATAATTAAAAATAATATCAAGCACTACGAACTACCAAAATATAACCCACACCATCTACAATCAACTACAATTACGATCGAAGATTGGAAAGGTCCATTAAACATATCAGCGGCATACTGCCCCCCAAGACACAACATTAAGAAGGAACACTTCAATGAATATTTCGAAACATTAGGTACCAGATTTATATCGATTGGAGACTTTAATGCCAAACACGAGTATTAAGGATCGAGAGTAACCACCACTAAAGGAAAAGAATAGTTGAAGGCAATAACAAATAAAGGACTACACTACCTATCTACGGGAGAGCCAACCTACTGGCCTCCAGACATGGCGAAATTACCAGACCTGTTAGACTTTTGTATTCTAATATCAATTTATTCTAGTATCAATCCAAATTATTGCAAAGCAGAGTCGTCCTCTGACCACTCACCAATAATAGTGACAATGTCTACACAGGTGCTACAGAAAGAGACCTCTGCTACTCTTAGCAGCAGATTCACGAACTTCAATAAGGTAATTCAGCAGGCAGCCTGGAAATCAACACCACAGAAAATGTTAAACAACATAAGCCCAATATGTCCGATTGAAGTCAAAAAGAAAATAGCTGAAAAGCGCAAGCAAAGGAGAAAGTGGCAAACAACCAAACACCTTGAAGACAAAAGAATGCTTAATCGACTTGCAACAGAACTCAAAAATTTGCTCTCCAATACAAGAAACAATTCGATATAAACATACCTAAAGCGTCTTTCTCCGACTGAAGCAACAGACTATTCGCTTTGGAAAGCGACAAAAAAATTAAAGCAGCCCCAGCAACATATATCACCGATACGACTAGAGAACAACAGCTGGGCCAGAAGTAATTTTGACAAAGCTGTCGCCTTTGGAAACCACTTAACAAAGGTATTTAGACCATTTGATTCGCAATCAACTCCAACTGAAGAAGACGAGATTCATCAATATCTCGATGTACCCTTTCAAATGTGTCTACCAATTAAATCTTTTACAGTAAATAATGTCAAGAAAATAATTATAACTGAACTGAATCCAAAAAAGGCCCCTGGTTACGATTTAATTATCGGGAAAGTTCTTAAAGAGTTACCGGAGAAAGGCCACAAATATATTACCTACTTATTCAACGCTGTGATAAGACTACAATACTTTCCTGAGCAATAGAAGGTAGCAACAATCATACCAATACTAAACCCGGGCAAACCGAGCGATGAGCTATCTTCTTTTAGACCAATTAGTCTCCTACCACTGTTATCAAAGGTTTTTGAAAAACTATTTTGCGGAAACTAATGCCTATAGTGCTGGAAAACAACATTATACCTAACCACCAATTTGGCTTTCGCCAACAACATGGTACAATTGAACAAATCCATCGAATTGTAAACAAAATACTAAAAGACTTCCAGAATAAAAGATATTGTTCGGCCGTATTTCTGGACGTTGTGCAGGCCTTTGACAAAGTATGGCACTAAGGCCTGCTATTTAAATTAAAGAAACTCCTGCTGCCAGACTACTACACAATACTAAAGTCCTATCTCATCAATAGACACTACCCAGTGAAGTACAGAGACTCTTTTACCCTTTATTCCCTATCAACGCTGGTGTCCCTCAGGAAGCGTGCTGGGCCCGTTCCTGTACCTACTATATACTGCTAACCTACCTACCTCCCCGGGAGCTATGGTTGCTACCTTCGCGGATGATACAGCAATTCTTTCATCGCATTCCGATCCGTATATGGCGTCCAATTATCTACAATCATGTTTGCACCACTTAGAAGTATGGTTCAAAAGATGGCGTATCCACATAAACGACACCAAATCAGTACACGTAACCTTTACGCTGAGAAGAAGTACCTGCCCACCCGTTATAATAAATAACAAACAAAACCGCAAGACGATACCGTTAGGTACTTAGGTATGCACCTAGAAAGGCGTCTCACTTGGAAAAAACACCTTTTCACCAAAAGAAAACAGTTGAGTTTAAAAATTCGGAAAATGTACTAGCTGATTGGCCGCAAATCTCAGATGTCATTGGAGAGTAAAATATTACTTTACAAATCTATCATACGGCCTATTTGGACATACGGCATACAATTATGGGGAACTGCAAGTAAATCAAATATCGACATAATCAAACGATTTCATTCGAAAGTGCTACGTTCTTTAGTAGACGCCCCATGGTTCATTCCGAACGTGACAAAATAAGTGCTCACCTTAACTCGCTGGTTGAAGAACTATTAAACTCTGACGATGAAGAACCCAGACTTAAAAGATTTAAGCCAACAGACCTACCAAACCGTTTCGCATAATGTTATGTGGTGTCAAAGTTAATTGTTCATTCCGTCATTACCAAACCGGCTAGTATTAGTATTAGTATTAGAATTAGAATAAGGAAATTTTTGTTAGAAACTTTTCTACATGTCTTATATGAAATGTCAAACCAATTAGTGAATGTCACTACGTGACAGATTGTAAACTTATAAATAAATTTAAAAAATAATTGAAAATAATTGACCAAGTTGTATAAAAATAATGTCAAATTACAATCTCTCTTCTGATGACACGCCTGTAATTGCTACTATAAGCATAGCAATAATTACAAAACCATTTAAGCTTAGATTAAATAAGAGAAATTTACGAATAAAATGCCGGAAGGACAAAATGGCAATAAACCGTCTTCTACGAATAATACAAATCCACCGAGGTCGAGTTACATCATACATTGAATATTATATTCAATGTCAAGAAACTAACTACAGAAAAATGAAAAGCGATGAAATAAACTACAATCATAGAAATACGAAATAAGTCACTCAAATTGTTCATAGAAAATCTTAGTAAACAAGACCACTTTGTTTAAAAAAGTCAAGCATTCCACCGTTACCTACCGAGACGGGAACATGGGTATAAAGTGACTAAGAAAAAGGAGAATTATTTTCCCGACTTAAGCATTTAATCTACATTGTAATCAATTAGATAATATTAAAGCCTTTTACAAGCTTCTTTGCAAATAGCATTTTCCTCTGTGGAGATAAGTAATTAAATCAAAGATCGACCTCTCAAGCAAGGGAAGAGGGTCTAATAATAATTGAAGCGCTAAATCAATTACCTAGAAAAGGAATAACACTTCCTACAGTGATATTTAACTCAGTATTATTGCTGGCATACTGGCTGGCGTAAACAATTACATTTTTTCCAAATAATCCTCATCCCAAGTAAAGCCCCTATCAACGTAATCTCCTTAAACGCTCCTTTTTCATGTACAGGGTTGTATCCAGAAGTAGTAGGACTGTTTTTTTTTCCGCGCTCGCGGAGCGATGGAGGGGGGCCTGCAATGCCGGATGTTATGGAGGGGAGCCTTGGGAACAGGTTTCGACCTGCGGCAGTCGCTTGCGTGCGTTAGTTGAGTGTGGACCACTGTTTTAGTGACCTCCTGTTGTGACGCCTCGTCGTCAGTTGCGATGGAGCGAAATTTGGAGCAGCGGTACGCCATCAAGTTTTGCTACAAACTTGGAAAATCAGCGACCGAAACCAAGGACATGCTTACGCAGGCCTACAAGAACAATACCATGAGCCGTTCCTCGATATTTGAGTGGCACAAGTTGTTTCGGGAGGGGAGGGAGCTCGTTGAGGACGACCAACGCGCCGGGCGTCCGTCAACCTCGCGAACGGACGCCAATGTGCTGAAAGTTAAGCAACTTTTGAAATCTGACCGACGGTTGGGCATTAAATTAATTAGTGATGAGCTGAATCTTTCGTACGGGATAGTCCAACGCATCATCACAGAGGATTTGTCGATGAGAAATGTGTGCGCGAAAATGGTGCCGTAAGTTTTGAGCGACGAGCAAAAAGAACTGCGTGTTGAGATTTCCCAACAAATACTGAACTGTTTGGAAGAAGACGAACATTTTTTCGATAATGTCATCACCGGAGATGAAATCTGGGTCTTCCAATACGACCCGGAAACAAAACGTCAGAGCGAAGAGTGCCACACCGCACAATCACCCCGTAAAAAGAAGGCCAGAATTTCGAAATCTAAAGTGAAATCGATGTTGATTGCATTTTTTGACCGTCGTGGCATTGTCCATAAGGAGTTTGTACCTCCTGGACAGACTGTAAATGCAAGATTTTACGTGGAAATGCTCACACGGCTGCGAAATCGGATCACACGCGTGTGACCAGACCTGGTGGGGAAGTGGAAGCTCCATCATGACAACGCGCCGTGCCACGGCGCGTGGATTGTGAGGGATCTCCTGGCCAAATTCGACGTTTCCACGTTGCCTCACTCCCCCTACAGCCCTGATGTGGCAACGCTGGACTTCTTCCTGCTCCCCCGGATCCAGAGGCAGCTCAAGGGGCATCGTTTCGACTCGGTGGAAGCAGTCCAAGCGGCAACGACGAGGGCGCTGAACAGCATCCCGGAGTACGACTTCCAGAAGGCCTTCGCGACCTGGAAGGCTCGCTACCAGAAATGTGTGGATGCCCAAGGGGCCTATTTTGAAGAGTATTAAGTCGATGTACCAAAATGTTCATAAATTTTTTTTATAAAATCAGTCCTACTACTTTTGGATACCACCCTGTAATATCCTAACTCCTAGAAAGGCCGATTGCGTTGTTTGGGATCGGGGAAGAATATTCCTCCACAAAACAATGCCACAGAATAGTAAACATCATAGGAATGTCCCTAGAAGAAAGCAATTATTGTTTTGTAACATTTTTTGATGTTGCACTTTTAATATGGCGATCTTTATAGGATTAAAGCGAAACTACCACACCGGTACTATCAACTTTTTCAAAACTACATATCGGAACATTACTTCTAAGACATGCCTTTGAAGTTTCATTCAATAATAAACGCATATTCTAAGCAAACTAGAACACAAATCATAAAGATGAAAAATGCACAGAGAATACTAATCGCAAAGCTAAATTAAATCGCCCAGTTAATTAAAATATTCTAGAAAGAATTATATTCATCAAGCATAATAGAGCAAAACCATCTGCCACGAAGAAAAGTTATGAACATAGGGTCAATATATTCGATTTATACCAACCAGTAGAACAAGGAGGGTTTCGTAAGAGATTTAGTACTATCGACTATCTATAAACTTTAAGAACTCTAATAGAAAAAGCAAATAAATACAACATCCCTATCCACCTAGCTTTCATAGATTTTTAAGAGGCTTTTGATAGAACTGAGATGTAGACAGTACTGAAATCGCTTGAAGACCCAAGAGTGAATAGACAAAAATGACTGAATACATATATAGGAATGCCACGCTATAAGAAAAAATTAACCACGAAAACTGAAAGGTCCAAATTGAAAGAGGAATTAAGCAGGATGATATCATGTCACCAAAACTCTTTACCTCGCCCGAGAACACGCGTACAAGAACCTTTCATGGAAGCTAAAAGGCATAAAAATAGATGGAAAATATCTGAGCCATTTGAGATGCGCGGACGATGTAATCCTAATATCTTCTGATCCCAATGAACTGTAATAAATGATGGAGTAACTCTATCAATCGAGAGAATAGGCCACCGAATTATTCTTAGCAAAACCAAAATAATGAGTAACGTCCAGATTAGTACAGAGGGAAAACACAGATAACGTAGATGAATATACATACCTGGGGTACAATACAACAAACAGTAAAGAAAATCAAACTCTGGAAATACCTCAAAGAATTGATTTATCATGACCCTATTTTGGAAACCTTAGATACATACTACAGAATAAAAACATACACATAAATCTAAAGTGAAAAGTATTTGACATATGTATTATACCAGTAGTTACATATAGACTGTAAACCATGGCTCTGACAAAGAAAAGTAAAAATTGGCTACGAATAATGCAAAGAGCAATGGAAAAAAGAAAGTTGGACATCTATAAGAAATATAATTACAAATTTGGCAGTGAGACAAGGAACAGGAACAACAGATATGGAACATATCGCAAAAGTGAAGTGGAGCTGGGCAGGCCACATCGTTCGGGACATTAACAATAAATGGACATCAAACATTACCCAGTGGAGACCCAGAGAAACAAGGAGAGGTAAAGGGTGACCATCGATGAGATGGATCAACGATGTAAGGAAAATAGTTCGAAAGAAATGGTATCAACAAGCACGAGATAGAAACACATGGAAGATTTTGGGAGAGACCTACATTCAGGAGTGGATGGATAACGGCTAATAAAGAAGAAGATTCCAAGAAGTAAGTAAAACATCTTTAGGCCATAAACAAATATGAAACGTATCTAAAAAAGTTAAAAAATAGATTTGAGTATAAAAAATGCCGACTGCGGGCGCTCTTGCAAGTCTGTTGTCGATGCCCTTCCTTGCCATGTATCGAACCGAACTCTACACAATGACACCAAAATTCAATTCATCATTGAAAAATCATTAAAACAGCAGGAAAGTATAGCAGCCCATCCATACAACCACTAAAGCCGTTAATCAGAGATCCATACACAGACGCATTCAGCGTAAATGGCCACAAGATCTAATATGAAAACTATGCTTAATGTTAATACACGTTAATCAGTATTACTGTTAAGTTCGACAATGATTAGCGAAACATTGTATATATGATCAACAGTGTCATATCAGTAACAGCAGCTTCTAATGTAAATAGAAGTTTTCGCGGTAGTACCACTGGAAGTTGCCGTAGCAAAATATTCACAGATATACGATTAGGTCATAGAATTATATCTATTTTGATTGCTCAATAGAGTTAAATAAGAAAAGGGTAAATAGTCTGGATTTAACTAATTCATGTAAGTATTCTAAAATTTAATTAGGTCAAGTATTTAACAAACCACAAAAATTCGGAAAATCCTTTAATCACCAGGTGCCAGTTGCTAGTTTTCCTAAAATATAAGTCTGCGATATTACTAATATTTTCAAACGGTTCATTATATGTAAAAGCAAAAAATGAATAGATGGATTGTAAGAGAGATGTAGAATGTCACCATCATCTACTTAATAATTTAAGTAGACCTGAACATACGCTTCAAGCAGAGACAGGAAACGTAAGAATAACAAATATTTCCTTTTCTCTCTATTTGCATTGAGAAGACTGTATATGTTATTATCATCCAATATATGCAATTTTTACAGTACAAGTACCTTTTTCAAATATCTACATGTGGATAAAATACAAAATTTTGATACATACCAAGGCGGTTCAAAATAAAATTCTTTAGAAAAATTAAATTTCTTCTTTTTATTTATACATCACCATATTAAATTACCCTATTCAAACATTTGAGACAATACTTACCGGTGCCAGAAAAAAATGCGCATTTTTGTAAATTTATATTTGTAGTATTCTGAAGTTACAGAAGTAAATATGTTAACGATACAACTCTAAATTTGATTCAAACTTAAATTATTTCAATTTCCAAACGTCAGGGTCAGCGTGAAGACTAATAAGCAGTTGCTGATATACAACGACGTTACTATAAAGAAAATAAACGATAAACAAATAACTAAACATGTGTGGAGTAATTTACAATAAAGACCGACAATGGAAAATGGGTATATGCGCTTAAGCATGTAGGTAGGCATAATAATGCACAAATACATAAAATTGCCTTGCTATTAAAGTGACGTTGCCAGATTATGAATGTTATCATACTCGACAAAGTGCAGAAAGCAAATGAGTAATGGCGAAAAATATCAGGCTAAAATTTAACAGTCAAGAAACGGATGCAGTTATATTTAGAAAGAAAAGAAACGTTGAAAACATGAGAAAAAAGTAAAAAATAAAAACGAAGCGACAAAGAATATATAAACATGAAATTAATAGGTGACATAAAATCAAGTTTAACAAAAGAATTTTAAGCACACAAAAATGGTAATAGAATTCAATAAAAAAACAAACTAAGGTTCAGTTAAAAAACAGGATGTAAAAATAGCAAAAAATATAAAACAATCAATAGCCTTATAAATGTTTAGAAAAAGTCAGAAGCAAAGAAAAATACGAAAGAACAGAAATATGTATTATAAAAGAACCACAACTGCAATATACGGACTTAAAAAAATAATTATAAACGCATGATATAGAAGTACAAGTAATAATAGTTTCAGAGAACCAAGAAACTATACAATAGTTGTGAAAATGAGTGCAAGTAATTAAAATATCAATATTGTATTTAGAATATGAAAACTGAAGCAAATAAAAGGAATGTAAAAAATGAGAACAGCAAAAGATGTCTATAGCGCAAATAAAAAAAAAGAAAAGCAAACATGGTAAATAAAACAAAGAATTTGAGCGATTATCAGAAGTATAAAAACCAGAGAGGCAAAGTAAAAAATTTAGTAAAAGTGACACAGAAACAGAATGCAGTAAATTTGGTAATAGAAAGAGAAAAGTAAATTAAATCAAAAAATGTTTTATTTAGTACTGAAAAACTAAAAATAAATCCACCATAGGAAGTATACTAAATAAAAATGAAAATTTAAGAAAAGTCAAGAAAAGAGTAGTGAGAAACGCTTCGGAACTATTGAATCCTGAAAAAAACTCAAATAAAAGATAAGAAGCAATCAATGAAGAATAAATATAAACGGCCATAAACAAAGTGGAGTAGCTGAAGAAAATAGCTGGGTGTGATAACATCACTCTTGAATTGATAAGAATTTGATAAGTAAAAAGTACATCAATTCTAGTTCCACAGCACAATAAAGAAAACACGAGAATATGCAGCAACTATAAGGTTATTACGGTTTTCAGTGTCACTAAGAAGGCCCACGAAGAAACTTTGGAATAAAGATTTAGAATTAAAATTGAAGAACAACTAAATACAGAACAATGTGGTTTAAAACAAAACAGAAATACCTGAAACTTCTTATTTACCTTACAACAAACTATTGAAAAAACAGTAAAAAAGGGGAGATAAGGAGACGTACATTGGATTCCTAAATTTAAGACTAGTTAAAACAAAAACTAAAGATTATATTATAAACAATACAAAACAAGTATGCAAAAGCATACGTGAAACAAGACAAAAGGCTGAAAATAAGTTTTCGAACATCAATGCGAGTTAAGCAAAATTGACTTTTTTTTAAATTTTATTTATGCCTGACAATTTTGTAAGAACTACCAAATGCCGCTATAAAGGTACCGTCACCTTTTCAAGTTCGCGGTCGAGCGGCAAACGTAATGTGCCGCCTTTGATGTGTGAGCCGATGTCGTTGTGAGCCCCAATACTCATAAAAGTGTGAGGACTAGAATAATTGAGAGTATTCTAAAAGAAACACAAACATTTATGTGCATTAACATACATATTTATAAAATACATTTACATTCTGTAATTCTATTTACATAGCTATAACACAATTTATATCGTACTAGCACTTCACTTCACTTCCGGTACTTGACTTTCTCTGGACCGTCGCGTGCTATTTATAGTACCAGCACCTATTCTGGAGCCTACAGGATTCATCTGGTAAAAATTTGGAAATTTTCGCATTGTTTGAGTGCTCACATGCTCACAAGCACCGCTGCTGCCCGCATAGAAGGCATTATGTTCGCCGTTCAACCGTGACGGCTCGGTGGCAATCCCGATATCCCTATAAAGGGCGTTCGGAAATTCATTACAATATAATGTTTGTAAATTTTTTAGTTTATTACAGGATCTGATAACAGCAGCTTAGTTTTTAGCTTATACAACTGTCAATACCCATTTCCTTGCTCATCTCACATTTTTATTCTTCAAATGGAGATATTATTGTGCAAAAATTTTAATAAAAGTTTAAAGTAGATATATAAGTAAATTATTATTTTTTAATAAGGCTGTGATCTAAGCCTTAAAATCACTAATACAGATAACCATTCCCATTACTTTTCAATAGCACCTGATAGATCTATAAAACCAAAATATAATGCTAGCAATCACTAAAATAGTGAAATTATTTTCTTGTCCATGAAAGTTTCGTTTCAGCATACCTTGTAATCACCTTAGTAAAAAAAAATTAAATGCAATCTCTAAAGCGACACTAGATTTATGATAGCTCAACGATAAAATTAATTAAAATACTTTATTTGATTAACCCACGAAGCTGCACACGAATTTCAGCGGTATGACAGCAGAACTTAATCTCTCACACCAATATCTCTTAAATAGCATAGATATGTTAAATTAGAATCGATGCTTGGTGAACGTTTATGAAGGCGTTAATATGGTAAAGCGACTAGTGGCTCATTTAAGTAGCTACAATGATAATCTGAAGGACAAGCCACATTCCGGTCGGCACACATAATTGTACTACAAAATACAGAATGTCTCCATTAGTTCGGTCGCCCAAATTGACAGATTACGACCAGAAAACTGTGTGCAGAATATTTGTTTTAATGCGTTGGAAATTATAATAGTAACATTCAAATATCATATGGTTTTTATGAACAGGATCCCATAAATGCTGAAGCAGAAACAAAGTTATAAACTGAGTTTTCATGGTCTACATTTCGCAATTTGCAAAATATTTTTCTAGTATCAATTTCCATTTGACATTTTTAACGTGCTGTCTTATTAGCAACTTCGCAAAAAAAAAAACTTTAATCAGCTGACCTTACGAGTGAGTGGACTGGTCTGCTAAGACATAAATGCGTTATCTCCTCACGCACTCGACTGGCAGCAACCCATCTGATTATACTGTAATTTTAATATATTTATGATCTGCAAAATCTATTTACCGCAAACGCAAATAACACCAACAAATGTGGTGTTAATATACTAAGACAACTCATAAGTAAATAGACACCCGTTTTGGTATAAAATTTCTGTGTTGTATGGTAATGACCGTGCCAATTTATCGGTGTACAGTGACGTATTTGCAAAGATAAGGATGCGCCGCACCAAGGCGTCGAAGAGAGATTGGGTAATCTCCAAAGAGATGTATTGTCGGACAATATGAGAGTGGTCGAAGCTAGAGGCAAATTGCCCAAAAGCTGGACATTCCGCTGTCTACCGTCAACACGAAGAATAATGAAACTGTTAGGTCACGTTCAGGTTAACTGGTACCAACAGCACGACAACCGGGATCTACAAAACGGGTGGTGTAAAGAAATCCCCGTTGCACGGGTGCAGATGTGGAAGAATACCTAAAATTGAGTCGTATCACAGCTGTCAGATACCTGCATCAGCTAACTATCATAACAAAGCTCCCAGGCGGGAATAACTTCTCACCGTACTAAAACGGATCCTATAGAATATGTCTGGTATATGGTGGATCCTGCAATGAGACGACGTCTACGAAAACCTGCTTCCCACGGAGAGCTGTTAGAATTTTTGCGTGCTGAGTGGGACAACATTTCACAGGTCAAGATAGCATAACTCATTGTTTCATGCCCAAGCGGGTTAAATCCTTGAGACAAAAAAGGGTGCAGCAACTAAGTGTTAATATGCATATTTGACATTTGTATCACGTGTATACTGTAAACTAAAGGTCAATGTTCGAAAATCAGGATGTCTATAAGTTGTCTCAGTAGATACCAATACTTATTAAATACCCACACGACAAACTTTTTTTCACATATACCAAATTACAGAAGAGACAGCCTATTAAGTAGTCATAATAAATCTTCATCCTGCTAAATTGGAGAGCACATTGTAAAAAATATGATTAGACACCAAATAGACAAAATTCTCCTTTCTCTATTCCTTGTAGAGTTAGGGCTTGCCAAAAATAATAAAAAAATGTGCGATCTCAAATATCTGCTGGATATATAAATTATTGTGAAACCACAAAAAAAGAATGTTATAATTCATAGTACTTGCTAGCAATTATATGGTCATAGCAAAGCCGTTTGTGTGTGCCAGAGTGGTAGAGAGGAATAATCATCGTCGTTAATAAGAAATTATCACTCTTTGATATCAATAAATTTAAGAGAAATCATATAATAACGAGAAATATAGAAATTAAGAGTTCCAATAGAGATATAGTAGTATCTATGATACATTGGCCAACTTGACATTCCTTAAAAAAATCAGTTTTAATATAATAAATTTATTTCTGGTGATTTTAATTCAAGCACCTATTATGGAGGTCCTGATAAATCAATTCCAATGGAAAGATTATTAGTTACGTAAGATATATAAATAACCACACTGTAATAGCTATAAATAAACTTGTTTACTGGCCAACTGATGTACATCGTTTTCTGGATGCTTCAAACCCTTTTGTAATAAATAACATTCTAATAAATTATATTGAAATCACTGCTTGCTGCACCTCAAATTCAGATCATTCTCCTAAAATATGCACATACATATATAGTTTTAAACATTTTTAAACGATTATCAAAATATCATTAAACATAGCGACGGATTTGATGCAGTAATATATGACGGCAATTCTACAGAACGCGTCCTAAGCGACTCTATTTTTGTAAAAGCATAACGAATTTAGCAACAAACAACATATCCTAGAAATAAAAGTAAATTAATTAACTTCACTCGACAAAGAATGTGATAAATAAATAAAAGCAACCTTTTTATTTTACGATTACGAGAGAAATTCAACGTCTAATCAACATACATTTTGCCTTTATGGAAAACCGCCAGATAATTAAAAACACCTATTGTTCCTCCTGTTTTCAGCAACGAAGCAAAAGCAGAAGTGTTTATTGAACATTTGGCCGTTACTTTCCAGTGGCATATAACAGCGATAACAACAAAAGATGATCAAGAAATATTCGATTTTCGTAAGTCTGCTCTTGATTTATCCAGCAAAATCTATTTATAGTACAATAGGAGTTTGATTATATTTTCGCAAGTAAATGAAGAGCAGAGCACACCATCTATTGTGACCTGTGTGAACCTGCTGGCAAGCAGATTCCTGTATATTTCAACCGGCGGTTTGTATTTTTATAACATACTAGTAAAAATACCAGTCCCAAAGTCGAACAATCCAAGCTGAATATTTGGTTCAGAGATTCGTCGACAAGTGAAGAAAAAATGAAACAATAATCGTATATAAGAATGATGACATTCATTCGGCTATTTTCGGTTTCACATAAATTAAAATTGTGCCCCATGCGGCTACTAACGGCAAGAATTGGCCACGTAGTGCATGAAACACCGATAGGAGGCGCAAACTGTCTAATTACTTCATGATAATTAGATTTTGACCTACAACAGGTCAACCGAGACCTAAATCGAAAAACTAAAACATTTATGCGAGGTTTGCCAACAAACGGTTCATAACTGTAGGAGGAGTTGCAATGGTAGTTACAAACTTACAAACAAAAACGCATAGTTACATTTTTGCAGTTTTATAGAGTAGATACAGAACAGGTTAAAAAGATGCTGGTTTTCAACAAAAATCTTCTATACAAGATAAATTCACAAACTGTTAACATCGTAAATGTTTACAGATGGCGGGTTTAATTTGTGGTTAGCTCTCAATGTACGCCATAATTTAAAGATTTTTCTAATTTATAAGATGCCGAGATTATTTTCATTGTGTTTGCGGTTAGAATAGTTTACATTGTTAGAGGTAATTGACGGCTTAAATGGGAATAGATAATTTAAGTCCGAAATTTTTGTCAAGCTAAAAGTTAAAAATCGTTTGAATTTACTTTTGCTAACATTTAAATTATTTTCAGATTGCTAGTTGGATGCAGTACGAGCATGAAGATTTGCTGAGCTTGGTGCGATAGTTGATATTAATTTAGGTTAAGGTATATAATGGTTTAAGGTCTCCGCACAGAATGCGAGTTACCATGGCAGGCTTGAATTAAGGTGCGGCTCCGAAGAGCCGTAAAAGGAGGTAGAAGAATCGCAGATAAGATTTACAAGTAAATTAAGAAACATAGCACAAATGTACATAGCTATAAAATAACTTGCAAAAACACTTGACAGCCCGGAATTTCAAAGAACTGTAACAAAGAGTTATAATTAGTGCTGCATACAGAAAAACAAAGGAAATTAGGGACAATGTTAAAGGACTATTGTTTGCTCTGTGGACTATTAAAAAAACGCTCTTGGTATTTCAAAATGCTAAGATATCGAAAGAAAAAAGCCTGTTAGCGATACACATAAATTATTGAAGACTCTTACTAATCTTGTGTGAGTAACACACCTTCCACCCGCCTCTCGTATATTTGAATTTCAAAAATCATATACATAGATCTATTATCATCTGTAGAATATGCTCCCAAATTTGTAAATTCCAATTCGAAGTATAGATGTCTCTATAATACATATAAGTAAAGCCTACAGTTGAACGGTAACGTGCTATTTAGGGGCGACTTTTTCATATCGAAAAATATAAACGCGTTTTTCTTGAAACGCAAAATTTTGTGCGCCGTGCAATGTAGCTCATCCAATTCTTAACCGATTTTTCTGAAATTTTAAGGAAATATTCTTTAACTTATTGGTTACATGACGTCTTAATTTTTTTAAACAAAAATCCAACATTGTTTTTTACCAATTGTTTATAAAAAAATATAAAACTTTTATTTTAAAATAGCCCTGAATTTTCAATTTGCAATTTACGTTTTTTTCA
The DNA here is from genome assembly GCA_036346155.1 of Sinelater perroti. NCBI lineage: Eukaryota > Metazoa > Arthropoda > Insecta > Coleoptera > Elateridae > Sinelater > Sinelater perroti. The sequence goes on along the minus strand of JARFIY010000332.1, from coordinate 1,682,854 downwards.
TGTTTTAACAAAAAAAAATTGTTTTTTTTTAATTTCAAATACCCCACTTTCAGCAGCTGTAGCGCCGCCATTTTGAAATATTTTTGTGTTAAAAAAAATTAGAAAAATAGTATAAAACGTTTATTATAAGATGTTTTTTTTTTCATTTTAATATCTATTGCCGATTTTCATAAATAAATTCTTGAAAAACATGCGTTTACTTAACTTTACTCTCAACGAGCTGAGAATACAGCTTCTGTAATCAACGAGGCCTGTAGTACAAAATAAGAGTAAATATTTAAAAATTCTTAATCGCTAGGGTTGGATATCATAGTGACTGAATTACTTTGTGAACTGACAAAAAAAACATGGTAGTCATAACTCAATTTTTTAATACAATCTTCTCTTTGCAGTGGATACTCTAATAGAGAAACCAAGAAAAGCAGCTCATCTACCAAATGATATATAACAAGAAAATTAAAGAAAAAAGTGTCCAGAAATGTCCTTAGATATGTCTAGCTTTTGGTAGAGTCAGATATCCTGGTGGCTTATGCAGAAAAACCTTCCCCTTCAATACTACGCGTTTTTCAAATCTTATTTAGAAGACACATCTTTTCACATGAAAATCAATGATAGTTACTCTTCAACCTTTAGCGACGAGGCAGACATACCACAAGGTAGTGTTTTAGAAACTGTATTATATCAACAGATTTACTTTGCAGTTATTATGACCACCTTAGACTTTCATAAACTTACTTATTATTTTGGAAACCATACAGAATTGTAGAAATACCTGGACAATAAAAATAAATAAAACTAAATCAACACCCATAACTTTTATTCGAAGGGAAATCCTTTTATATTCACTTTGAATGAAACTGTTGTATATTACGAGGGTGAATCAAATATAAACGAGACTTTTGATCTCAGACGCGCAATATTAACGCGCGAGAGTTCTTGCTTCGTCAGGTGACAATGTCTGAACAGGAGGTGCCATCGTCAATTGTGCAGCGTATTACCATTAAATTTCTCGCCACGGAAGGTGTAAAACCAGCTGAAATCCTGAGGAGATTGACTGCGCAGTTCAAGAAAGACACACTGTCACGAACTAGAGTGTTCGCATGGCACAAAAAGTTCGTGGAGGGTCGTGAGAATGTTGAAAATGAGAGCCATGATCGCCGACCTCGTACCAGCATCACCTACGAAAAATCGTCCACGTTCAACAATTTATTGAGGGTGACAGGCGCCTGACCATCGATGAGATTGCATCTGAGATTGGAATAGGTTATGGTAGCACTTTTTCGGTCATCACAGAGGAGCTAGGGTTTCGTAAGGTGTGCGCAAGGTGAGTGCCTCGCCTTCTGACAACTGAGCAAAAATTGCATCGTTCACAGTTGAACACCCTCCCTACAGCCCTGACCTACAGCCCTGACCTATCGCCCTGCGACTATCACCTATCAGCCATGGGAGGGCATAGATTCGATAGCGATGAGGAGGTTGAGGTCTATGTGCCCAATTGGCTGGAAACACGACCAACTTCATTCTACGACGAAGGGATTTCAAAATTAGCTACACGTTGGGAAAAATGTGTTTCTAAATCAGGAGATTATGTAGAAAAATAATCTGCTATTCTTTTGTATCAAGTTCAAAAAAATATTTTTTAAAAAATAAGTCTTTTATATTTGATTCACCCTCATACAAAGGCAACGTAAAGCACCTTAAATATACCTTGACAACAAGCTGAGATGAAGAAAACATATTCAAACCAAAATTTTAATTAAGTTTAAACAATAAACTTCTACTTTATAAGAGTTAACTATACACAGTTTTGGGTGCGTGCCAACCACCCTCAAACATCAATACAATTTAAATATTTCAAAACAGGGATCTTCTGTATGATGACCAATGCCAAATTGTCTATAAACAGTCGCATACTATATGTTGAGCTGAAGATACCTTGTCAGATGTTTAAAACATAATCAAGGAAAAATAACTTTCGCTATTCAAAATCTAAATTTTTCCACGATAATTTCAATATACTACTGTGTACAAATATAACCCGGAATTTTTAATTTAAACTGCGCGGGCATTTCGTTGGGCACAAACCTTTTTAGTTTTAAGTTGGTAGGACTGCTACTGACATATGTGTCAAATTTTAGGTTAATATCTTAATTAGTTGAAGAGTGACGCTCGTTTTCGTAAACAACGAAAATTAACTTTTTCGATTTTTACCATGTCAGAAAATATTCAATAAAGAAGTTCGATTAAATTTTGTGTTAGAAATGATATTTCTGCTGCGGAAACGCTCAGAATGTTACAAAAAACCTTCGGTGAACAAGCTATGTCTAAAACACAAGTATACGAATGGCATAAAATGTTCAAAGAGGGTCGTGAAGGCGTTGAAGACTAACCACATCAAAGACGTCCAAGAACATCAACTGACGAACAGCACGTCGCGAAAATTAAGGAATTGGTGCTCCAAAATCGTCGATTAACAACTAGAGAGCTTGCTGACATCGTTGGCATTTCAAATGGATCAGTCAACACCATTTTGAAGGAAGTTTTGTGCCTCAAAAAAGTCAAATCTCGTTTGGTTCCAAAAACTCTCAATTTATTCGTGACTATTTCGCTAAAAATTCCACCCATATCGTTCCGCAACCGCCGTATTCGCCTGATTTAGCTCTATGTGACTTCTGGCTATTCAGCAAAATGAAAAGACCGCTCCGGGGACACCGTTTTGACACGATAGAAGAGATTCAAGCCGAATCGAAGAAGGTGCTGAAGGCCATACCGAAACAGGACTTTTCAAAGTGTTTCGATGAGTGGTAAATTCGCTGGCATAAGTGCATTGCAGCCGAGGGGGATTACTTCGAAGGCGATGAAATAGATTTTTAAGAATAAATAAGGATTTCAAAAATTATAACAAAATTCCGGGTTATATTTGTACACAGTAGTACCTTCCATATTTAAATTTTTGAATCGAAATAGCCGTGTGTTCCAGGTATTGTTGCTTCCTACCGCAAATTTAAGCATCTTTTAGTTTCCAAAATATATTTTTAGCTTCAGTTAAAAATTTTTTATCATAGCGTTCCATCCGGTATTTGCAATTTATTATAATTTCAAGTATTTATGAATGTATATTTCAAAGGACACTATTTTATAAGCAATAATTAAAAAAAATGAAATTGTGTAACATATCTCCACCTACCATAATAACCCTGATATACGTAAATATATCCTACACGTTTATCTATTCTTTGTATATCATAAGATAGATATTATTCAATTATTTTAAGTTGGAATAAAAAAAAAAGGCGCCAAATTTCACATTTTTCAACTAAATTGATTTAAATTAGCGAGCATGCTAAATTTAAACAATATAGTCAGTTAAGTAAAAGCGGGTTCGGGTTAATGTGGAAAAAAATATTTAAAAACATTTTCAAACACGTGGGTACGTTGTACTTCATCAGAACATTGCATCAATAATGTGTCCAGTCACCATCGGCATCAATAATTGCCTAGCATCTTCGAGGCATGCTTTTGACTAAATTGATGGCGTATTTATCCGGCAAGGACTTGCAAATGTGACGAATTTCTCACGTTAACTGCTTCAAAGTACTAAGCTTTTGCTTGATGTATGCCCACACATTCCCATCGGATGACTGCACCGGCTAATCAAGTATATCGATGCCAGACTACTCTTTTCACTCGTTGTAAAGGTTGCTGCGGTGTTTGAGGTCGTTATCCTCCTACAGGATCCAGCCCTCATTTTTCGTATGTTGTACGTAAACAGATGCAACGTTCCGAAACCCCATTTTAAGCAGCCTGAAAGATGCACTTTTACTGGGTGTTTAACGGTCTACTGTACCAACCTGTTAGTTAAGGTTGACCAGTCTCGTGGGACGACAGCATATCCCCAAACAAAAACTTCGTCCGTAAAAATTACATTGCTCCAATCTCGGTCGATATTGTCCTTTGCGCAAGCGAGTCGCTTCGTCACATGATGTTCACCTAACAAAGGTTTCTTCACTGAACTACGGTATTTGATATCATGCGCAGTGAGATGGGTTCGGATAGCTACGTACGATGCATCTCTATGTATTTCTGTTTCAATTTTCCTGTTCTTTGACGCAATGTTAAGACCGGGTTCTGCGAAAACAAGTTCATGATCTGTTTAGGAACGCTTTGCCTATCAAGCAACATTCCGGCAAGTCATCGACCGTTTTTGTGTCTTTATATCGCTGCACCCATTTGCTGACGTACAGAGAAACACAGTCTCGTAGCGCAATACGTACGCGGCACCACGGTGCTTTACGCGTTTCACTAGCAAGAATTCGATGCCAACTAAATATTTGTGACAAAGCATTGAGAATAAAATTTCCTCCATCAACTCACGAAAGAATTAGGGCGGTACCTTTTACCAACCGCTAATTATGCCGAAAATGCTTTTACTTAACTGACTGTAAGTAACCTAGAAACTATGTCTAATCTACCACAAAATGTTAAACTGTTCTTATAAATATTCAAATAAAAAACTGATTACTCAAAAAAGGTTCTAAAGGGTGTTTTTTTTTAAGCTCGATAGACCTTGAAATTGTAAAAAATAACAAAAAATTAAATTTTAATCAAAAAATTTTTTTATTCGAAAGATCAATACCTGGCATTAACATTTGAAAATGATTTCGGGTATATGGCCACCGCGGCTGTTCTTGACGAAGCGCATTCTGGATTTCCAATTTTGGGCCACTTTTTCGAGCATTGCTGGCCGTATGTCACAAATAAAACGAACAATGTTGGCTTCCAAGGCGTCAATTGTTGCTGGTTTATCAGCATAAACCAGGACTTCACATGGCCCCACAGAAAATAATCGAGAGGTGTCAAATCGCACTACCTTGGAGGCCAATTGACAGGTCCATTTCTCGAAATGAACTTATCGCCAAATTTTCATTTGAATAAGTCGATGGTTGCGGTCGCCGTATGGCACATAGCGCCATCCTGTTGAAACCACATCTCGCCCGGATCAATGTCATCCATATTTTCAAACAAAAAATCATTGACCATGGTGCGGTAACGATCTCCATTGACCGTAACGCGAGCTCCGGCTTCATTTTTGAAGAAATAAGGTCCGATGATGCCACTAGCATGTAAACCGCACCAAACGGTGCATTTTTCTGGATGTAATGGAGTCTGTAGAGTCTGTTGTAGTAGGCAATTTTGTTTATTAACAAACTCGTTAAGCCAAAAATGAGCCTCATCGCTGAACACAATTTTGCGATAAAACATCGGGTCAATTTCCAACTGCTCTAGAGCCCAATCGGCGAAAGAACGACGCATATGATGGTCTCGTGGCTTTAATTCCTGCACCAGCTAGATCTTATACGGGTGTAGGCCAAGATCTTTGCGCAAAATTTTCCATGTATTGGACGGACAGAGCCCCTATTCCTGCGACCGACGACGAATCGACAAATTTGGATCTTCTTTCACACTTTCGTTTACAGCGGCGATATTTTCTTCAGTACGCACATTCCTTCGACGTGTTGGTGTTATTGCATCATTTAGAGAGTATGTGGTATGAAAACTATCCACAGTTCGACGGATAGCTTGCATAGATGGACGATTATGTGCGCCATAAAAATCACGAAGTCGTCTATAAGTTGCGGGGATCGATGACTGATTTTAAAAGTAAATCTGGATAATTTGGAAGCGTTGTTCAAGCGTCAATCTATTCATGATGATTTGCCAGAGTACACTGATCATTAATGTCAAAAAGTGAGCGCAGTATGACAGTTCGTTTGACAGTTAACCCTTTCGTAAGTTCTATCGGGCTTAAAAAAATACCTTTAATTTAGGTAGGGTACCAAATAGCTGAAAGGTATATCAGATATACAAAAACCTTGCTTTAAACTTTCAAATTTGATAAACATAGTTATTGCATACATTATATTACATATATGATGGACATTAAAGCCATATAAACTTCGCTAGACTCACAACTAAATTGAAGCTCATCAGAAATATAACTTTCGTTGATAAGACGGAAGCTTTTAGATAGACTCAAGAACATACTACCAAACTCAAAAGCAAATTTAAGTCACCAAGACTAGATGATAAAATTAATCTACTTCTATAATATTGATCATCATCATAAATTTAAAAATGTTTAACTTAATTTGTATTTATAAAATAGAAACATTAATTTTCCTATTTTTGAAATATCGGAAAAGTAACGGATTTATTTTTGAATGACGCTTTCGTCGCAGGCGAAACCACAAATATAGTTAAACAAATAAATCAACTATTACGGATATGAAATTCGTAGATAAAAACTTCAGTTTCTTAACGAATTCAAACATTAGCAAGTGGTATCACACAAAATTTACCATCAATTATTGGAAACTTCCACGACCTCTAATCTTGATACCATAAATCGCCGACAAAAGTAGAATATTTATTGAAATACAAGATAATATTTCCTATTTAATTAAAAAATCAATACCTCTATTTACACAAATGCACAACGACCTAAAAACCAGTGCCACAAAAATACCTTACGTTATTAACCAGAGCATGACGCAACTCCACAAGCAATATTTGAATAAGGACTTGTTCACATATTTCGCGTCCAACAAAAAGCAGATAAGACATAGATAAAGCACACACGCGAGTAAATATATAACTTCTTGATATTTGTGCAATAGAAACAGTGTAAACAAAAGTAAAAAAAAAACAATGGGTGTATTATATAGCCACGCAGATTATACGTATATCAATCGATACAAGTGGATAACGATCCTCCTCAAGTTGCTTGGTGCAACAAATACTATTAGAAGTATTAGCAATAAAATGCACATAGTGCGTTTTCTACTTTCGTTTTTCCATTATACGCGGAATATGTGCGCAAGTCCTAAAAACTTATATACTAATTTTTTGACAGCTGATAATCAGACCGCACCAAGTAGCTATCATCCCTTTTACTTGTCGTCTTACTTCGCGTGTCGATAACACTCCTATAATCAAATCTCTGAAGTATAAGAATTATCGACTTCAAAACGCACAGCACGGTATATCATTTGAGGCGACATTGGCTGCTAATCATCAAATAGAACTCATATATTTCGAAAAGTAATACAATTATCAACAAACTATGAATCTCACTTTGAAAAATGTAAATATGTTTAATCACAACTTAAATATTATCGGTGGAATTTATTATAACACTGATTTCCGATATAATTATAAACAAACTTATGACACAAGATTAAGAATTCCTGTGCGGTGTAACAACCTGAGTCGCATTCCTTTTGTCTGATTACACCTCAGCGGAGGCCAAATACAATTAATAAAGGTTAAAAACCTCCCGGATGCATATCTAAACCGTTAGGCGCACACCTGGAGGTCAGAGTTTAAAGCAGCTAGAGCTCGCAGACAAACATTAACGTGACTTACAATTGCATTAACATAATGCAACATATTATATGCAAAATGCTATCGAATATATCCAATGGTCATTTTGTTGCAAACTAAAAATAATTCAACACAGGATTAAAACATGAACCACACGTGAAACGAAATATAAATTTTTTTGTTATTATGTAGTTGTTGCAAAATTTTGAATGCTGATTTTAAACCTTATTATGTTCTTGCAAGGAACTTCATAGATGTAAGTGAAGTGGTTTAAATCGAGGCTATGTGAACACCACTCCATTCTCAAACTTTCGATAACGCTCAATTGAGTGTGGCTCCATCTTACATAAAGAGACAATTTTTATTAATTACTATGGAAAAAAAATCTGAATTTACGATTTCATAGATTAGCTCAAAATTCAGTTTTGTTAATTTACGTTCAGATTTTTAATACCAATGATACTCAACAACTTGTGTGAAATGTTGTAACGACTCCTACAATTTGTTTATCCCTTCGATAATAGTCCTTAATAAACAACATCTTGGGACCCTTGATTAATTCAAGCATTACGTAGCTATTACAGTAGTATAATGTGGTCTAGATAGACCTGAACTCTGTCACCATTTAACATTTATAAAAGTTGACATATTTCATTTCATCCAACTCCATCTAAGCCCATTTCACATATTTACAACTAGGTAAGTAGGTGGTGGACACTCTGCGATCCCGGTAGAGATAGGTCATATTTCCTAATATTGAGAAGAATCAAGTCGAAAACCCCCTATCCCTAACCATGCCATATTTAATCCTATCTACGCCTTACCTCCCCCCTCCCCCACTCCAACCCGCAATTGGTCAGCGTGGAGTGGTAAGACTTGAAAGCTTTCATGAATCCGCAACGAAACTACGAAACCCCGACCACGACAGCAGTCGGATAGTTAAAGGAAAGAGCATACTAAGGATCACTGGATTGGACCTAGCTGTCACACTACGACGATACGGATAGGAATATGTAATATTAGAGGAACGTCGGATAACAAAATATACGAGTTAGAAAACTGACTGGCAAAAATAAGATATGACATAGTTGGATTACGTGAATTACGAAGAATTTATAATCTTAAAAACTGAGAGCCATCTAATGTATAAAAGATAAACTCATAGTGGAGTGGCATTTATAGTGAACAAAAATATAGCACCATACATAGAAACATAAGAAGTAGTCTCAGATAAAATAGCATATATAACTGTGCGAGATAACAACATGCACAATTTAAATCCTAATGAGAGATTTTAATGCAAAATTGAGAAAACAGCAAGAACCTGATGAAGATATACAGGAAAATGCAGATATAGAGAGAGAAACGAAAAAGGAGAAAAAATCCCTTAGCTTTATTAAAGAAGAAAACTATTTATGATCATTTTTTTCAAAAAAAGCATAAATGGTGCCACAAAAATCGAAGTAGACTATTTCATAGCGAATATTAAAAACACAATAAAATATGTCAATGTGTTCAACAGCTTTAATGTAGGAAGTGATCAGAGAATGGCCAGATCCACAATAAATATAAATAAAAAAACTGGAAAAACCAACGATTATATATATAAAATAAAATTATAACACAAGAGGAACTAAAAAGAGTTAAAGATTAATACCAACAAGAGATAACAAAGAGGCTAATGAACGCTCGCTTAAGAGAAAGTGGTCAAAACGACATTGAAAATATGAACGAACAAATAAAAGAAACTATAAGAAACAGCATAAAAGCAACAAAAAAAGTAATAAAAAACAAAGCACAAGAAATTAATTAATAAAGAAAAGAAAAGCTATGAATAAAAACAATCAAAAAGGAACAATGGAATATAAAAAAGTTAGCAAATTAATAAAGCATAACATAAAACTACAGAAAAACTAAATTTGAAAAATTAGTGAAACAAATATTAGAAAATAATAAAGGAATGAAGTGTCTAAGAAACAGCCCAGGCAAGAAGCAAATACACTTCCTAATGAATATAAAAGGTCAGATAATAACAAGCAGAAAACATATAATAAAAATAGTAGAAGAACTCTATGAAGATTTAAATAAAAGTAAAGTAAAACAAGAACGAACTTCGAACCAACAAAAAACGATAATAAACCTGAAATCATAACCTGGGAAGTAGAAAATGTAATGCAAAGTATAAAAACAAATAAAACTGCAGGAAATGAGATAACAATTGAGATGTTAGGAAAGGAAAGAAGAACTAGTTAAAAGTGCAATCAAATTATTAAATGAATGTATTCAATAAGACAAAATCCCGAAAACAGAACAAAAAAGTGATCATATTACATAAAGGGCGATAAGAAAAGTTAGAGAGTTACAGACCTATAAGAATCTTGTCCTACATGTACAAGCTCCTGACTAATATAATAGCTAACCATCTAACAAAGAAATTGGATGCACATCAGCCAGTAGAACAGGAGGGTTTCTGGAAAGGATTCTCAACTGGAGACCACTTGTTAACAATGAGAATGCCCATAGAAAAGCCAAACGAATGTAACATATCAATCCACCAGGCATTCGTAAATTATGAAAGGCATTTGACAGCATAGAAACCTGGGCAGTCAAACGGGCGCAAAATGTTGTAGAATAGACAGCCGATATACACAACTGTTGCAAAAAATTACGAATAAAGCAACTACACCGTACCATCTAAACGAAATAACAAATCTAGTCCTACTTAGAAGAGGTGTTAGACAAGAAGATATTCTGTCACTAAAATTATTCAGCCTTGGTTTAGAAAACATATTTAAAAAATCTGGTGTGAACATCACGACTTTCCTTATCCTATTATATATATATATATATATATATATATAGGATAATATAATAGGATAGATATATATATATATATATATATATATATATATATATATATATATAATAGGATAAGGAAAGTCGTGTGATTACACTGCTCCCGTCCCAAAACTTGTTATTTTAAAAAAGGACGAGGCGCGAGTCCAACACTCGAAAGCTGATTAAAATAAACAGTACAAGACAATAATTGACTCGTACTTACAATTTTGCTACGTCACTGAAGGTAACCGTGCGAGCTCGGTCGCACAGCCCGCGTGCTCCCTCCTAGCGGCCAAGCGCTCCCCCCCGTCCTCCCGAAGTCGGCCCGGTAGCTCTCCAAGCGCGCTGTGATTGGTCCGTTTAATTAATTTTTAATCGGCTACAACTTATTTATTTCACCTCAGATCAAAAAATTTCATTTTAATTTTTTGTTCGTCTCGGTTTGATCTATCCAGTAATATAAATTTCCCGAAATATTTTATGAACACCCGGTATGTTAAAAATCCTGAGTTTCAATTTTTTTCGAGTTCCTATTTTACCAACTTTTATTTTAAATTCATGTTTATCTCATAATAATAAATCATTTTTATTCTCATAAATTTTTTGTATCTTCAACCGATTAGATACGCGACCGCTTTGAGACCGATTTTGCGACCTTGTGACCAAACGGCACTGCCGATTTTTACCAAAAGCTTCGCACTGCGTCCCCTACCTACAAGTAACTTGCATACCAAATTTCAAGTCTCTAGCTCTTACGGCTCTCGAGATATCTTGTTTACTGACAGACAGACACACACACACACACACACACACACACACACGAACCAACGGCTAAAAACAACTTTTTTGGTGTCCTGAGGCTATATTTCGTCCAGAAATGTGAAAAACTGGGTAGGTCAAATTTCCGCCGATTACATTACTTTCCTTATTATAGGATAAGGAAAGTAAAAAGTAGACTGCTCACATATGGGAAGAACTAATATATACGGCAAAAATCTTAACCATTTAAGATACGCTGACGACGTCGTGGTACTAGCAAAAAGTATACAAGAACTTCAACAAATGTAGAATATATTAAACATAAATTCTAAAAAAAGTAAGTCCAAAGACGATACAATCGTAAAAATTGAAAACACAATAGAAAATGTGCAATGCTACATATTATGGATCGCTTTTGGAAAACTAAGTTTTGTACGAAAAATAAAAGCATCCTTTTGTATCTAACAACGAGGATATTTAACACATGTATTGTACCAGACATGTGTTATGGGACGGAAACCTGGACAATGATAAAAAGAACTTAAACTTTAAACAACACAAAAAAAACACAAAAAAACAGAAAAACAGACACATCGCTATAGAAGATAAATGAAAATGACAAACAAGTCATATCATGGAGACCACCATACGACTATCGAAGATCAAAGAACGTCCCCGAATAAGATAGGTTGATGACATTAAAACAACATCAGATCTGAAATAGATGGAAATAGTAAATAATCGACAAACATGGAAAGCAAATCTCGAAGAGGCATACACCCAAAAACGGATAGCAATTGCGCTGTCTGACCAAAATTATAATTTTTTGATGGAATATATTCGCTTTTTATTATTTGAATCTTATCGTGACAAAACGTCTTCTTTAATATTTCAAAACAAATGCAAAGAAAAATACGATGAGCTGCAAGTCTTTCAATACAGTGAACACACATATGAACCACACGCCTTTTGTTAACCAATTGAGCAACAGTGAGTTAGAGAGTTAGAGAAACCTGTTATATGGTCAAAACAACTATCATAGTTCTAATCAAGTTACCCTATAACCACATAATCTCCAGATGAATAGTCACTAAAATCTTCACATCTCAACTCTCCAAAACACATTTTAATAAATTGCAACTAAATGCAAACACCATCACTAAAGTGATGGCATCGATCACTTTAAGCATCGACTGTGATGCTTTATCTTGCTCACCTGTCAATCCATATATTGTCACAATCATGACACAATGCAGCTCTTAAGTATTCATATCAACTAATTATAATGAGCATTGCTTCCCACAAAATAATAAAATTAACAAAAATATGTTCCCCCGAAGAAAATCACATTTTAACCACTTTTAAGGTGCTAGGTCCACTTACTCTTGAATGCTCCTATACTACCCCTACGGTTATTCCCCAATTTCATCACCTACGTATATAAATGTTATTGTGGCATAATTACTATCCTACTTATCCTTGAAATGGGCATTTTTCTACTTACATAATTGTCTAGTAGATCACGTTGTTCACACGCTTTACATGGTCAGCCCTTCATGCGGTCTTCGGTCTGACCTTCACAGTTAAATCACAACCCCAAAACGCTATTTCTGATACCAAGAAGAATTGTTCATTTGGCGAAGTAATGCAATAAATAATAACAGCGCCATATTTGAGGACAAGTTAAATTAAGTCTATACAGAACAAGACAAATGCCTTTAAGCAAAAAATCCAATACAAAAATTTATGCTTTAGATTTAAAGTGACCCTCGTACAATTTTCTAACATAAAAAATTCCTAACGAAACAAAAGCACTAAATTCAATTACGTTATCTTGACATTTACGATCGACTTCCAAGTGCATAGCGGATATTGCGAGCAGAATGATGCAAAAGTAATAATCCTGAGATTTTGCGCAACTGAATTTCACAGTCAGGCGACTCAATTCGCCGAATACAATTTTATGTATGAAATTAACCAAAATCAATAGTGAAATCACTCGGCAAACGCAATAATACTGAATGCAATCAAATTCTTAATAAATTATTGTCGAACAAAGATCAGCTGGAGAAGTAACTGGCAATTTTGTAACTGTGATGGGATAAAAAGGCAGCACGAAATTTGTTTTGATTTTAACTTCAATGTACCGGTATATGAAAATATTTATTGTATGGTTAGCCAAGAAACTTTATATGCCTTATATATGCATATCCTACCTCTACGTCCCTTTTTAATAATCTGAAAGGTTAACAATCACATTTTTCGGATTATCAAGATTAATGTTTTTTGGCCCCTTTCTCAAAATGTTAAACTTACAACATACACGTTTGCTTCTTGTTATAGTCTTTTTTTTTTTACTCATAATTCTATTGTTTCTTTCATTTTTTATCAATTATCTTCAAATTTTCATCGTTGGCACATTTAGCTTCCACAAATTTATCTATAGGGAGTTTCATTAATATCATAGTAGTCTCAAAGCTATACCCTCTTAAGTTATGCAAAATTTTAAAGTCATAAATCCTTGAATAACAAAATAATAAACCACAAAAAGTTTTCTGCAGGTCCACAGACTGCGTTCACTTTTTTGAGAAAGCAACCAGAAGACATGTTGATATTCTATTAACCTTTTTCAGGAACTTATTTTTTCGAAATCTTATTCGCTATTGATCGAATCGTTCTCATATAGAGTGCGACAAAAATTCCTCTCTTTTTCAGGTTGTGATTGTTTTAAATTTATTTGTTTATTATCAATCAGAATAACAATATTCTATAAGCTAATTGCATGTACAATTAATTAGACTCATCAAGAGTCAGTAAAGTCACCCCTAATTTGGTTTGTTAAATCTACTGGCCACGTTTGTTGGAATCTTCTGAGGTTCTTCAGCTAACGGGGTTAATATTACATTTGGATGATTTTCCAACGCAGCATGATGTGTCATTGCTCTTGTTTTTTACAGCTGCCACGTACGGAATGTTGAAGTCATTATGTAGAGTTATGTTTGATACTTAATACGGAAATTAGATAGTATTCTAAGTGTTTTAGACTGGAAGCGTCGTATTATATTTAAAATTGATTTGCTCGCACATTCCCAAAATCCGCAACCATATAGCCAGATAGGACGGATTATGCTCTTGTAAAGTGATAATTTATTATCTAACGTGAGGGCTGAGCTTTTGCCAACGAGACAATACAATTTTTTACAATGTAAGTCCATTTCTTTGCTTTTTTTTCTTACATGTGCTTCCATGTCAGACATCGATTTAAATTTAAGGTAGCTGACCTCATCTGTCTGCGGCATGTGTATACTGTTGAGTGCAACCGAAGCACACGCTGAACACATGGTTGTGAAAGTAATATGCGCCGCTTTGTTTTCATTTACTTTCATTTTACATTTTTTCAGCCAAGTTTCCAATAACTTTAGATATTTTTGTAGCAATTCTGATGCTATAACTGGGTTCTTGTTACATGAAAGTATAGTACCTAGGTTTGCTTGCGCTGTGGTGTATAACAAAAAATTAGCGGTCCAAGGACACTACCACGGGGAACACCTACATTTATTTCTCTTATCTGTGATGTTTCACTACCTAATTTAGTTTGATAGTAACGAGCTGTAAGGTAAGATTGTAAAAGTAAATAGTAATTGTGTGGTAATAAACTCTTTATTTTATAAAGCAGACCCCGTGCCACATTTTATCCAGGAACGCTGCACTACAATTATATATACCAATCGTGGTATTGTTGTGTTGTTGAATGTCTGCGAAAGCCGAACTGGCGATGTGGTAGCAATTTGCCTTAAAGTGTACTTTCCTTTATATATTCGGAATACTAGTTCTTCCAGCAGCTTAGAAAACATCGGGAGCAGGCTGATAGAACGATATAGTTTGATTTGGTTATCAAGTTTTCCTGGTTTAAATATTAAAATAATATGAGCAAACTTCAGCAATAAGGACCAATATACGAACCGTAGTATTCCATTAAACAGGTTTTGTAAAAATCGATGCCTTTCTCAGGTAGATGTTTTGAAGTAGTTCCTGTTATGAGATCATCGCCTGGTAATTTTTTATTTTTTAATAATTTTATATGGGTTTCAATTTCCTGCAGGGCAAAGCCACATATTGGGAGCGACAGATGCAGTGGAGTTACTAAATAGCTTTCAATTTCTTGATCAAGCTCATTAAAATTTGGTTGAAAAATGTTTTGTAATCGCTCTTTGTCATACCTTGCCCAGGTTCCCATTTCATCATGTAGAGATGGTACGTGTTCCTTGGGTCGTTTAATTTCCTTACTTGCTCTCCAAATTGAGTGGTCATAGACATAGAGTGAATTTGTATAATATTTAAGGTTTCATTACGAATTTCCAGCAGTCCACGTCTTAGATAGTTGATTTAGTTGATTTAGTATGACTTTGTCTTAAGTATTACGGCTACGCTACCAGGTTGCTCTTGTTCTCTTTTTGTCTTTTACTAGTTCCATTATTTCAGTAGCAATATTACGACTATTGGATTTGAAATTGTAGATTTGTGGCGTTGTACTCCACTCTGCTTCCTGTATAGTTGCCGTTAAGTGATTTGTTGCGTACTCTAGGTTATGGTTTGTCTTTAAACTTAAATTTGTATTAAGAAATTCGTTAATATAAGCTTCGAATACTTCCCAGTTGGTTTTTGCGTTGCTGAAGGTAGGTCTGGGTTCTTCATATAGTATAGTTGCACTCACGGTAGCTATTACAGGCGCATGATCGATGAAATAGCGTATTTGGAAACCTTATCCATGTAGTTCCATGACATACCATGGGGAATAAAAAAGTTTAGCAAATTTGGAATTTTATAGGGGTTCGTGGAGCAATTAATTGGACTACCCATTGACAAAAAGCCATATTTGTTATCTACTATCAGTTTATGCAGCTATTTGCCTTTTGATGTTATTAGACGTGAGCCCCAGTGTGTGTTTTTGGCATTAAAATCCCCGCCTGTTAGAAATATAGGTCCCAATAGTTCAATAATGCGACCCTCGCATAAAATACATGTAGTTGGAGTTGCTCGGGTTTTTGACAGTTTTTTTGTATCCGATAAGTTTGACATCGCGTACATTGTACGATATCTTTGTTTTTGGTGGTTCAAATGCAATGTGTTTATTTTGCAGCGAATGTATGCTGTATATGTCTTTATTATTTGTAGCTGGCTCTAAATCCATAAAGAATATTAGCAAAGGATCTTTGTTTTGGTTGTTTTTTGAATTCATAATATTGTGCATTGTATGTCCTAGTTATTAATAACTTATTTAATGTCATCTAACGGAGTAGTATGATGTAAATGTTTCAATACAACTTTGTAAGGACGGTGGTCCTCTTTTATTTGCTACGTATGATGTACAATCTTATTATCTTGCATATGTTTGTAAAGTTGGCTGATACTGTAACGAAAAATAAGATGGATTAAGGGGTGGTAAAAATAAATATTGAGTTTGCTGATAAAAGCAGTTGTGTTGTGTGTTGGCCAGAAACGGTAATTATAGTGATTGTATAGGATTTCCATTCATTTGTTGCTGGTTATTAATATTAAATTCGCCGGCAAAACGGTTGCCGATCGGCAGCATTTTTGTTTATGTAGTATAAATGTTTATTATAGTTAGAGCTTTTTAAAGTAGTTTAATTAATTAATAATCACTTACTTCCGTTTATTTATTAAATATTTAAAGTTGATATCATAAACTGACTGCAGGTCACGCTTTATCAGCTGGCACTTGATATCCCGCAAACCACTCGCAAACGTCTCACTCCACGAAACTCGAATAGAAAGTTAGGTTACGAATAAAATAAAATTTATTTACAGGGTAAAACTGTAATACTGGAAGATTTATTTTAACGTATTTTAAAGTGGATGTGCCCAAAGAATATCCTTTATTTCCGTATAATGAAGTTTTTCATTACACTCTCTAATATGCGATGAAAAATACGCCTGATTTCTTAACGTATTGCATTTCATCGAGCTCGAAGGATTATAAGGTGATGCTTGTAAACCACAGCCTTAAGATATCCCCACGTCATATAGGGAGACATCCGGTAAGCGAGCTGAGATTAGGCGCTTAGAAAACATCTCACACTGTGCTCTATGATTTCATCTTGTTGATGCCACACGTTTTTCAAATTACTCCAACAAGTATTTAAACCATTTCCATCTGCAATCTCAAACGTGGAAGAGAATGAAATACAGCAATTTCTTGAATTTCCTTTCCAGTTGAGCCTTTCAATAAGACAATTTTCCATAAATGAAGTCAAACTCGAAATTACTTCTAATCTAAATCCTGGTAAAGCATCAGGCTATGATTTAATCACTGGAAAAGTTCTAAAGTAACTGACGGATAAAGGCTATAGATTTATAACGTATCTATTCAATGCCATGCTAGGACTGCGTTTCTTCCCACCACAATGGAAAGTCCCTATCATTATCTTAATTCCCAAATCGGGCAAACCCCAAGAAAATGCCTCATCATATCGACCAATCAGTTTGCTTCCAGTGATGTCTAAGATCTTTGAAAAATTGCTGTTGAAAAGAATAACGCCATTACTCTTAACCAACAAATTAATTCCTAATCATCAATTTGGGTTTAGACAACACCATGCCACAATTGAGCAAATTCACAGGGTTATAGATAAAATTCTTGGCGATTTTGAAGACAAGAAGTATTGCTCAGTCGTTTTTGTTGATGTTTCACAAGCATTTGATAGAGTTTGGCATATCGGTTTATTGCATAAAATCAAGCGTGCATTGCCTTCAGACGTCTTTGAAATTATCAAATCTTACCTTGCCGCCAGGCACTTTATGGTCAAATATGGCGAATCCTACACCAATTTATTTTCTATAAGTGCTGTCGTCC